>OY725357.1:0-17025 GCA_963243735.1 Neocrepidodera transversa | reverse complement strand
ATAAATTTAATAATAAAAAAATTAATCAAATTAATAATAATAATAAATATACTTTTAAATGATTAATTGATAAATATTGAAAAATTGTTAAGGTCTTAATCATATTTCTTAAATTTTGACCCCCATAATACTCAAATCAGCCCTGATCAAAGATTTTAATATAAAAATGACCAAATGTAATAGGGTAATAATTTACCCCTAAGGTAAACAAAATAGGCATATTTCATATATTTCTAAAAAAATAAGATAAAGATAAATAATTCAATTTGATAGAATTAAATGTAACTTTAAATATAGCTAACTCATACCCGACTAAAGCCCCAATTATTACAAAAATTAAAGTTATTATTTTTATATAAAAAGATAAATTAATATAAATAGGAGTTGAAAATACAATTCAAGAAAATGCCCTTCCTCTTATAATAACTATAAAAATTAATCCTCTTATTCCTTTTAATATAATTATACTATCTTCTTTAATTATATTAAATGTAATAAAATTAAATTCACCAGACAGTAAATAATAAGATAAACGAAACCTGTAAGAAGCCGTCAAACCAATGGAAACATAAAAAATCACATAAATATATATATTCAAAACTCTCATAGATATTATCTCTACTACTAAATCCTTAGAATAAAACCCAGACATAAAGGGTAAGCCACATAAAGATCAATTACAAATGTTAAAATAAGAAGAAGTCAAAGGCAATTGCTTAATCAGCCCCCCCATTAAACGAATATCTTGACAATTATTTATTCTATGAATAATGTTTCCGGCACATATAAATAATAAAGCCTTAAATAAGGCATGAATTAATAGATGAAAAAAGGCTAAAAAATAATTACCTAGCGCTAAAATACTAATTATTAGGCCTAATTGTCTAAGAGTAGATAAAGCAATAATTTTTTTTAAATCAAATTCAAAATTGGCCCTTAAACCAGACATAAATATTGTTAAAGAAGAAATAAATAATATAAAATATATCAATCTATCTCTAAAAGCAAAATTAAATCGAATTAATAAATAAACCCCTGCAGTAACTAAAGTAGAAGAATGAACTAGAGAAGAAACAGGGGTTGGTGCTGCTATTGCAGCAGGTAATCACGAAGAAAAAGGAATTTGAGCTCTTTTAGTTATAGCAGCTAAAACAACTAAAGAATTAATTAATTTTATAACGAAATCTTCTTTTATTATATCTAAATAAAAAATAAAATTTCAGCTACCATAATTAAGCATTCAAGCAATAGATATTAATAAAGCTACATCACCAATACGATTTGATAAAGCAGTTAATATGCCAGCATTAAATCTTTTAATATTTTGATAATAAATGACTAAACAATAAGAAACTAATCCTAACCCATCTCATCCAAGCAAAATTCTAACTAAATTAGGACTAATAATTATTAGTATTATAGATAAAACAAATAAAATTACTAGATAAATAAACCGATCTTTGAATAAATCTTGCTCCATATAACTTTCACTATAATAGACTACTATAGAAGAAATAAATAATACAAACCTTATAAATATTAAAGATATTCAATCAAATAATATAATATACACAAAATTTATTGAATTTAATCTTACAATAACAAATTCTACAACATATGAGAGATCAAAAATTAAAGTATAAAAAGATCTAATTAAAAAAAAAAACCTTAAAATTAAAAATAAACTTCTGTAAATATAACATATAACTTAAAATAAATTCTTATATCTTTGATACCACAAATCAATATTTTAATTAAACTATTTAAGTACTGTAAAAATAACTCTATTTTTAAAAATAATAAATTTAATGGCAATCAATGTAATAATAATAATAAATACTCTCGACTTTGACAATTAATAAAAAAATATAATCCCATATAAAACTTACCATGCTGAGAATAAGAATAAAGAAACAGAGAATAAACTGCCCTGAGAAAAGACATTAATGATAAAAAAATTATATTAATCCATCTAAATCTTACTAAAGAATTAATTAATATAATTTCACTAAATAAATTTAATGAGGGCGGGGCTGCTATATTTGAAGATAAAAGTAAGAATCACCATAAGCTAAGGCTGGGAAGTAAAGATAAAAGACCTTTATTAATATACAATCTACGAGTTAAAATACGCTCATATATTAAATTTGAAAGACAAAAAAGCCCTGAAGAACATAAACCATGAGCTAATATTATCATCAAGGCCCCTCAAACCCCACTATAATTTAATGTTAAAATCCCTCTTAACACTATTCTCATATGAGAAACTGAAGAATAGGCAATAAGGGATTTTATATCCCTTTGACGGATACAAATTAAAGCAATAATAAACCCCCCAATTAAAGAAAATGTAACAAAAAAAATATTTAATGAATTAATAAATACTTTAAATAAAACTATTAAACGAATTAGCCCATACCCCCCAAGTTTTAATATAATTCCTGCTAAAATTATAGAACCAGAAACGGGGGCTTCAACATGAGCCTTAGGAAGTCATAAATGTATAAAAAACATAGGAATTTTAACAAAAAAAACTAAATTTATACAAAAATATATAAAAATATGATCTAAATCATTAAGTAATATAAAAAATATAGACCCTCTATTTATATATACATAAAAAATTAAAATTATTATAGGTAAAGATAATAATAAAGTATAAAATAATAAATAGATTCCAGCCTCTAAACGCTCAGGCTGATAGCCTCAGCCAATAATTAAAATTAAAGTTGGAATTAACCTAATTTCAAAAAATAAATAAAAAATAAATAAATTTAATGAAGAAAAAGTTATAAATAATCTAAAAATTAAAATAACCATAACTAATAAAAATAAATTTTTATAATCATCAATCTTATTTAACTTTCTTCTTGCAAGGACCATTAATCTCCCAATTCAATAAGTTAATAAAATAAGCGAAAAAGACAATAAATCACACCCTAATATATAACTAATTTCACTAAATAAATTTATATAAAAATAATTAAAAAAAAAAAGAAAAGAAAAAAAAAATATTAATCATTGAAATAATCAAAAATTACCTAAAAAACATACCGGAATCAATATTAATAAACTAAATAAAAATTTTATCATAAAGATGAAAAAGTTATAATATAATCATTACCGTACAATCGAACTATTAAAATTAAAATAGAAAGTCCTAATGCCCTCTCACAAACTCTTATTGTCAAAAAAATTATTATAAAAAAATATTCATAATTAAGAATTCTTAAATAAATAAATATACTTAAATATAAAATAATCACAATAAACTCAAGAGATAATAATATTAATAATAAATGCTTTCGATTAAAAAGAAATCTTATAGCCCCACAAATTAATATAAAACATAAACTATATATTAACATTTAAATTTTAAGTTTTAATAATTTAATAAAAATATTGATCTTGTAAATCAAAAATAAGAGATTCTTTTAAAACTTCAGATATAAATAATCTTACTTATCATTAATCTCCAAAATTAATATTTTAATTAAACTAATATCTGAAATAATTTTAATTTTACCAATAATAACTTACGCTATGATAATTTTGATAGTAAAACACCCCCTATCTTGTGGATTAATTCTATTAATTCAAACAATTTTTACGAGAATAATTACAGGAATATTGCACTACAATTTTTGATATTCCTATATTTTTTTTTTAATTATAGTTGGCGGAATATTAATTCTTTTTCTTTATATAACAAGAATTGCTTCAAATGAAAAATTTAAATTTAATATTAAATTACTACTTATAAATATAGCCCTAATTATTATTATTACTTTATTTTTATTTATAGATCAATTTTATTTTTCAATATTAAATCAAATTTTTGATATAAAAATTATAGTAATAAATAGTAATATATCCATAAAAAAATATTTTTATTTTCCTCATAACTTAATCATATTTAGAATAATTATCTACTTATTTTTAACTTTAATTGCTATCGTAAAGCTTACAAAATTTTCTTATGGATCATTACGACAAAAATTTTAATGAAAATACCTATTCGTAAAACATCCCCATTACTAAAAATTTTTGACCATACTTTAATTAGGCTGCCTTCACCAAGAAATATTTCTTATCTATGAAATTTTGGATCATTACTTGGATTTTGCTTAATAATTCAAATTTTAACTGGATTATTTTTAGCCATACACTATTGCTCAAATATTGAACTAGCATTTAATAGAATTATTCATATTTGTCGAGATGTAAACTATGGGTGATTACTGCGAACTCTCCATGCAAATGGAGCTTCTTTTTTTTTTATTTGCTTATATATCCATATTGGACGAGGGCTATATTATAGATCTTACACTATAATTGAAACTTGATTAATTGGAGTAACAATTTTTTTTATGGTAATAGCTACTGCTTTTTTAGGATATGTTCTACCTTGAGGACAAATATCATTTTGAGGGGCAACAGTAATCACTAACCTTATATCTGCTATCCCCTATCTCGGAAATATATTAGTACAATGAATTTGAGGGGGATTTGCAGTTGATAATGCAACATTAACCCGATTTTTCACTTTTCATTTCATCTTACCATTTATTATTTTAGCATTAATAATAATTCACTTATTATTTCTTCATCAAACTGGATCTTCTAACCCTATTGGAGTAAAAAGAGACATTGATAAAATCCCATTTCACCCTTATTATACATTTAAAGATATTTTAGGAGGACTTATCTTAATATTAATGTTATTATTATTAACCCTTAAAAATCCTTACTTACTTGGTGACCCAGATAATTTTATCCCGGCAAATCCCCTAGTAACCCCTATTCATATCCAGCCTGAATGATATTTTCTATTTGCATATGCTATTTTACGTTCAATTCCTAACAAATTAGGGGGAGTAATTTCATTAGTTTTATCAATTGCCATTTTATACATTATTCCATTTTTTAATAAAAAAAAATATTTAAGAACTCAATTCTATCCTATTAATAAAATCTTATTTTGAATAATATTTTCTACTATTATTCTATTAACATGAATTGGAGCTCGCCCAGTTGAAGACCCTTATATTATTACAGGACAATTAATAACAATTATTTATTTTTTATATTATCTAATAAACCCTCTAATAGCAAAAATATGAGATTATATTATCTATAAATAGTTAATGAACTTGAATAAGTATATATTTTGAAAATATAATAAAGAAATAGAAATTTTCTATTAACTTATACTAAAATTAATTAACTAAATGAATAGAATAAAAATAAAAATTTTTATTCTATAAAAAAATAATATATAATTTAATGCCACAGGTAAATAACTTTTTCAAGCTAAATATATTAATTTATCATAACGATACCGAGGAAGAGTCCCTCGAACTCATAGCCAAAAAAAAGATATAAAAACTAACTTAAAGAAGAAAAAAATTCTATAAAAATTAGAACCTAAAAATAATATTACACAAATTATCCTTAAAAATAAAATATTTCTATACTCAGCTAAAAAAATTATAACAAAACCCCCTCTCCTATATTCAACATTAAACCCTGAAACTAATTCTGATTCCCCCTCAGCAAAATCAAATGGAGTTCGATTAGTTTCAGCTAATCTTGACACTAACCATATTAAACATAAAGGAAATATTAAATAGATCAATCAAACATATTCCTGATATTTCATAAAATCTAACATATTAAAACTTAAAATTAAAAATAAATAAGAAAATAAAATTAAGCTTAAACTAACCTCATAAGAAATAGTTTGTGCTACTGATCGTAAACTACCTAATAAAGAATAATTAGAATTAGAAGATCACCCAGCTAATATAATAGTATAAACCCCTAATCTAGACACTCTTAAAAAATAAATTAAAGAAAAAGAAAAAGAAATATTTACCCTTATATAAGGTATACATAACCATAAAAATAAAGCTAAAAACAAATTTATTAGTGGACATATATAATATAAATTAAAATTAGATATTAAAGGATAAATCTGCTCTTTAGCTAATAATTTAACGGCATCTCTAAAAGGCTGAATTAACCCTATAAAACCTACTTTATTAGGACCTTTTCGAATCTGAATATACCCTAAAACCTTACGTTCTAATAAAGTTAAAAATGCAACCCTGATTAAAACACAAATTAATAAAATAAAAGATGAGAAAAAAATTAATCAAAAATCAATAAATAACAAGTATTATCTGTAATATAAACTACATATAAGGATTCTAAATCCATTGCACTAATCTGCCAAAATAATAATTTTATTCTAAAAATAATAAATGTTATCTATATTTGATCCTTTCGTACTAAAATATATCAATTATTTAAAGATAGAAACCAACCTGGCTTACACCGGTTTAAACTCAGATCATGTAAAATTTTAAAGGTCGAACAGACCTAATAATTTAGCTTCTACACCAAACATAAATTTTAATCCAACATCGAGGTCGCAAGCTTTATTATCGATTTGAACTCTCTAATAAAATTACGCTGTTATCCCTAAGGTAATTTTTTCTTATAATCTATAAAATAGGATCATCTAACTTATAAATAAATATTAAAATAAAAAAAAAGTTATTTTAATTTTTTAATCACCCCAATTAAATAATTTTTTCTAATAAAAAATTTTAATTCTTAATTAATTATAATATAAATTATTAAACTCTATAGGGTCTTCTCGTCTTTTAAATTTATTTAAGCTTTTTAACTTAAAAATAAAATTCTAATAAATTAAATTTAAGACAGTAATTTTTTCATCCAACCCTTCATTCCAGCTTCTAATTAAGAAACTAATGATTATGCTACCTTAGCACGGTCAATATACCGCGGCCATTTAATAATTCATTGGGCAGGCGAGACTTTAAATTTTTAACAAAAAGACATGTTTTTAATAAACAGGTGAAAAATAATTTGCCGAATTCCTTAAATATACCTAAATAACCAACATATTTATTTATAATACTATACTAATTTCATCATTATTACTAATTATTTAAAATTCAAAATTATATTTTAATAAAATATTTATAAAAAATAAAAATTATATTTATATAAAATAAATTATAACAAACTTAAATTATGGACATTATTAATCCTAAAATATTTATAAATAAAAATTTTTTAATAAAAATTTATATTTAAGATCATCCCTAAATATATTAATTATTATTAATATAAAATTAACTAGTTAATATTATATTTATAGTAAAAAAATTTAATTTTTTTCTTAAAAAACTAGATATATTTAAAAACGAATAACATTTCATTACTAAATAAATATTTAATATATTTATTCTACAATATAAATTCTATTTATTTAGATCTTTTAAATTCGAGAATATTAAATTTTTAAATAAATATTAATAAACCCTGATACACAAGGTACAAAAAATAAATTTTTCTATTAATTAATTAATATATTCTTTTTCAATACTTTACACTATCATTATAAAAATTTTTTCAATAAATATTAATAAAATATTAATTTACTTCTTTTAAAACATACAAAATTATTATATAAAATAAAATTTTAATTTCAAATTAAATTGATTGAAACAATTAACTTTTTAATGTAACTAAAATGCTTTAAAGCTTTAATTTGTATCTAGATACACTTTCCAGTAAATCTACTTTGTTACGACTTATTTCATATTAAATGAAAGCGACGGGCAATATGTACATATTTTAGAGCTAAAATCATACTATTAAATTAAATAATATTACTTTCAAATCCATATTTATAACACTATAATAATATTAAACCTTAAATAAATTTAATGTAACCCATTTCTTCTTTTTTATAAACTACACCTTGATCTGATTTAATTTTTTATTAAAAAAATTAAATATTTAAATTCTTAAAAAATATTTTAATTACGACGATATATAAGCAAATAAAAAAAGTAAATTAAATCGTGGACTATCATTTATAGAACAGGTTCCTCTGAAAAGACTAAAATACCGCCAAATTTTTTAATTTTCAAGAACATAACTAATACTAATTTAATTTTATTAATTACATTATTAATAATAGGGTATCTAATCCTAGTCTATAAAAAAAATTTTTTTACATCATTATCTAAAATAAATTTACATAAAAATTTAAGATTTCACCCAATAAATTTTATTTAAAAATTTTTAAAAATAAATTTATTAAAATTAAACATATTAATTTATATAATTTGTATAACCGCAACTGCTGGCACAAATTTTGTTTATATTTTATATTATTTCTATTTCTTAATTTCTTAAATATATAATACTAATTATTGCTAATAACTCTTTAAAAAAATTTTACATTTAATTAAAAATAATACTTAATTTTCCAAGCTAAAAAAAACTTTTTAACATTTCAAAAAAATATAAACATAATTATATGGAGGGGCCTTACGATTTAAAACTATTCTAAATAAATTAATATCTATCGGCCCCAAAATAACCTATTAATAAATTTTTAACAAATAGTTTTAAATTAAAATAATACACAAATAAAAATTAATAAAATAAATCTGATAAATTAATTAAAAATTTCCATAAATAAAATTTATTAGAAAATTCCCCAAAATTTTCTAATAAAATCTAAATTTATGAAAAATAACAAAATTCCATATAAATAAAATAAATTTGATAAATTAATTAAAAATCCCCATAAATAAAATTTATTAGAAAATTCCCCAAAATTTTCTAATAAAATCTAAATTTATGAAAAATAACAAAATTCCATATAAATAAAATAAATTTGATAAAATTAATTAAAAATCTCCATAAATAAAATTTATTAGAAAATTCCCCAAAATTTTCTAATAAAATCTAAATTTATGAAAAATAACAAAATTCCATATAAATAAAATAAATTTGATAAATTAATTAAAAATCTCCATAAATAAAATTTATTAGAAAATTCCCCAAAATTTTCTAATAAAATCTAAATTTATGAAAAATAACAAAATTCCATATAAATAAAATAAATTTGATAAATTAATTAAAAATCTCCATAAATAAAATTTATTAGAAAATTCCCCAAAATTTTCTAATAAAATCTAAATTTATGAAAAATAACAAAATTCCATATAAATAAAATAAATTTGATAAATTAATTAAAAATCCCCATAAATAAAATTTATTAAAAAATTCCCCAAAATTTTCTAATAAAATCTAAATTTATGAAAAATAACAAAATTCCATATAAATAAAATAAATTTGATAAAATTAATTAAAAATCTCCATAAATAAAATTTATTAAAAAATTCCCCAAAATTTTCTAATAAAATCTAAATTTATGAAAAATAACAAAATTCCATATAAATAAAATAAATTTGATAAAATTAATTAAAAATCTCCATAAATAAAATTTATTAAAAAATTCCCCAAAATTTTCTAATAAAATCTAAATTTATGAAAAATAACAAAATTCCATATAAATAAAATAAATTTGATAAATTAATTAAAAATCCCCATAAATAAAATTTATTAAAAAATTCCCCAAAATTTTCTAATAAAATCTAAATTTATGAAAAATAACAAAATTCCATATAAATAAAATAAATTTGATAAATTAATTAAAAATCCCCATAAATAAAATTTATTAGAAAATTAATTAAAAATTAAAGTAATAAGGCTAAATCAAACAAAAAATTTTATAAATTTTAAAACTATTAACTGATTAATTTTTTATTCTAAATTAACCAACATATTTTTTTAATTAAAAAAAAATCAAAATAATGTGAAATGACCAACTAAAACAAAATTAATGGCTATTTTCTAATGAATTTATAAAATTTTTACAAAATTTTACCAAATTATTGCAAAAAATTTATTAACTGACCATAATCCCGTCTAATTAAAGAAAAAAAAAATGGGGGCAAAAACGGCTACTAAATCTAATTATTCTTTATTTTTATTCTTTTAAAAAATAAGAAATCAAAAAAATCAAAAAAAAATCACGATTTTTTTGCCCTTTTTCAATAATCTATACTTTTTATATTTGATACTTTTAAAAAAATATAAACATGATTATAGACATATGAATTAAACCATACTTTAATTTTTAATTAATTTTATATTATTTTATATTAAAATCTCTCATATGTTAATTAAAGGAGTTTTTTTTTTTTTTTCATTATTATTTATATATATATAAAAGTTATATTTATCAATATAAAATAATATTTATATATTTATATGTATTAATATATATATATATATAAATATATTAATTTTAAATAATTTAAATATCTATTATTTATATATATTATATTAATAATAAATTTATAAATTAATGTTAAATTATAATAGAATTATTATAAATTAATAATTAATAATTTATATAATAATTTTAACCTACATTTTTAATTAAATTATAAAATATTTCTTTTTCTTTTTCTTTAAAGTGAATATTTTACTACCAGTCTCTAGAATTATTATTATATTATTCTAATGATTTATAAATAGACTCTAATCTAATATATTATATTAATTAATTTAATATTTAAATATTAATCTTTTTATAAATTATATGTTAATTAAGTTAATTTTTATTGGCCTAATAAAAAAAAAAGAACTTTTTCAACTAAGCATTTCTCCCGAATAAGCCCATTTCATTCAAAGTACAAAAAATTAGCCCTGATTTTGGCAAAAAAAGGACCAAAAAAAAATCGAAAAAATCACGATTTTTTCGACTTTTTTTCAAAAATTTTCAAAAATTTTAACATATGGCAATTACACTAATATAAAAAAATTTTTACGTTTATATTTTTTTTAAAGTATAAAAAGTTTTTTATAAGGTGCCTGAAAAAGGATAATTTTGATAGAATTAATCATGTGATATCTCACCCTTATAATTTACAAAATTACCTATTACATTTAATAGAATTAAACTATTACTATCAATATCAAAAATTAAAGTACCTCTTATACTAAAATGTAACAAAAAGATAAGCTAATAAAGCTACTGGGCTCATACCTCATTTATAAAGGTTCTAATCCTTTTCTTTTTAATCTATAAATTATACAAAATTATATTTTTAAATATATTAATCATAGGAACTTTAATTTCCATCTCATCATTCTCCTGATTCAGAATATGAATTGGACTAGAAATTAATTTATTAAGGGTAATCCCACTATTTAAATCTCATAAAAATACTACAGCTACAGAAGCTACCTTAAAATATTTTATTACTCAATCATTAGCCTCAGCTATCATCTTATTTTCTATCATTTTATCGATAAATATAAACGAATTTATTAATCAAAATTATAACTATTGAATTATAATAATTATAAATTCGGCACTTTTAACTAAAATAGGAGCGGCCCCATTCCATTCCTGATTTCCTGAAGTAGCCGAAGGATTAAACTGAACAAATAACTTTATTTTATTAACCTGACAAAAATTAGCCCCAATAATTTTAGTCATATATAATTTAAATATAACATTATTTTTTAGTTCTATTATTATAATTTCAGCTATTGTTAGAGGAATCTGAGGAATTAATCAAATTAGATTACGTAAAATCCTTGCCTATTCATCTATTAATCACATTGCATGAATACTCGCAAGAATAATAAATATTAAAATAATTTGATTTATATACTTTATTATTTACAGAATTATCTCTTTAAATATTATCATAATTTTTTATATTTTTAATATTTTTTATATAATACAACTATTTAATTCACTAAATAATAGAAAACTAGTAAAAATTATTTTTATCTTAAACTTCCTCTCGTTAGGGGGATTACCCCCATTCCTAGGGTTTATGCCAAAATGATTAACAATTAATTTTCTAACCTATAATAATTTTTATTTTCTTAGAACAATTTTAATTATATTTACTTTACTAACCCTATTTTTTTATATCCGAATCTCTATATCAACTCTTTCAATTTACATAAATGAAACAATTATTAAAAATTCCCACATCTATAACACAATTATTTTAATTTTTAATAGAATGTCCCTTATAATAATTATTCTTTGTACAAATATGTTTAATATTTTCTAAAAATTTTAAGGATTTAAGTTAAAAAAACTTTTAACCTTCAAAGTTAATAATAGATTAAACATATCTAAGCCTTAAAATTCTTATTTTCCTTTAAATTTGCAATTTAATATCATTATTGACTATAAGGCTTGGTAAAAGAATTATCTATTCGTAAATAAATTTACAATTTATTGCTTATTCTCAGCCATTTTACCGAACAAATGGCTATTTTCTACAAATCATAAAGATATCGGAACATTATACTTTATTTTTGGTATATGATCCGGGATAATCGGAACCTCCCTAAGAATGCTAATTCGAACTGAATTAGGAAACCCTGGATCTTTAATTGGGAATGACCAAATTTATAACGTTATTGTCACTGCTCACGCTTTTATTATAATTTTTTTTATGGTAATACCTATTATAATTGGAGGATTTGGAAATTGATTAGTACCTTTAATAATTGGAGCCCCTGATATAGCTTTTCCCCGAATAAATAACATAAGATTCTGACTCTTACCCCCATCTCTATTTTTACTCCTAATAAGAAGAATAGTAGAAAGAGGGGCTGGAACAGGATGAACAGTTTATCCCCCCCTGTCATCCAATCTTGCCCATAGAGGATCCTCTGTTGATTTAGCAATCTTTAGACTACATTTAGCAGGTATTTCATCAATTTTAGGAGCAGTAAATTTTATCACTACCGTAATTAATATGCGACCTAGAAGAATAACTCTAGACCGCATGCCTCTTTTTGTATGAGCTGTTGTAATTACAGCAATCCTTCTACTTTTATCTTTACCAGTATTAGCAGGAGCTATCACTATATTACTAACTGACCGTAATTTAAATACTTCCTTTTTCGACCCCTCTGGGGGAGGCGACCCTATCCTCTACCAACATTTATTTTGATTTTTTGGACACCCTGAAGTTTATATTTTAATCTTACCTGGCTTTGGGATAATTTCTCATATCGTTAGACAAGAAAGAAGAAAAAAAGAAACTTTTGGAACTTTAGGAATAATTTACGCTATAATAGCAATTGGACTATTAGGATTTATTGTATGAGCTCACCATATATTTACAGTGGGAATAGATGTAGATACTCGAGCTTATTTTACCTCAGCCACAATAATCATTGCAATTCCTACCGGAATTAAAATTTTTAGATGATTAGCCACATTGCATGGTACAGTTATTAATTTTAATCCTACGACTTTATGAACTTTAGGTTTTATTTTTTTATTTACAATTGGAGGATTAACTGGAGTTGTATTAGCCAACTCATCTATTGATATTGTTCTTCATGATTCTTACTATGTAGTTGCACATTTTCACTATGTACTTTCAATAGGAGCAGTATTTGCTATTATAGCAGGAATTGTACAATGATACCCATTATTTACAGGTCTAACCCTAAATAATTTTTATCTAAAAATTCAATTTTTTATTATATTTATTGGAGTAAATTTAACATTTTTTCCTCAACATTTCCTAGGACTAATAGGGATGCCTCGACGATACTCAGACTATCCTGATATTTTTATATTATGAAATATTGTTTCTTCTATTGGATCCTTAATTTCTATTATTGGAATATTAATAATACTATACATTTTTTGAGAGAGTTTATCATCCAAACGAAAAAGCCTAAGATCCTTAAATATAACATCATCAATTGAGTGACTTCAATTTCACCCACCAGCTGAACATAGATATTCTGAGTTGCCCTTTCTATCTGCTAAATTCTAATATGGCAGATTAGTGCAATGGATTTAAATTCCAAATATAAAGCTTACCCTTTTTTTAGAAATGTCTACCTGAAAAAACTTAACCTTACAAGATAGAGCTTCCCCATTAATAGAGCAATTAATATATTTTCATGACCATACTCTAATAATTTTAACAATTATTACAGTATTAGTAGGTCAGTTAATAACAACCTTATTATTTAATAAATACTCCCATCGTTTATTATTAGAAGGGCAAACAATTGAAATTATTTGAACTATTCTACCAACAATTATTTTGATTTTTATTGCAATCCCATCTTTACGATTAATCTATATTTTAGATGAAATTAATAATCCCATAATTACAGTTAAAGTAATTGGACATCAATGATATTGATCATATGAATATTCAGACTTTAAAAATATTGAATTTGATTCATATATAATCCCCACTAACGAAATACAATCTTACAATTTTCGACTTCTTGATGTTGATAATCGAATCAGTATCCCATTTGAAACTAATATTCGAATACTAATTACAGCAGCAGATGTTATTCACTCTTGGACTATCCCATCCCTAGGAATTAAAATTGATGCAACTCCTGGACGACTAAATCAAACAAGCTTTACATTAATTCGAACTGGATTATTTTTTGGACAATGCTCAGAAATTTGTGGAGCCAACCATAGATTTATACCAATCGTATTAGAAAGAATTTCTCCTTACTATTTTTCTAAATGAATCATTAAAATAAATGAATTATCATTAGATGGCTGAAAGTAAGCAATGAAATTTTAAATCATAAAATAATATATTAACAACTATTTCTAATGAACTAAAAATAAAAATTTAGTTAAACCCCATAACATTAGCTTGTCAAGCTGAAATTATCCCAAAGATAATTTTTAATCCCTCAAATAATACCTTTAAGATGAATCACTTTACTGTTTTATTTTATTTTGATTTTTTTAACATTTAACATTTTAAATTATTTTAGGGTAGCTTACTCTAAAAATAATGTTTCAAAAAAAATTATTTTAAAAAATTATAATTGAAAATGATAATAAATTTATTTTCTTCCTTTGATCCCTCATCCTCGTTAAAATTATCTTTAAATTGAATAAGAACATTAATTGGACTATTAATTCTACCCCCTATGTTTTGATTAGTCCCAGCACGTAGCCATATATTATGAAATAAAATTATTATAATCTTGCACTTAGAATTTAAAGTACTAATAGGAGAAAAATCCAAAGGTAGAACTTTAATATTTATCTCCTTATTTGCAATCATTTTATTTAATAATTTTTTAGGCCTATTCCCATATATTTTTACAAGAACTAGCCATATAGTTATAACATTAAGATTGGCCTTGCCTTTATGGGTAAGATTTATAATCTATGGTTGATTAAATAATACAATTCATATACTAGCCCACTTAGTGCCCCAAGGCACCCCTGCAATTTTAATACCCTTTATAGTATGTATTGAAACTATTAGAAATATAATTCGTCCAGGTACTTTAGCTATTCGATTATCTGCTAACATAATCGCCGGCCACTTATTAATTACCCTATTGGGTAATACAGGCCCTAACTTAACAATTATTATAATTAATATTTTAATCATAGTGCAAATTCTTTTATTAGTACTTGAAACAGCCGTTTCAATAATTCAGGCATATGTATTTACTGTGCTAAGTACCCTATACTCTAGAGAAGTAATTTAATGTCAATTCATAAAAATCACCCCTTTCACTTAGTTGATGTAAGACCTTGACCTATTTTAGGCTCTTTTGGAACAATAATTACTATACTAGGATTGATTAAATGATTTCATTTATTTAATAATAATCTATTAATACTAGGATTATTAATCATTATATTAATTATATACCAATGATGACGAGATATTGTTCGAGAAAGAACATTTCAAGGACTTCATACTATAAAAGTCTCTAAGGGAATACGTTGAGGAATAATTTTATTTATTACATCTGAAATTTTTTTCTTTATTTCTTTTTTTTGAGCATTCTTTCATAGTTCCCTGACTCCCTCAATTGAAATTGGACTATTATGACCCCCTAAAGGTATCCAGCCATTTAACCCAATTGAAATCCCCTTATTAAATACATTAATTCTACTAACATCAGGATTAACGGTAACTTGAGCTCATCATAGCCTAATAGAAAACAATTTTAAACAAGCTTTACATAGTTTAATATTAACAGTAACCTTAGGGGTCTATTTCTCAATTTTACAAGGATATGAATACTTAGAAGCTTCCTTTACTATCTCAGACTCTGTATATGGTTCATCTTTTTTTATAGCAACAGGATTCCATGGTTTACACGTATTAATTGGAAGCTCCTTCCTATTAATTTGTTTAATTCGACACTTTTTTAATCATTTTTCATCTAAACATCATTTTGGATTTGAGGCAGCAGCTTGATATTGGCATTTTGTAGATGTTGTTTGATTATTTTTATATATCTCTATCTATTGATGAGGAAGTTAATTTATATAATATAAAAATTATATTTGACTTCCAATCAAAAAATCTAGAAATCTAGTATAAATAATTAAATTAATATTTTCATTATCATTATTAATTATAATAATTTTAAGAATCTTAGTTATTATTATCAATTTAGTATCAAAAAAAACATCATATGACCGAGAAAAAAGAAGCCCATTTGAATGCGGATTTGACCCTAAAACATCCGCCCGCCTGCCTTTTTCTTTACATTTTTTTTTAATTGCTATTATTTTTTTAATTTTTGATGTAGAAATTACCCTCTTGTTTCCAGTCATTCTTACTATAAAAATTTCAAATATTATAAACTATACAATTTTAACATTATTATTTATTTTAATTTTACTTCTAGGGATTTACCATGAATGAAACCAAGGGGCCTTAGATTGAATAAACTAGGATAATAGTTAATTATAACATTTAATTTGCATTTAAAAAGTATTGGATAAATCAATTTATCTTAAATAAGAAGCAAAATATTGCGTTTAGTTTCGACCTAAAAGTATGGTTTAACCCTTATTTTTAATTGAAGCCAAAAAGAGGCATATTACTGTTAATGATAAAATTGAGAAACCTCCAATTAAAGAAATAATATAAAATTAAGCTTCTAACTTAATAAAAAGCAATTCAACATGTTTATATTTCAATTTATATAGTTTAATAAAACATTACATTTTCATTGTAAAATTAGATAAAATCTATCTTATAAATACTTAAAAGTTAAAAACTTCAATAATATCTTCAATATTATGCTCTAATTATAAGCTATTTAAGT
>CAUJLB010000261.1:0-33113 GCA_963243735.1 Neocrepidodera transversa | reverse complement strand
AAAACAAATGATAATACATGAAAATTAATGAAAATAAATAAAAACAAATGAAAATACATGTAAAAATATGAAAGTAAATGAAAATACATGAAAATAGATGAAAATAGATGAAAATTAATGAAAATAAATGAAAATTAATGAAAAATTCAAAAATAACAATCTCGGATGATTAAGTCGGATCGTTCGGAGTGGCTGGCTGGACAGGCACTCTTGAAGTGAAGACGAGTTCAAATCTCTAATCGAACTGATTAAATGAATCGCAAGCCGTGCCATACCATGAGACTGGTTGGGTACGCGTCGCGAGGCGAAGTCTGCCTTTGGCGGTTCCATCTTCCGGACGACGTGTGAACTTCGTGCAATCGCGTTTGACGAATTCGATGGGAGATCGCGGTGCTTTATATTTCACGGTGCATTTTGGATTTATCTATTTACGGTCTATTGCCGGTCGAACTAATTATAACAAGTATTAGGGAAAAATTAATAAATAAAAATAATACGATCGGAGATTAGGGTATTAAATCATTAACAAATTCGTAACTTCGTTACAAAATAAATGAAAATAAATGAAAATAAATGAAAATAAATGGAAATAAATGAAAATAAATGAAAATAAATGGAAATAAATGAAAATAAATGAAAATATATGAAAATTAATGAATACAAATGAGAATAAATGATAATACATGAATATAAATGAAAATAAATAAAAACAAATGAAAATACATGTAAATGCATTAAAGTAAATGAAAATAAATGAAAATAGATGAAAATAAATGATAATACATGAAAATAAAAGTTAATACATGAAAATAAATGAAAATAAATTAAAACATATGAAAATACACGTAAAAATATGAAAGTAAATGAAAATACATGAAAATAGATAAAAATAAATGAATATAAATGAAAATAAATGATAATAAATGAAAATAAATGAAAATAAATAAAAATAAATGAAAATGAATGAAAATAAATGAAAATAAATGAAAACAAATTAATATACACGTAAAAATATGAAATTAAATGAAAATACATGAAAATAGATGAAAATAAATGAATATAAATGAAAATAAATGATAATACATGAAAATAAATGAAAATAAATGAAAATAAATGAAACTAATTGAAAATAAATGAAAATAAAAATAAATAAATGAAAATAAATGAAAATAAATGAAAATAAATGAAAATAAATGAAAATAAATGAAAATAAATGAAAACAAATGAAAATAAATGAAAATAAATGAAAATAAATGAAAATAAATGAAAATAAATGAAAATAAATGAAAATAAATGAAAATAAATGAAAATAAATGAAAATAAATGAAAATAAATAAATGAAAATAAATGAAAATAAATGAAAATAAATGAAAATAAATGAAAATAAATGAAAATAAATGAAAATAAATGAAAATAAATGAAAATAAATGAAAATAAATGAAAATAAATGAAAATAAATGAAAATAAATGAAAATAAATGAAAATAAATGAAAATAAATGAAAATAAATGAAAATAAATGAAAATAAATGAAAATAAATGAAAATAAATGAAAATAAATGAAAATAAATGAAAATAAATGAAAATAAATGAAAATAAATGAAAATAAATGAAAATAAATGAAAATAAATGAAAATAAATGAAAATAAATGAAAATAAATGAAAATAAATGAAAATAAATGAAAATAAATGAAAATAAATGAAAATAAATGAAAATAAATGAAAATAAATGAAAATAAATGAAAATAAATGAAAATAAATGAAAATAAATGAAAATAAATGAAAATAAATGAAAATAAATGAAAATAAATGAAAATAAATGAAAATAAATGAAAATAAATGAAAATAAATGAAAATAAATGAAAATAAATGAAAATAAATGAAAATAAATGAAAATAAATGAAAATAAATGAAAATAAATGAAAATAAATGAAAATAAATGAAAATAAATGAAATAAATGAAAATAAATGAAAATAAATGAAAATAAATAAAAATAAATGAAAATAAATGAAAATAAATGAAAATAAATGAAAATAAATGAAAATAAATAAAAATAAATGAAAATAAATGAAAATAAATGAAAATAAATGAAAATAAATGAAAATAAATGAAAATAAATGAAAATAAATGAAAATAAATGAAAATAAATGAAAATAAATAAAAATAAATGAAAATAAATGAAAATAAATGAAAATAAATGAAAATAAATGAAAATAAATAAAAATTAATGAAAATAAATGAAAATAAATGAAAATAAATGAAAATAAATGAAAATAAATGAAAATAAATGAAAATAAATGAAAATAAATGAAAACAAATGAAAATAAATGAAAATAAATGAAAATAAATGAAAATAAATGAAAATAAATGAAAATAAATGAAAATAAATGAAAATAAATGAAAATAAATGAAAATAAATGAAAATAAATGAAAATAAATGAAAATAAATGAAATAAATAAATGAAAATAAATGAAAATAAATGAAAATAAATGAAAATAAATGAAAATAAATGAAAATAAATGAAAATAAATGAAAATAAATGAAAATAAATGAAAATAAATGAAAATAAATGAAAATAAATGAAAATAAATGAAAATAAATGAAAATAAATGAAAATAATGAAAATAAATGAAAATAAATGAAAATAAATGAAAATAAATGAAAATAAATGAAAATAAATGAAAATAAATGAAAATAAATGAAAATAAATGAAAATAAATGAAAATAAATGAAAATAAATGAAAATAAATGAAAATAAATGAAAATAAATGAAAATAAATGAAAATAAATGAAAATAAATGAAAATAAATGAAAATAAATGAAAATAAATGAAAATAAATGAAAATAAATGAAAATAAATGAAAATAAATGAAAATAAATGAAAATAAATGAAAATAAATGAAAATAAATGAAAATAAATGAAAATAAATGAAAATAAATGAAAATAAATGAAAATAAATGAAAATAAATGAAAATAAATGAAAATAAATGAAAATAAATGAAAATAAATGAAAATAAATGAAAATAAATGAAAATATATGAAAATAAATGAAAATAAATGAAAATAAATGAAATAAATGAAAATAAATGAAAATAAATGAAAATAAATGAAAATAAATGAAAATAAATGAAAATAAATGAAAATAAATGAAAATAAATGAAAATAAATGAAAATAAATGAAAATAAATGAAAATAAATAAAAATAAATGAAAATAAATGAAAATAAATGAAAATAAATGAAAATAAATGAAAATAAATAAAAATAAATGAAAATAAATGAAAATAAATGAAAATAAATGAAAATAAATGAAAATAAATGAAAATAAATGAAAATAAATGAAAATAAATGAAAATAAATGAAATTAAATGAAAATAAATGAAAATAAATGAAAATTAATGGAAATTAATGAAAATAAATGAAAATAAATGAAAATAAATGAAAATAAATGAAAATAAATGAAAATAAATGAAAATAAATGAAAATAAATGAAAATAAATGAAAATAAATTGAAATAATGAAAATAAATGAAAATAAATGAAAATAAATGAAAATAAATGAAAATAAATGAAAATAAATGAAAATAAATGAAAATAAATGAAAATAAATGAAAATAAATGAAAATAAATGAAAATAAATGAAAATAAATGAAAATAAATGAAAATAAATGAAAATAAATGAAAATAAATGAAAATAAATGAAAATAAATGAAAATAAATGAAAATAAATGAAAATAAATGAAAATAAATGAAAATAAATGAAAATAAATGAAAATAAATGAAAATAAATGAAAATAAATGAAAATAAATGAAAATAAATGAAAATAAATGAAAATAAATGAAAATAAATGAAAATGAATGAAAATAAATGAAAATAAATGAAAATAAATGAAAATAAATGAAAATAAATGAAAATAAATGAAAATAAATGAAAATAAATGAAAATAAATGAAAATAAATGAAAATAAATGAAAATAAATGAAAATAAATGAAAATTGCGACGACACTTCGGTCGTTGCCGGTCACTTTATCGCCTTAGTCCAGGTTTCGGATTGCCTCGGGCGCCACCTTCCGTTTAGAGTGTGAAGGCCACTTGCTCCGGCAGCGTCAGTAAAGAAAAATTACTTCAGGGGTCGTTATGGTTTCGACTAATGCCTTGGTAGCCAGAAGGGCGGGCTTTACTTGCCCTACTGGGCGGAGGTCCTGGGTATTCGCTGCAATATATAAACTCACAACCAGTTAGAGTAAAATAAAAATCACCAAATGAAAATAACTGTTTTTATTGTCATCCAAAAAATATCAACATAAAAAAAAGGACCCAGCGGAGAAAGGTGTGTAACGTTTTCTGAAGCCAAACCAAAAATAAAAGCAACTTGTGAAAAATAACCAAAATGCGTGAAAATGGTTGATGGTCGGAGCGCGGCGGGTTTAAGCGGTGATACAGGTGATGATGATGTAGCAAATCGTGCAGATGAGGAAAAAGGTACGCGGTGATTCTACTTGGTTGAACAAAGTACTATTTTATATGGTAACTTCACTTAAGCGGTCACTCCCGGTATCTAGTACAAATTTAATTGGAGGTGATTGCTCACAGCAGCCAATTGCTATTATTAATACAAACTGGAATTTCGTTTTACGGTGCAAATATGTTTAGGAGGTGATTGCTCACGGCTCCGGTTATTTTTATAAATCAAAACTTGGGTCGCGTTTCCCCTGTATAACGGCACTAATTTTAATTGGAGGTGATTGCTCACAGCAGCCAATTGTTATTATTAATCAAAATGACTCGCGGTGTTTTAAGGCGGTGATTGCTCACGGCACCTACTTATTATCTGAAACGCGTTTTCCCCTGTATACGGCACTGTCTTTAATTGGAGGTGATTTCTCACGGCAGCCAATTTTATTATTAAATAAAACGAGTCGCGGTACAATTATTAGGCGGTGATTTCTCACAGCACCAGCTGATTATTATTATAAACGCGTCTCACCCTGTATACGGGATATTTACTTGGAGGTGATTGCTCACAGCAGCCAAGGTTATTATTACACAAAAATGACTCGCGGTATTTTAGGCGGTGATTTCTCACAGCACCAACTGATTATTATCGCGTTTCCCCTGTATACAGCAGAAATTAAATCGCGTTCAAATAAAAATAGCACTTTGTTACCTATTCAATGGTTAAACACTTACTACTACCTATTTTCCTCACCGGTGTACTGCTTGCTGGTCAGGCGTGGTAGTTGGCTTGCTGGCACTCGTACAACTGAATGATTAATCTCCTCTAGTCAGGAAGAAACCTTTACTCTCCCACTTCGGATCTGGAGGGAGTCTTTGAAAACATGCGCGGTAGTAATGGACTGGATGAAAATAAATGAATATAAATGAAAATAAATGAAAATAAATGAAAACTAACGAAAATCTACGTAAATACATGAAAGTAAATGAAAACAAATGATAATACATGAAAATTAATGAAAATAAATAAAAACAAATGAAAATACATGTAAAAATATGAAAGTAAATGAAAATACATGAAAATAGATGAAAATAGATGAAAATTAATGAAAATAAATGAAAATTAATGAAAAATTCAAAAATAACAATCTCGGATGATTAAGTCGGATCGTTCGGAGTGGCTGGCTGGACAGGCACTCTTGAAGTGAAGACGAGTTCAAATCTCTAATCGAACTGATTAAATGAATCGCAAGCCGTGCCATACCATGAGACTGGTTGGGTACGCGTCGCGAGGCGAAGTCTGCCTTTGGCGGTTCCATCTTCCGGACGACGTGTGAACTTTGTGCAATCGCGTTTGACGAATTCGATGGGAGATCGCGGTGCTTTATATTTCACGGTGCATTTTGGATTTATCTATTTACGGTCTATTGCCGGTCGAACTAATTATAACAAGTATTAGGGAAAAATTAATAAATAAAAATAATACGATCGGAAATTAGGGTATTAAATCATTAACAAATTCGTAACTTCGTTACAAAATAAATGAAAATAAATGAAAATAAATGAAAATAAATGGAAATAAATGAAAATAAATGAAAATAAATGGAAATAAATGAAAATAAATGAAAATATATGAAAATTAATGAATACAAATGAGAATAAATGATAATACATGAATATAAATGAAAATAAATAAAAACAAATGAAAATACATGTAAATGCATTAAAGTAAATGAAAATAAATGAAAATAGATGAAAATAAATGATAATACATGAAAATAAAAGTTAATACATGAAAATAAATGAAAATAAATTAAAACATATGAAAATACACGTAAAAATATGAAAGTAAATGAAAATACATGAAAATAGATAAAAATAAATGAATATAAATGAAAATAAATGATAATAAATGAAAATAAATGAAAATAAATAAAAATAAATGAAAATGAATGAAAATAAATGAAAATAAATGAAAACAAATTAATATACACGTAAAAATATGAAATTAAATGAAAATACATGAAAATAGGTGAAAATAAATGAATATAAATGAAAATAAATGATAATACATGAAAATAAATGAAAATAAATGAAAATAAATGAAAATAAATGAAACTAATTGAAAATAAATGAAAATAAATGAAAATAAATGAAAATTATTGAAAATAAATGAAAATAAATGAAAATAAATGAAAATAAATGAAAATAA
Source organism: Neocrepidodera transversa (assembly GCA_963243735.1). NCBI lineage: Eukaryota > Metazoa > Arthropoda > Insecta > Coleoptera > Chrysomelidae > Neocrepidodera > Neocrepidodera transversa. The sequence goes on along the minus strand of CAUJLB010000261.1, from coordinate 26,447 downwards.
ATGAAAATAAATGAAAATAAATGAAAATAAATGAAAATAAATGAAAATAAATGAAAATAAATGAAAATAAATGAAAATAAATGAAAATAAATGAAAATAAATGAAAATAAATGAAAATAAATGAAAATAAATGAAAATAAATGAAAATAAATGAAAATAAATGAAAATAAATGAAAATAAATGAAAATAAATGAAAATAAATGAAAATAAATGAAAATAAATGAAAATAAATGAAAATAAATGAAAATAAATGAAAATAAATGAAAATAAATGAAAATAAATGAAAATAAATGAAAATAAATGAAAATAAATGAAAACAAATGAAAATCTACGTAAATACATGAAAGTAAATGAAAATAAATGATAATACATGTAAATAAATGAAAACAAATGAAAATACATGCAAGTAAATTAAAATAAATGAAAACAGATGAAAATAAATGAAGATAAATGAAAACAAATGATAATACATGAAAATTAATGAAAATAAATAAAAACAAATGAAAATACATGTAAATGCATTAAAGTAAATGAAAATAAATGAAAATAGATGAAAATAAGTGAAGATAAATGAAAATAAATGATAATACATGAAAATAAAAGTTAATACATGAAAATAAATGAAAATAAATGAAAATAAATGAAAATAAATGAAAATAAATGAAAATAAATGAAAATAAATGAAAATAAATGAAAATAAATGAAAATAAATGAAAATAAATGAAAATAAATGAAAACAAATGAAAATAAATGAAAATAAATGAAAACAAATGAAAATACACGTAAAAATATGAAAGTAAATGAAAATACATGAAAATAGATGAAAATAAATGAATATAAATGAATATAAATGAAAATAAATGAAAATAAATGAAAATAAATGAAAATAAATGAAAATAAATGAAAATAAATGATAATAAATGAAAATAAATGAAAATAAATAAAAATAAATGAAAATAAATGAAAATAAATGAAAATAAATGAAAATATAAATGAAAATAAATGAAAATAAATGAAAATAAATGAAAATAAATGAAAATAAATGAAAATAAATGAAAATAAATGAAAATAAATGAAAATAAATGAAAATAAATGAAAATAAATGAAAATAAATGAAAATAAATGAAAATAAATGAAAATAAATGAAAATAAATGAAAATAAATGAAAATAAATGAAAATAAATGAAAATAAATGAAAATAAATGAAAATAAATGAAAATAAATGAAAATAAATGAAAATAAATGAAAATAAATGAAAATAAATGAAAATAAATGAAAATAAATGAAAATAAATGAAAATAAATGAAAATAAATGAAAATAAATGAAAATAAATGAAAATAAATGAAAATAAATGAAAATAAATGAAAATAAATGAAAATAAATGAAAATAAATGAAAATAAATGAAAATAAATGAAAATAAATGAAAATAAATGAAAATAAATGAAAATAAATGAAAATAAATGAAAATAAATGAAAATAAATGAAAATAAATGAAAATAAATGAAAATAAATGAAAATAAATGAAAATAAATGAAAATAAATGAAAATAAATGAAAATGAATGAAAATAAATGAAAATAAATGAAAATAAATGAAAATACACGTAAAAATATGAAAATAAATGAAAATAAATGAAAATAAATGAAAATAAATGAAAATAAATGAAAATGAATGAAAATAAATAAAAATAAATGAAAATAAATGAAAATAAATGAAAATAAATGAAAATAAATGAAAATAAATGAAAATAAATGAAAATAAATGAAAATAAATGAAAATAAATGAAAATAAATGAAAATAAATGAAAACAAATGAAAATCTACGTAAATACATGAAAGTAAATGAAAATAAATGATAATACATGTAAATAAATGAAAACAAATGAAAATACATGCAAGTAAATTAAAATAAATGAAAACAGATAAAAATAAATGAAGACAAATGAAAACAAATGATAATACATGAAAATTAATGAAAATAAATAAAAACAAATGAAAATACATGTAAATGCATTAAAGTAAATGAAAATAAATGAAAATAGATGAAAATAAGTGAAGATAAATGAAAATGAATGATAATACATGAAAATAAAAGTTAATACATGAAAATAAATGAAAATAAATGAAAATAAATGAAAATAAATGAAAATAAATGAAAATAAATGAAAATAAATGAAAATAAATGAAAATAAATGAAAATAAATGAAAATAAATGAAAATAAATGAAAATAAATGAAAATAAATGAAAATAAATGAAAATAAATGAAAGCAAGTGAAAATAAATGAAAATAAATGAAAACAAATGAAAATACACGTAAAAATATGAAAGTAAATGAAAATACATGAAAATAGATGAAAATAAATGAATATAAATGAAAATAAATAAAAATAAATGAAAATAAATGAAAATAAATGAAAATAAATGAAAATAAATGAAAATAAATAAAAATAAATGAAAATAAATGAAAATAAATGAAAATAAATGAAAATAAATGAAAATAAATGAAAATAAATAAAAATAAATGAAAATAAATGAAAATAAATGAAAATAAATGAAAATAAATGAAAATAAATGAAAATAAATGAAAATAAATGAAAATAAATGAAAATAAATGAAAATAAATGAAAATAAATGAAAATAAATGAAAATAAATGAAAATAAATGAAAATAAATGAAAATAAATGAAAATAAATGAAAATAAATGAAAATAAATGAAAATAAATGAAAATAAATGAAAATAAATGAAAATAAATGAAAATAAATGAAAATAAATGAAAATAAATGAAAATAAATGAAAATAAATGAAAATAAATGAAAATAAATGAAAATAAATGAAAATAAATGAAAATAAATGAAAATAAATGAAAATAAATGAAAATAAATGAAAATAAATGAAAATAAATGAAAATAAATGAAAATAAATGAAAATAAATGAAAATAAATGAAAATAAATGAAAATAAATGAAAATAACTGAAAATAAATGAAAATAAATGAAAATAAATGAAAATAAATGAAAATAAATGAAAATAAATAAAATAAATGAAAATAAATGAAAATAAATGAAAATAAATGAAAATAAATGAAAATAAATGAAAATAAATGAAAATGAATGAAAATAAATGAAAATAAATGAAAACAAATGAAAACAATTGAAAATACACGTAAAAATATGAAAGTAAATGAAAATACATGAAAATAGATAAAAATAAATGAATATAAATGAAAATAAATAAATATAAATGAGAATAAATGATAATACGTGAAAATAAATGATAATACATGAAAATAAATGAAAATAAATGAAAATAAATGAAAATAAATGAAAATAAATGAAAATAAATGAAAATAAATGAAAATAAATGAAAATAAATGAAAATAAATGAAAATAAATGAAAATAAATGAAAATAAATGAAAATAAATGAAAATAAATGAAAATAAATGAAAATAAATGAAAATAAATGAAAATAAATGAAAATAAATGAAAATAAATAAAAATAAATAAAAATAAATGAAAATAAATGAAAATAAATGAAAATAAATGAAAATAAATGAAAATAAATGAAAATAAATGAAAATAAATGAAAATAAATGAAAATAAATGAAAATAAATGAAAATAAATGAAAATAAATGAAAATAAATGAAAATAAATGAAAATAAATAAAAATAAATGAAAATAAATGAAAATAAATGAAAATAAATGAAAATAAATGAAAATAAATGAAATTAAATGAAAATAAATGAAAATAAATGAAAATAAATGAAAATACACGTAAAAATATGAAAATAAATGAAAATAAATGAAAATAAATGAAAATAAATGAAAATAAATGAAAATAAATGAAAATAAATGAAAATAAATGAAAATAAATGAAAATAAATGAAAATAAAAGAAAATAAATGAAAAGAAATGAGAATAAATGAAAATAAATGAAAATAAATGAAAATAAATGAAAATAAATAAAAATAAATGAAAATAAATAAAAATAAATGAAAATAAATGAAAATAAATGAAAATAAATCAAAACAAATGAAAATCTACGTAAATACATGAAAGTATATGAAAATAAATGATAATACATGTAAATAAATCAAAATAAATAAAAACAAATGAAAATACATGCAAGTAAATTAAAATAAATGAAAACAGATGGAAATAAATGAAGATAAATGAAAACAAATGAAAATACACGTAAAAATATGAAAGTAAATGAAAATTCATGAAAATGAATGAAAATAAATGAATATAAATGAAAACAAATGATAATACATGAAAATTAATGAAAATAAATAAAAACAAATGAAAATACATGTAAATGCATTAAAGTAAATGAAAATAAATGAAAATAGATGAAAATAAATGATAATACATGAAAATAAAAGTTAATACATGAAAATAAATGAAAACAAATGAAAATACGCGTAAAAATATGAAAGTAAATGAAAATACATGAAAATAAATGATAATACATGAAAATAAATGAAAATAAATAAAAATAAATGAAAATCAATAAACATAAATGAAAATAAATGAAAACAAATTAATATACACGTAAAAATATGAAAGTAAATGAAAATACATGAAAATAGATGAAAATAAATGATAATACATGAAAATAAAAGTTAATACATGAAAATAAATTAAAATAAATGAAAACAAATGAAAATACACGTAAAAATATGAAAGTAAATGAAATTACATGAAAATAGATGAAAATAAATGAAGATAAATGAAAATAAATGAAAATAAATGAAAATAAATGAAAATAAATGAAAATAAATGAAAACAAATGAAAATACACGTAAAAATATGAAAGTAAATGAAAATACAAGAAAATAGATGAAAATAAATGAATATAAATGAAAATAAATGATAATACATGAAAATAAATGATAATACATGAAAATAAATGAAAACAAATGAAAATCTACGTAAAAACATGAAAGTAAATGAAAACAAATGATAATACATGAAAATTAATGAAAATAAATAAAAACAAATGAAAATACATGTAAATGCATTAAAGTAAATGAAAATAAAAGGAAATAGATGAAAATAAATGATAATACATGAAAATAAAAGTTAATACATGAAAATAAATGAAAATAAATGAAAACAAATGAAAAGACACGTAAAAATATGAAAGTAAATGAAAATACATGAAAATAGATAAAAATAAATGAATATAAATGAAAATAAATGATAATACATGAAAATAAATGAAAATAAATAAAAATAAATGAAAATGAATGAAAATAAATGAAAATAAATGAAAACAAATTAATATACACGTAAAAATATGAAAGTAAATGAAAATACATGAAAATAGATGAGAATAAATGAATATAAATGAAAATAAATGATAATACATGAAAATAAATGAAAATAAATGAAAATAAATGAAAATAAATGAAAATAAATGAAAATAAATTAAAATAAATGAAAATAAATGAAAATAAATGAAAATAAATGAAAATAAATGAAAATAAATGAAAATAAATGAAAATAAATGAAAATAAATGAAAATAAATGAAAATAAATGAAAGCAAATGAAAATCTACGTAAATACATGAAAGTAAATGAAAATAAATGATAATACATGTAAATAAATGAAAACAAATGAAAATACATGCAAGTAAATTAAAATAAATGAAAACAGATGAAAATAAATGAAGATAAATGAAAACAAATGATAATACATGAAAATTAATGAAAATAAATAAAAACAAATGAAAATACATGTAAATGCATTAAAGTAAATGAAAATAATTGAAAATAGATGAAAATAAGTGAAGATAAATGAAAATAAATGATAATACATGAAAATAAAAGTTAATACATGAAAATAAATGAAAATAAATGAAAATAAATGAAAATAAATGAAAATAAATGAAAATAAATAAAAACAAATGAAAATACACGTAAAAATATGAAAGTAAATGAAAATACATGAAAATAGATGAAAATAAATGAATATAAATGAAAGTAAATGATAATACATGAAAATAAATGATAATACATGAAAATAAATGAAAATAAATGAAAATAAATGAAAATAAATGAAAATAAATGAAAATAAATGAAAATAAATGAAAATAAATGAAAATAAATGAAAATAAATGAAAATAAATAAAAATAAATGAAAATAAATGAAAATAAATGAAAATAAATGAAAATAAATGAAAATAAATGAAAATAAATAAAAATAAATGAAAATAAATGAAAATAAATGAAAATAAATGAAAATAAATGAAAATAAATGAAAATAAATGAAAATAAATGAAAATAAATAAAAATAAATGAAAATTAATGAAAATAAATGAAAATAAATGAAAATAAATGAAAATAAATGAAAATAAATGAAAATAAATGAAAATAAATGAAAATACATGAAAATACATGAAAATAAATGAAAACAAATGAAAATCTACGTAAATACATGAAAGTAAATGCAAACAAATGATAATACATGAAAATTAATGAAAATAAATAAAAACAAATGAAAATACATGTAAATGCATTAAAGTAAATGAAAATAAATGAAAATAGATGAAAATAAATGATAATACATGAAAATAAAAGTTAATACATGAAAATAAATGAAAACAAACGAAAATACACGTAAAAATATGAAAGTAAATGAAAATACATAAAAATAGATAAAAATAAATGAATATAAATGAAAATAAATGATAATACATGAAAATAAAGGAAAATTAATGAAAATGAATGAAAATAAATGAAAATAAATGAAAATAAATGAAAATAAATGAAAATAAATGAAAATAAATGAAAGCAAATGAAAATCTACGTAAATACATGAAAGTAAATGAAAATAAATGATAATACATGTAAATAAATGAAAACAAATGAAAATACATGCAAGTAAATTAAAATAAATGAAAACAGATGAAAATAAATGAAGATAAATGAAAACAAATGATAATACATGAAAATTAATGAAAATAAATAAAAACAAATGAAAATACATGTAAATGCATTAAAGTAAATGAAAATAATTGAAAATAGATGAAAATAAGTGAAGATAAATGAAAATAAATGATAATACATGAAAATAAAAGTTAATACATGAAAATAAATGAAAATAAATGAAAATAAATGAAAATAAATGAAAATAAATGAAAATAAATGAAAATAAATAAAAACAAATGAAAATACACGTAAAAATATGAAAGTAAATGAAAATACATGAAAATAGATGAAAATAAATGAATATAAATGAAAGTAAATGATAATACATGAAAATAAATGATAATACATGAAAATAAATGAAAATAAATGAAAATAAATGAAAATAAATGAAAATAAATGAAAATAAATGAAAATAAATGAAAATAAATGAAAATAAATGAAAATAAATGAAAATAAATGAAAATAAATGAAAATAAATAAAAATAAATGAAAATAAATGAAAATAAATGAAAATAAATGAAAATAAATGAAAATAAATGAAAATAAATAAAAATAAATGAAAATAAATGAAAATAAATGAAAATAAATGAAAATAAATGAAAATAAATGAAAATAAATGAAAATAAATAAAAATAAATGAAAATTAATGAAAATAAATGAAAATAAATGAAAATAAATGAAAATAAATGAAAATAAATGAAAATAAATGAAAATACATGAAAATACATGAAAATAAATGAAAACAAATGAAAATCTACGTAAATACATGAAAGTAAATGCAAACAAATGATAATACATGAAAATTAATGAAAATAAATAAAAACAAATGAAAATACATGTAAATGCATTAAAGTAAATGAAAATAAATGAAAATAGATGAAAATAAATGATAATACATGAAAATAAAAGTTAATACATGAAAATAAATGAAAACAAACGAAAATACACGTAAAAATATGAAAGTAAATGAAAATACATAAAAATAGATAAAAATAAATGAATATAAATGAAAATAAATGATAATACATGAAAATAAAGGAAAATTAATGAAAATGAATGAAAATAAATGAAAATAAATAAAAACAAATTAATATACACGTAAAAATATGAAAGTAAATGAAAATACATGAAAATAGATGAAAATAAATGAAAATAAATGAAAATCTACGTAAATACATGAAAGTAAATGAAAACAAATGATAATACATGAAAATTAATGAAAATAAATAAAAACAAATGAAAATACATGTAAATGCATTAAAGTAAATGAAAATAAATGAAAATAGATGAAAATAAATGATAATACATGAAAATAAAAGTTAATACATGAAAATAAATGAAAATAAATGAAAACAAATGAAAATACACGTAAAAATATGAAAGTAAATGAAAATACATGAAAACAGATAAAAATAAATGAATATAAATGAAAATAAATGATAATACATGAAAATAAATGAATATAAATGAAAATAAATGATAATACATGAAAATAAATGAAAATAAATGAAAATAAATGAAAATAAATGAAAATAAATGAAAATAAATGAAAATAAATGAAAATAAATGAAAATAAATGAAAATAAATGAAAATAAATGAAAATAAATGAAAATAAATGAAAATAAATGAAAATACACGTAAAAATATGAAAGTAAATGAAAATACATGAAAATAGATGAAAATAAATGATAATACAAGAAAATAAATGATAATACATGAAAATAAATGAAAATAAATGAAAATAAATGAAAATAAATGAAAATAAATGAAAATAAATGAAAATAAATGAAAATAAATGAAAATAAATGAAAATAAATGAAAATAAATGAAAATAAATGAAAATAAATAAAAATAAATGAAAATAAATGAAAATAAATGAAAATAAATGAAAATAAATGAAAATAAATGAAAATAAATGAAAATAAATGAAAATAAATGAAAATAAATGAAAATAAATGAAAATAAATGAAAATAAATGAAAACAAATGAAAATACACGTAAAAATATGAAAGTAAATGAAAATACAAGAAAATAGATGAAAATAAATGAATATAAATGAAAATAAATGATAATACATGAAAATAAATGAAAACAAATGAAAATCTACGTAAAAACATGAAAGTAAATGAAAACAAATGATAATACATGAAAATTAATGAAAATAAATAAAAACAAATGAAAATACATGTAAATGCATTAAAGTAAATGAAAATAAAAGGAAATAGATGAAAATAAATGATAATACATGAAAATAAAAGTTAATACATGAAAATAAATGAAAATAAATGAAAACAAATGAAAAGACACGTAAAAATATGAAAGTAAATGAAAATACATGAAAATAGATAAAAATAAATGAATATAAATGAAAATAAATGATAATACATGAAAATAAATGAAAATAAATAAAAATAAATGAAAATGAATGAAAATAAATGAAAATAAATGAAAATAAATGAAAACAAATTAATATACACGTAAAAATATGAAAGTAAATGAAAATACATGAAAATAGATGAGAATAAATGAATATAAATGAAAATAAATGATAATACATGAAAATAAATGAAAATAAATGAAAATAAATGAAAATAAATGAAAATAAATGAAAATAAATGAAAATAAATTAAAATAAATGAAAATAAATGAAAATAAATGAAAATAAATGAAAATAAATGAAAATAAATGAAAATAATTGAAAATAAATGAAAATAAATGAAAATAAATGAAAATAAATGAAAATAAATGAAAATAAATGAAAATAAATGAAAATAAATGAAAATAAATGAAAATAAATGAAAATAAATGAAAGCAAATGAAAATCTACGTAAATACATGAAAGTAAATGAAAATAAATGATAATACATGTAAATAAATGAAAACAAATGAAAATACATGCAAGTAAATTAAAATAAATGAAAACAGATGAAAATAAATGAAGATAAATGAAAACAAATGATAATACATGAAAATTAATGAAAATAAATAAAAACAAATGAAAATACATGTAAATGCATTAAAGTAAATGAAAATAAATGAAAATAGATGAAAATAAGTGAAGATAAATGAAAATAAATGATAATACATGAAAATAAAAGTTAATACATGAAAATAAATGAAAATAAATGAAAATCAATGAAAATAAATGAAAATAAATGAAAATAAATGAAAATAAATGAAAATAAATGAAAATAAATAAAAACAAATGAAAATACACGTAAAAATATGAAAGTAAATGAAAATACATGAAAATAGATGAAAATAAATGAATATAAATGAAAGTAAATGATAATACATGAAAATAAATGATAATACATGAAAATAAATGAAAATAAATGAAAATAAATGAAAATAAATGAAAATAAATGAAAATAAATGAAAATAAATGAAAATAAATGAAAATAAATGAAAATAAATGAAAATAAATGAAAATAAATGAAAATAAATGAAAATAAATGAAAATAAATGAAAATAAATAAAAATAAATAAAAATAAATGAAAATAAATGAAAATAAATGAAAATAAATGAAAATAAATGAAAATAAATGAAAATAAATAAAAATAAATGAAAATAAATGAAAATAAATGAAAATAAATGAAAATAAATGAAAATAAATAAAAATAAATGAAAATTAATGAAAATAAATGAAAATAAATGAAAATAAATGAAAATAAATGAAAATAAATGAAAATAAATGAAAATAAATGAAAATAAATGAAAATACATGAAAATACATGAAAATAAATGAAAACAAATGAAAATCTACGTAAATACATGAAAGTAAATGCAAACAAATGATAATACATGAAAATTAATGAAAATAAATAAAAACAAATGAAAATACATGTAAATGCATTAAAGTAAATGAAAATAAATGAAAATAGATGAAAATAAATGATAATACATGAAAATAAATGAAAACAAACGAAAATACACGTAAAAATATGAAAGTAAATGAAAATACATAAAAATAGATAAAAATAAATGAATATAAATGAAAATAAATGATAATACATGAAAATAAAGGAAAATTAATGAAAATGAATGAAAATAAATGAAAATAAATGAAAACAAATTAATATACACGTAAAAATATGAAAGTAAATGAAAATACATGAAAATAGATGAAAATAAATGAAAATAAATGAAAATCTACGTAAATACATGAAAGTAAATGAAAACAAATACATGAAAATTAATGAAAATAAATAAAAACAAATGAAAATACATGTAAATGCATTAAAGTAAATGAAAATAAATGAAAATAGATGAAAATAAATGATAATACATGAAAATAAAAGTTAATACATGAAAATAAATGAAAATAAATGAAAACAAATGAAAATACACGTAAAAATATGAAAGTAAATGAAAATACATGAAAACAGATAAAAATAAATGAATATAAATGAAAATAAATGATAATACATGAAAATAAATGAATATAAATGAAAATAAATGATAATACATGAAAATAAATGAAAATAAATGAAAATAAATGAAAATAAATGAAAATAAATGTAAATAAATGAAAATAAATGAAAATAAATGAAAATAAATGAAAATAAATGAAAATAAATGAAAATAAATGAAAATAAATGAAAATAAATGAAAATAAATGAAAATAAATGAAAATAAATGAAAATAAATGAAAATAAATGAAAATAAAAGTTAATACATGAAAATAAATGAAAACAAACGAAAATACACGTAAAAATTTTAAAGTAAATGAAAATACATGAAAATAGATAAAAATAAATGAATATAAATGAAAATAAATGATAATACATGAAAATAAATGAAAATAAATAAAAATAAATGAAAATGAATGAAAATAAATGAAAACAAATTAATATACACGTAAAAATATGAAAGTAAATGAAAATACATGAAAATAGATGAGAATAAATGAATATAAATGAAAATAATTGATAATACATGAAAATAAATGATAATACATGAAAATAAATGAAAATAAATGAAAATAAATGAAAATAAATGAAAATAAATTAAAATAAATGAAAATAAATGAAAATAAATGAAAATAAATGAAAATAAATGAAAATAAATGAAAACAAATGAAAAGACACGTAAAAATATGAAAGTAAATGAAAATACATGAAAATAGATAAAAATAAATGAATATAAATGAAAATAAATGATAATACATGAAAATAAATGAAAATAAATAAAAATAAATCAAAATGAATGAAAATAAATGAAAATAAATGAAAACAAATTAATATACACGTAAAAATATGAAAGTAAATGAAAATACATGAAAATAGATGAGAATAAATGAATATAAATGAAAATAAATGATAATACATGAAAATAAATGATAATACATGAAAATAAATGAAAATAAATGAAAATAAATGAAAATAAATGAAAATAAATTAAAATAAATGAAAATAAATGAAAATAAATGAAAATAAATGAAAATAAATGAAAATAAATGAAAATAAATGAAAATAAATGAAAATAAATGAAAATAATTGAAAATAAATGAAAATAAATGAAAATAAATGAAAATAAATGAAAATAAATGAAAATAAATGAAAATAAATGAAAATAAATGAAAATAAATGAAAACAAATGAAAATCTACGTAAATACATGAAAGTAAATGAAAATAAATGATAATACATGTAAATAAATGAAAACAAATGAAAATACATGCAAGTAAATTAAAATAAATGAAAACAGATGAAAATAAATGAAGATAAATGAAAACAAATGATAATACATGAAAATTAATGAAAATAAATAAAAACAAATGAAAATACATGTAAATGCATTAAAGTAAATGAAAATAAATGAAAATAGATGAAAATAAGTGAAGATAAATGAAAATAAATGATAATACATGAAAATAAAAGTTAATACATGAAAATAAATGAAAATAAATGAAAATAAATGAAAATAAATGAAAATAAATGAAAATAAATGAAAATAAATGAAAATAAATGAAAATAAATGAAAATAAATGAAAATAAATGAAAATAAATAAAAACAAATGAAAATACACGTAAAAATATGAAAGTAAATGAAAATACATGAAAATAGATGAAAATAAATGAATATAAATGAAAGTAAATGATAATACATGAAAATAAATGATAATACATGAAAATAAATGAAAATAAATGAAAATAAATGAAAATAAATGAAAATAAATGAAAATAAATGAAAATAAATGAAAATAAATGAAAATAAATGAAAATAAATGAAAATAAATGAAAATAAATGAAAATAAATGAAAATAAATGAAAATAAATGAAAATAAATGAAAATAAATGAAAATAAATGAAAATAAATGAAAATAAATGAAAATAAATGAAAATAAATGAAAATAAATGAAAATAAATGAAAATAAATGAAAATAAATGAAAATAAATGAAAATAAATGAAAATAAATGAAAATAAATGAAAATAAATGAAAATAAATGAAAATAAATGAAAACAAATGAAAAGACACGTAAAAATATGAAAGTAAATGAAAATACATGAAAATAGATAAAAATAAATGAATATAAATGAAAATAAATGATAATACATGAAAATAAATGAAAATAAATAAAAATAAATCAAAATGAATGAAAATAAATGAAAATAAATGAAAACAAATTAATATACACGTAAAAATATGAAAGTAAATGAAAATACATGAAAATAGATGAGAATAAATGAATATAAATGAAAATAAATGATAATACATGAAAATAAATGATAATACATGAAAATAAATGAAAATAAATGAAAATAAATGAAAATAAATGAAAATAAATTAAAATAAATGAAAATAAATGAAAATAAATGAAAATAAATGAAAATAAATGAAAATAAATGAAAATAAATGAAAATAAATGAAAATAATTGAAAATAAATGAAAATAAATGAAAATAAATGAAAATAAATGAAAATAAATGAAAATAAATGAAAATAAATGAAAATAAATGAAAATAAATGAAAACAAATGAAAATCTACGTAAATACATGAAAGTAAATGAAAATAAATGATAATACATGTAAATAAATGAAAACAAATGAAAATACATGCAAGTAAATTAAAATAAATGAAAACAGATGAAAATAAATGAAGATAAATGAAAACAAATGATAATACATGAAAATTAATGAAAATAAATAAAAACAAATGAAAATACATGTAAATGCATTAAAGTAAATGAAAATAAATGAAAATAGATGAAAATAAGTGAAGATAAATGAAAATAAATGATAATACATGAAAATAAAAGTTAATACATGAAAATAAATGAAAATAAATGAAAATAAATGAAAATAAATGAAAATAAATGAAAATAAATGAAAATAAATGAAAATAAATGAAAATAAATGAAAATAAATGAAAATAAATGAAAATAAATGAAAATAAATAAAAACAAATGAAAATACACGTAAAAATATGAAAGTAAATGAAAATACATGAAAATAGATGAAAATAAATGAATATAAATGAAAGTAAATGATAATACATGAAAATAAATGATAATACATGAAAATAAATGAAAATAAATGAAAATAAATGAAAATAAATGAAAATAAATGAAAATAAATGAAAATAAATGAAAATAAATGAAAATAAATGAAAATAAATGAAAATAAATGAAAATAAATGAAAATAAATGAAAATAAATGAAAATAAATGAAAATAAATGAAAATAAATGAAAATAAATGAAAATAAATGAAAATAAATGAAAATAAATGAAAATAAATGAAAATAAATGAAAATAAATGAAAATAAATGAAAATAAATGAAAATAAATGAAAATAAATGAAAATAAATGAAAATAAATGAAAATAAATGAAAATAAATGAAAATAAATAAAAATAAATGAAAATAAATGAAAATAAATGAAAATAAATGAAAATAAATGAAAATAAATGAAAATAAATAAAAATAAATGAAAATTAATGAAAATAAATGAAAATAAATGAAAATAAATGAAAATAAATGAAAATACATGAAAATACATGAAAATAAATGAAAACAAATGAAAATCTACGTAAATACATGAAAGTAAATGCAAACAAATGATAATACATGAAAATTAATGAAAATAAATAAAAACAAATGAAAATACATGTAAATGCATTAAAGTAAATGAAAATAAATGAAAATAGATGAAAATAAATGATAATACATGAAAATAAAAGTTAATACATGAAAATAAATGAAAACAAACGAAAATACACGTAAAAATATGAAAGTAAATGAAAATACATAAAAATAGATAAAAATAAATGAATATAAATGAAAATAAATGAAAATACATGAAAATAAAGGAAAATTAATGAAAATGAATGAAAATAAATGAAAATAAATGAAAACAAATTAATATACACGTAAAAATATGAAAGTAAATGAAAATACATGAAAATAGATGAAAATAAATGAAAATCTACGTAAATACATGAAAGTAAATGAAAACAAATGATAATACATGAAAATTAATGAAAATAAATAAAACCAAATGAAAATACATGTAAATGCATTAAAGTAAATGAAAATAAATGAAAATAGATGAAAATAAATGATAATACATGAAAATAAAAGTTAATACATGAAAATAAATGAAAATAAATGAAAACAAATGAAAATACACGTAAAAATATGAAAGTAAATGAAAATACATGAAAACAGATAAAAATAAATGAATATAAATGAAAATAAATGATAATACATGAAAATAAATGAATATAAATGAAAATAAATGATAATACATGAAAATAAATGAAAATAAATGAAAATAAATGAAAATAAATGAAAATAAATGAAAATAAATGTAAATAAATGAAAATAAATGAAAATAAATGAAAATAAATGAAAATAAATGAAAATAAATGAAAATAAATGAAAATAAATGAAAATAAATGAAAATAAATGAAAATAAATGAAAATAAATGAAAATAAATGAAAATAAATGAAAATAAATGAAAATAAATGAAAATAAATGAAAATAAATGAAAATAAATGAAAATAAATGAAAATAAAAGTTAATACATGAAAATAAATGAAAACAAACGAAAATACACGTAAAAATTTTAAAGTAAATGAAAATACATGAAAATAGATAAAAATAAATGAATATAAATGAAAATCTACGTAAATACATGAAAGTAAATGAAAACAAATGATAATACATGAAAATTAATGAAAATAAATCAAAACAAAAGAAAATACTTGTAAATGCAATTAAGTAAATGAAAATAAATGAAAATAGATGAAAATAAATGATAATACATGAAAATAAAAGTTAATACATGAAAATAAATGAAAATAAATGAAAATAAATGAAAATAATTGAAAATAAATGAAAATAAATGAAAATAAATGAAAATAAATGAAAATAAATGAAAATAAATGAAAATAAATGAAAATAAATGAAAATAAATGAAAATAAATGAAAATAAATGAAAATAAATGAAAATAAATGAAAATAAATGAAAATAAATGAAAATAAATGAAAATGAATGAAAATACACGTAAAAATATGAAAGTAAATGAAAATACATGAAAATAGATGAAAATAAATGATAATACATGAAAATAAATGATAATACTTGAAAATAAATGATAATACATGAAAATAAATGAAAATAAATGAAAATAAATGAAAATAAATGAAAATTAATGAAAATAAATGAAAATAAATGAAAATAAATGAAAATAAATGAAAATAAATGAAAACAAATGAAAATCTACGTAAATACATGAAAGTATATAAAAATAAATGATAATACATGTAAATTAATCAAAATAAATGAAAACAAATGAAAATACATGCATGTAAATTAAAATAAATGAAAACAGATGAAAATAAATGAAGATAAATGAAAACAAATGATAATACATGAAAACTAATGAAAATAAATAAAAACAAATGAAAATACATGTAAATGCATTAAAGTAAATGAAAATAAATGAAAATAGATGAAAATAAATGATAATACATGAAAATTAATAAAAATAAATGAAAATAAATGAAAATAAATGAAAATAAATGAAAATAAATGAAAATAAATGAAAATAAATTAAAACAAATGAAAATACACGTAAAAATATGAAACTAAATGAAAATACATGAAAATAAATGAAAACAAATGAAAATCTACGTAAATACATGAAAGTAAATGCAAACAAATGATAATACATGAAAATTAATGAAAATAAATAAAAACAAATGAAAATACATGTAAATGCATTAAAGTAAATGAAAATAAATGAAAATAGATGAAAATAAATGATAATACATGAAAATAAAAGTTAATACATGAAAATAAATGAAAACAAACGAAAATACACGTAAAAATTTTAAAGTAAATGAAAATACATGAAAATAGATAAAATAAATGAATATAAATGAAAATCTACGTAAATACATGAAAGTAAATGAAAACAAATGATAATACATGAAAATTAATGAAAATAAATCAAAACAAAAGAAAATACACGTAAAAATATGAAAGTAAATGAAAATACATGAAAATAGATAAAAATAAATGAATATAAATGAAAATAAATGATAATACATGAAAATAAATGAATATAAATGAAAATAAATGATAATACATGAAAATAAATGAAAATAAATGAAAATAAATGAAAATAAATGAAAATAAATGAAAATAAATGAAAATAAATGAAAATAAATGAAAATAAATGAAAATAAATGAAAATAAATGAAAATAAATGAAAATAAATGAAAATAAATGAAAATAAATGGAAATAAATGAAAATAAATGAAAATAAATGAAAATAAATGAAAATAAATGAAAATAAATGAAAATACACGTAAAAATATGAAAGTAAATGAAAATACATGAAAATACATGAAAATAAATAAAAACAAATGAAAATCTACGTAAATACATGAAAGTAAATGCAAACAAATGATAATACATGAAAATTAATGAAAATAAATAAAAACAAATGAAAATACATGTAAATGCATTAAAGTAAATGAAAATAAATGAAAATAGATGAAAATAAATGATAATACATGAAAATAAAAGTTAATACATGAAAATAAATGAAAACAAACGAAAATACACTTAAAAATATGAAAGTAAATGAAAATACATGAAAATAGATAAAAATAAATGAATATAAATGAAAATAAATGATAATACATGAAAATAAATGAAAATAAATGAAAATGAATGAAAATAAATGAAAACAAATTAATATACACGTAAAAATATGAAAGTAAATGAAAATACATGAAAATAGATGAAAATAAATGATAATACATGAAAATAAATAAAAATAAATGAAAATAAATGAAAATAAATGAAATAAATGAAAATAAATGAAAATAAATGAAAATAAATGAAAATAAATGAAAATAAATGAAAAGAAATGAAAATAAATGAAAATAAATGAAAATAAATGAAAACAAATGAAAATACACGTAAAAATATGAAAGTAAATGAAAATACATGAAAATACATGAAAATACATGAAAATAAATGAAAACGAATGAAAATCTACGTAAATACATGAAAGTAAATGCAAACAAATGATAATATATGAAAATTAATGAAAATAAATAAAAATATATGTAAATGCATTAAAGTAAATGAAAATAAATAAAAATAGGTGAAAATAAATGATAATACATGAAAATAAAAGTTAATACATGAAAATAAATGAAAACAAACGAAAATACACGTAAAAATATGAAAGTAAATGAAAATACATGAAAATAGATAAAAATAAATGAATTATTTTATTTATTTATTTAGAGAAGTGTCTCAACTACAAAGGTCATTGACACATACAGTATATGATATATTACATTATTAATAGATCATTATATTTTGTCGTACAAGTGTATATCTTTAAGGTAACTCAGTAGTTTGAAGGACTGGTCACTTGAACATAGAATCTTCGTGATGTCTCCTTCTAACTTGTGATGCTGACGTTGGGCTGCGTAAGTTGCACATTCAGTTAGAATGTGTTTGACAGTTAGTGGATCGTTGCAGAATTGACATATTGGTGGATTCTCCTTTGTCATAAGATGTTGATGCGTCAGGCGAGTGTGTCCTATTCTTAGTCTTCTAATAATAATTCGATCTCTTCGGTTCGTTGGATGAATCGTTGCGGTATTATTGACAGAGAGTTGTATTTCGTGGAGCTTGGCAGAAGATCTGTTCCAGACCTCCTGCCAGGATTCTAGAACGGTGTGTTGAAGGTAGTTCTTGAGGTCACCCTGTACTTGGAATCCGGGGTTATGGTCGGTTGTTGAAGACTGTTTTGCGGCAGTGTCAGCTCTTTCATTGCCTGGGATGCCTACGTGTGATGGTACCCAAATTATAGTTGTGCTTACCCCTAGAGAAGCAAGGCGGCTAATTGACTCATGTATGGCTTGGACAACGGGATGTCGCGTGTAGGTACTGTTGATAGACTGAATGGATGACAAAGAATCAGTACAAATTGCAACATTTTTATAGTCTGCCGATAAAGAGTTTGAGGCTAGCAGGATAGCGAGAAGCTCACCGGTGTAGACACTGGCTGAAGGTGATAAGCAACGTGAGGCTATCGTGTTGCAACTGTCTGTGACGGCTGCCCCAACTCCGGCCTCGCTTTTAGAGGCATCAGTGTACAGAATTTTGTCGAAGTTACTATGGTTTATCATCTGCAGGAAGGCTTGTTTGAGAAATGATGGTGTGGTTTGGTTTTTGGGGAATCGGGTGAGGGAAATGTTGATATTGGGCAGGGATTTCCTCCAAGGGGGTATTGGTGATATTGGATTGGGAGTTGTTAAGGTAAGATCTACGTTGCGTAATAGTGGGACGAGAGCTTGTGGTAGGGGTTGGGTTCTGGTGGTAGCATGGCCGGTTGTTATTGAGGTTATTAGTTTGTGTATTGGGTTCTGTGGGTTAGCCGATACTCTGGCAGCGTATGACAAAAGAAGATGTTGTCGCCTTTGTGGAAGGGGGAGTTCGTTGGCTTCAATGCACAGACTTTCACTTGGACTGGATCGGAAAGCACCTAGGCAGATTCGTAATGCAGAGTTTTGTATGGTGTTGAGCATGCGGAGGTTGGATTTCGCGGCAGAAAGGTATAAGAAACTTCCATAATCCAGCCTCGATCGGATGAGCGCCCTGTATGTTCTTAATAGTATATCCTCTTCAGCACCCCATTGATGGCTGGAAAGTGTTTTTAGAATATTGAGTCTGGTCATGCAATTATCTTTAACATTTTTAATGTGCTGTTTCCAATTAAGTGTTTTGTCAAGGGTGATTCCTAGTATTTTGTAGCGTTCTACAACAGGTAGACGTACTCCGTCTAAAATTATTGTTGGCTCTGTTGTACTAGACGTTCTGCGGCTAAATTTCATTACCTTAGATTTAGAGGTGGAGAAATGGAAGCCATTGTCGGAGGCCCATTGGCAAAGTTGGTCCACTGCTTCTTGGATTAGTCTTGAAATAGACACAATGCTTTTACCGCGGCAGAAAATGACTAAGTCATCGGCATATAGGACAATTTTCACTGGAAGTTGTATAGAAGAGCAAATGTTATTTAGTGCTAGTATGAAAAGAGTAGTGCTAAGCACCGAGCCTTGTGGGACTCCTGATTTCTGGGAAAATGTAGAAGACATTTTGCCATTTGCTAATACATTGAAAGATCTGTTGGACAAGAAGTTTTGAATGAAGAGAAACATATTGCCTGAGATTTGGTATGTGTTAAGGCAGTTGAGGATTAAGTTGTGCGGTACGATGTCAAATGCGCTTTCAATATCGAAAAAGGCGGCTACGACATCTTGTTTTTCCAGAAAGGCTTCACTAATATATGTTTGGAGAGCTACTAGGTTGTCCATAGTGCTGCGCTGTTCTCTGAATCCTGACTGAGCAGCAGATATGATTTGTTTTTTCTCGAGATACCATAAGAGTCTTTTGTTGATTATTTTTTCCAGGAGCTTACAAGATGTGCATGTTAGAGAGATAGGTCGATAGGATTTAAGTTCGACTGAAGGTTTATCTTGTTTCTTGAATGGAAGTACTATTGATTTTCTCCACAGTGTTGGAAAGTTTCTTTGACTCCAGATGTCATTGTAGATCTCAAGCAGTTTAGTGAGGCTATAGGAGGACATATTTTTTAAAAAGGAGAAAGGTATTTGGTCAGGTCCAGGAGCTGAGTTGCGACAGGAAGACAGGGCGAACGTCAGTTCATGAAAGGAGAGGGGAATGTTTAAAGAGCGGAGAGCGTAGTCATCGATTTCGGTAGTAGGGGTGGGTAAAAGGTTCGGGTTTGGGTTAAAGTGGTGTTGGTTTGAGGTTTTTTGTTGAAGAAATTCGCCGATGGTGTCAGCGATTTGTTGACTGTCGTTGATTAAGTTGCCTTGGAGAATTATACTCGGTATTTTAGTACTTGTTCTGTCACCCTTCATCTGTCTGATTTTCTTCCAAACTTGGGCTGGCGGAGTATCACATGTTAATGAGGAGACGTAGTTGCGCCACGAGTTTTTCTTGCTTTGTTTTAGCACATATCTGGCTTTGGCTTTGAGTTTTTTGAAGTTGATGAGGTCAGTTTGGTTTCTTGTTTTTCGGTATTTGTTTAGTGCTGATTTGCTTGCTCGGACAGCCACAGTACAATCATTATTCCACCAGGGTACAATTTTGTGATTCGTATTAATGACGCTCTCGCCGATATGCTCTTTGGCAGATTCGATGATGCATTTATTGAAGTTGGATATGGACTGGTCGATACTATCTGAAGGTTGGAGCTGAGAGATTTTTGTTTCGACGGAGGTTGTGAAGTTCTCCCAGCAGGCATTAGCAGTTTTCCACTTGGTTAAGCTCTCTACCGGTTTGTCTATATTATTGGTAATTACAATCGGATAGTGGTTGCTGTCGTATAGGCAGTTTAGAGAGGTCCACGAGAGGGATGAGAGTGTTCTAGGGTCGCAAAGACTAAGATCGATAGAAGAAGAGTTGCCAGAAGAGATATTGAAATGTGTATTGGATCCGGTGTTGAGAAGGCAGGCGTGACTAGTATTTAGTGCGTTCTCGATTATTTTACCTCTGCCAAATGTATTTGAGGAGCCCCAAAGTGTGTTATGGGCGTTAAAGTCGCCAGCAATGATATAGGGTATGGGAAGTTGGTTGATGAGGTTTGTGAGTTCGGATTCGGCCAAAGTGTAATTTGGGGGAATGTAAACGCTGCAGACAGTTATTTTATTGGGGCACCAGATAGAGACGGCGATTGCTTCTAGGTTTGTATTTAGAGGGAGGTTTGAAGAGTAGTAGTCAGAAGATACGAATATTGAAGCGCCACCACTTGCTCTTAGGAATTCTCCTCGGAGTTTGTGGTAACCTTCAAAACCTTTGAGTCGCGGTTTGTGACTTTGTTTGAAGTTGGTTTCTTGCAAGCAGATAATATCGGCTTTGGTATCGGAAATTAATTGTTGAATACGTTCAAGGCGGGGGTAGAACCCCGCGCAGTTCCACTGAATGATAATGAAGAGGAAAAAGAGAAGAAAGAGAATAGAAAAGGTATAGAAAAACATTAGTGATCTAGGGAGGAGTCTGAGAGGCCTTCCTCCTCAGTCTGATCTGTGGACGATTGAGAAGCAATGCTTGCAAGATCGGCTTCCTCAAGATTTAATTCTTTTTTAATTTTCTTCGTTAGCCTTGTAAATCTATTTTTTAGGGAGCGTTCTTTTAAAAATTGGTATACAGTTCGCATATCGGTAAGAAGAGACTCAACGTTGTTAGTGAACTGAAGAGCTTCAGAAAGAGGACTGCTGCAGCTGTGACTGTTTTCTAGGAAAGCAATGAAGTGGTCAATTGGGGTAATGAGTTTGTCAGACGTCTTATAAGCCTCTTTAATGTCCTCTTTGGATGCCCTGGATATTTTTGAATCGTCCGCAGTGTCCTTTTTGGCTTTCTTCTTGACATGTTTACTTTGGGTAGGGGGGGGCATTTGCTGGTCGGCGTCCGGAGGGTTATAGACAACTTCGCTAGGAGAGGGAGAAGGTATACTTGTATCGGAGCAGGGCCTTTTCTGACCTGAAGTTTGAATTATGGGGGACTGGGATGTGACAGGTTGATCGCTTGTGTGTGGTGTTTGTGAAGAGATATTGGGTTGTGTGGGTACTAGTTGGCTAGGCTGAGAGTATTGGGGTATCGGAGGAGGTTGGGGTGTTTCAGGGGGTTGAGGTAATTGGGGAGGTTGGGTCGGATTAGGATTTGGGCAGTTGCTGGCAATGTGCCCAGCCTGTTTGCACAGGAAACATTCCATTTTGTCAGTAGACAAAAATATTCGGTAGTTATTATTGTCGAATGGGATCACAATTGAAGTTTGAAGCTCGAAATTATCGGTTGGAGGGTTGATGTAGACTTGACGCCTGAATGACAAAATATGGCTGCTGTATTCGTCTCCGGGTATGCCGGCTTTTAGGAGAGATATGGGAGATACAACTGTTAAATTTAGGTCCTTTAGAGCCGCATCTATGAGTTCGTTGGGTATGGAAGGGCAGACATTCGAGATTATGATTCGCTTGGACGGTGTGACTAACCTTCTTATAGGGAGATCTTTGCCGTCAATTTGAACAAATGGGTTATTTGTAATAAGATGTTCAACAAGTTCGGTTTTGCTCAGATAGATGCAGATTCTGTTGTTAGAGATCCTGGATGCAAAGCATATGTTTTTGGGACCAATAATGTCACCGACGGATTTGACATAATCAAATAGTTTTAGGTTGTCTTCAGAATGAAAGAGTATTGCTTGTTCTTTTCGAGGAAAGGAAAGTTTTGGAGTCGATTTTGCGGCGGCTGAGTAGGAGGCAGGTGCACTAGTTGAAGTATTCGCAGTGTTTGTAGACGAATTAGGTGAGTTTGCTGTTGTGGTGGTATTATTCATGGTGTTGCCCTTGTAGTCAAAGGCGACGATTTAAAAAAAAAAACACTAGCACTGATATTTATGGTGTCTTTCTGTGTGTTGTCAACCAAATGTACACCATCGTGAATTTCTGGCTGCCTATTCGGTAAAATAAATTGAATAGGGCCAGGGACTGGTTTTTATTTCTTATCACTTATCGGTAGTCAGATAAAAAAGGATATTGATGAAAAATAATAACGATGGTTATATTATGGAATTACGATATTGGAGGTTGTAAGATGCGGCTCACCAAAATAAGTTGATTGGCCGATGCACAACACCAAAGTCACTGTGTGGTCCAAAAGTCAGGATTTAGTAACTGTTATTAACTAGAAATCTTTGTGAAAAACTCGCGTTCGAAGCACATGCAAACTGAACTCGTTCGTGCCCAGTCTAATGAAAAATATGGATAAAAATAATCAAAAATATGGATAAAAATAATCAAAAATATGGATAAAAATAATGAAAAATATTAATAAAAATAATGAAAAATATGAATAAAAATAATGAAAAATATGGAAAAAATTATGAAAAAAATATGGATAAAAATAATGAAAAATATGGATAAAAATATGGATAAAAATAATGAAAAATATGAATAAAAATAATGAAAAATACGGAAAAAATTATGAAAAAAATATGGATAAAAATAATGAAAAATATGGATAAAAATAATGAAAAATATGGATAAAAATTATGAAAAAAATATGGATAAAAATTATGAAAAAAATATGGATAAAAATATGGATAAAAATTATGAAAAAAATATGGATAAAAATAATGAAAAATATGTAAACAAATATGAATAATCGGGAAAAAAAATATGAAAAATATGAAAAATAATGAAAAAACTGATGAAAAATATGGATAAAAATAATGAAAAATATGGATAAAAATAATGAAAAATATGGATAAAAATAATGAAAAATATGGATAAAAATAATGAAAAATATGGAAAAAAATAATGAAAAATATGGAAAAAAAAATAATGAAAAATGTTGATAAAAATAATGAAAAATATGGAAAAAAAAATAATGAAAAATGTGGAAAAAAATTATGAAAAATATGGATAAAATACATGAAAAATATGGATAAAATACATGAAAAATATGGATAAAAATAATGAAAAATTTGGAAAAAAATATGAAAAATATGGAAAAAAATAATGAAAAATATGGATAAAAATAATGAAAAATATGGAAACAATAATAAAAAATATGGATAAAAATAATGAAAAATATGGATAAAAATAATGAAAAATATGTAAAAAAATAATGAAAAATATGGATAAAAACAATGAAAAATATGGAAAAAATAAGAAAAAATATGGATAAAAATAATGAAAAATATGGATAAAAATAATGAAAAATTTTAAAAAAATATAATGAAAAATATGGATAAAAATAATGAAAAAGATGTAAAAAAATAAGGAAAAATATGGATAAAAATAAGGAAAAATATGGATAAAAATAATGAAAAATATGGATAAAATAATGAAAAATATGGATAAAAATTATAAAAAATATGGAAAAAAAATTATGAAAAATATGGATAAAAACAATGAAAAATATGGAAAAAATAAGGAAAAATATGGATAAAAATAAGGAAAAATATGGATAAAAATAATGAAAAATATGGAAACAATAATAAAAAATATGGATAAAAATAATGAAAAATATGGATAAAAATAATGAAAAATATGTAAAAAAATAATGAAAAATATGGATAAAAACAATGAAAAATATGGAAAAAATAAGAAAAAATATGGATAAAAATAATGAAAAATATGGATAAAAATAATGAAAAATATTAAAAAAATATAATGAAAAATATGGATAAAAATAATGAAAAAGATGTAAAAAAATAAGGAAAAATATGGATAAAAATAAGGAAAAATATGGATAAAAATAATGAAAAATATGGATAAAATAATGAAAAATATGGATAAAAATTATAAAAAATATGGAAAAAAAATTATGAAAAATATGGATAAAAACAATGAAAAATATGGAAAAAATAAGGAAAAATATGGATAAAAATAATGAAAAATAATGAAAAATAATGAAAAATATGGATAAAAATAATGAAAAAGATGTAAAAAAAATAAGGAAAAATATGGATAAAAATAAGGAAAAATATGGAAAAAAATAATGAAAAATATGGATAAAATAATGAAAAATATGGATAAAAATTATAAAAAATATGGAAAAAAAATTATGAAAAATATGGATAAAAATAATGAAAAATATGGAAAAAATACGGAAAAATGTGGATAAAAATAATGAAAAATATGGATAAAAATAATGAAAAATATGGATAAAAATAATGAAAAATATGGAAAAAAATAATGAAAAATATGGAAAAAAAATAATGAAAAATGTGGAAAAAAATTATGAAAAATATGGATAAAAATAATGAAAAAGATTTAAAACAATAAGGAAAAATATGGATAAAAATAAGGAAAAATATGGAAAAAATAAGGAAAAATATGGATAAAAATAATGAAAAATATGGATAAAAATAATGAAAAATATGTAAAAAAAAATAATGAAAAATATGGATAAAAACAATGAAAAATATGGAAAAAATAAGGAAAAA
>CAUJLB010000260.1:0-23405 GCA_963243735.1 Neocrepidodera transversa | reverse complement strand
TAAATGAAAATAAAAGAAAATACATGAAAATAAATGAAAATAAATGAAAATAAATGAAAATACATGAAAGTAAATGAAAATAAATCAAAGTAGATGAAAATAAATGACGATTAATGAAAATGAATGATAATACATGAAGGTAAATGATAATATTTGAAAATAAATGAAAACAAATGAAAATACATGAAAGTAAATGAAAATAAATCAAAGTAGAGGAAAAATAAAATGAAGATTAATGAAAATGAATGATAATACATGAAGTTAAATGATAATATTTGAAAATAAATGAAAATAAATGAAAATAAATGAAAATAAATGAAAATGAATGAAAATAAATAAAACTAAATGAAAATAAATGAAAATAAATGAAAATAAATGAAAATAAATGAAAATAAATGAAAATAAATGAAAATAAATGAAAATAAATGAAAATAAATGAAAATAAATGAAAATAAATGAAAATAAATAAAAATAAATGAAAATAAATGAAAATAAATGAAAATAAATGAAAATAAATGAAATAAATGAAAATAAATAAAAATAATTGAAAATAAATGAAAATATTAGAAAATAAATGAAAATAAATGAAAATAAATGAAAACAAATGAAAATACATGAAAGTAAATGAAAATAAATCAAAGTAGATGAAAATAAATAAAAATAAATGAAAATAAATGAAAATAAATGAAAATAAATGAAAATAAATGAAAATAAATAAAAATAATTGAAAATAAATGAAAATATTAGAAAATAAATGAAAATAAATGAAAATAAATGAAAATAAATGAAAATAAATGAAAATAAATGAAAATTAATGAAAATAAATGAATATTAATGAAAATAAATGAAAATTAATGAAAATAAATGAAAATAAATGAAAATAAATGAAAATAAATGAAAATAAATGAAAATAAATGAAAATAAATGAAAATAAATGAAAATAAATGAAAATAAATGAAAATAAATGAAAATAAATGAAAATAAATAAAAATAAATGAAAATAAATGAAAATAAATAAAAATAAATGAAAATAAATGAAAATAAATGAAAATAAATGAAAATAAATGAAAATAAATGAAAATAAATGAAAATAAATGAAAATAAATGAAAATAAATGAAAATAAATGAAAATAAATGAAAATAAATGAAAATAAATGAAAATAAATGAAAATAAATGAAAATAAATGAAAATAAATGAAAATAAATGAAAATAAATGAAAATAAATGAAAATAAATGAAAATAAATGAAAATAAATGAAAATAAATGAAAATAAATGAAAATAAATGAAAATAAATGAAAATAAATGAAAATAAATGAAAATAAATGAAAATAAATGAAAATAAATGAAAATAAATGAAAATAAATGAAAATAAATGAAAAGAAATGAATAGAAATGAAAATAAATGAAAATAAATGAAAATAAATGAAAATGAATGAAAATAAATGAAAATAAATGAAAATAAATGAAAATAAATGAAAATAAATAAAAATAAATGAAAATAAATGAAAATAAATGAAAATAAATGAAAATAAATGAAAATAAATGAAAATAAATGAAAATAAATAAAAATAATTGAAAATAAATGAAAATAAATGAAAATAAATGAAAATAAATGAAAGTAAATGAAAATAAATGAAAATAAATGAAAATAAATGAAAATAAATGAAAATAAATGAAAATAAATGAAAATAAATGAAAATAAATGAAAATAAATGAAAATAAATGAAAATAAATGAAAATAAATGAAAATAAATGAAAATAAATGAAAATAAATGAAAATAAATGAAAATAAATGAAAATAAATGAAAATAAATGAAAATAAATGAAAATAAATGAAAATAAATGAAAATAAATGAAAATAAATGAAAATAAATGAAAATAAATGAAAATAAATGAAAATAAATGAAAATAAATGAAAATAAATGAAAATAAATGAAAATAAATGAAAATAAATGAAAATAAATGAAAATAAATGAAAATAAATGAAAATAAATGAAAATAAATGAAAATAAATGAAAATAAATGAAAATAAATGAAAATAAATAAAAATAAATGAAAATAAATGAAAATAAATGAAAATAAATGAAAATAAATGAAAATAAATGAAAATAAATGAAAATAAATGAAAATAAATGAAAATAAATGAAAATAAATGAAAATAAATGAAAATAAATGAAAATAAATGAAAATAAATGAAAATAAATGAAAATAAATGAAAATAAATGAAAATAAATGAAAATAAATGAAAATAAATGAAAATAAATGAAAATAAATGAAAATAAATGAAAATAAATGAAAATAAATGAAAATAAATGAAAATAAATGAAAATACATGTAAGTAAATGAAAATAAATGAAAACAAATGAAAATACATGTAAATAAATAAAAATAAATGAAAATACATGAAAGTAAATGAAAATAAATGAAAATAAATGAAAATAAATGAAAATAAATGAAAATAAATGAAAATAATTGAAAATAAATGAAAATAAATGAAAATAAATGAAAATAAATGAAAATAAATGAAAATAAATGAAAATAAATGAAAATAAATGAAAATAAATGAAAATAAATGAAAATAAATGAAAATAAATGAAAATAAATGAAAATAAATGAAAATAAATGAAAATAAATGAAAATAAATGAAAATAAATGAAAATAAATGAAAATAAATGAAAATAAATGAAAATGAAAATAAATGGAAATAAATGAAAATAAATGAAAATAAATGAAAATAAATGAAAATACATGAAAATATATAAAAATAAATGAAAATAAATGAAAATAAATGAAGATAAATGAAAATAAATGAAAATAAATGAAAATAAATGAAAATAAATGAAAATAAATGAAAATACATGAAAATAAATGAAAATAAATGAAAATAGATGTAAATAAATAAAAATTAATGAAAATAAATGAAAATAAATGAAAATAAATGAAAATAAATGAAAATAAATGAAAATAAATGAAAATAAATGAAAATAAATGAAAATAAATGAAAATAAATGAAAATAAATGAAAATAAATGAAAATAAATGAAAATAAATGAAAATAAATGGAAATAAATGAAAATAAATGAAAATAAATGAAAATAAATGAAAATAAATGAAAAGTAGTAGAAGGGAAATGGGAATGCTTCCTGCAAATTTTGTTGATTTGCAGGAAGCATTCCCATACCCCATATGACCTACGATGACCCCATATATCCGGCCAGATGGCCAGACAAGCTGAGACAAGTAAAATCGCATAAAGCATTCCCATGCAATATATGAAATTAAAATCACCCTGTATATCCGGCCAGATGGCCAGACAAGCTGAGACAAGTAAAATCGCTTAAAGCATTCCCATGAAATATATGAAATTAAAATCACGCTGTATATCCGGCCAGATGACCAGACAAGCCGAGACAAGTAAAATCGCATAAAGCATTCCCATGAAATATATGAAATTAAAATCACCCTGTATATCCGGCCAGATGGCCAGACAAGCTGAGACAAGTAAAATTCAAACATACATCCGACCATGTGGTGACCATCTGCACAAGATTATTTCAAGCTATGTTTAGCGGAAGCTATCAGCCCATATGGTGAACATCATTTTTAATTTTAGAACGTGGGAATAAATTTTTTAACAGCGCGGATATATGTGGTGGGGAGAAGGTTTATATATGATAGCTGATATATGTTAAGATTAGTTGAAGGATGAAAATAATACAGGAAAAGTTTTGTAGTGTATGTGGAAAAAAAGTTAGCAATAAAATTCTACCACAAAATTCTTGGTTTTATCGTAAAAAAGTCATAATTGGTTTATATCGTCGTTTCTGCAAAGAAACTAGACCTCTGATAGTAATAATTCATACCAGATGACTTAACGGGCATATTTGTGTATTCATGGGAACACATCCTGCAAAATCTAGAAAAGCTGTGATCTAAAAATAGATAACCCCCCTCCAGTATCAGAAAAATTGTATTAAATAGCCGTGTATTTGCCGAGTTCTTCAGTTCTGTACGAAGAATTAGCTAAAATGAATACGTACAATATTTCATTTGATAATGACGTAAAAGTTGATATATTTTTGGGTGAACGTCGATTTTATTTAAACCCATCAAAATCAAAGTTTATCTCAGTTTGTTTGTCTTATTGTTTAAACTTCGCACCATGTGTTGTGATATCCGGAAATAAAAAGGATTGTGTGATTCTTAGTGAATCAGAATGGGATAATTTTTTATCATATAAGGAAGAAATTAATAAGTTTATATCTTCAAAAGAATATACAGAATCAATTGATACAGGAAAGTTTTTATTGGAATTTAAACCGCTACCATACTGTTCAACTATCAAGATATCTAACTGTTATTCTAATGTCTTTTTGGGTGACAGCCCAATTTCAACACTTTGGAAAATATTACCCATTCTAAAATATCAACTGGAATCATTAAACAATCAACAATTTACCAGCTGTTTAAAACTACTTCAAATGGGAGTCAAGGATTGTAATGACCCAATTACAACCGCTCTTGCTATCATGGAACCCATTAAAAATGTAAACACTGTTACATATGGAATGACTTTAGAGTTAATTTATAAATACCCCATGCTTCTAAAGGAAGATTTGCAATTATGAAGAAATTGAAATTTAACGAAGATATCAACCAAACTCACTTGCTATATGTCTGGAATTATGCGTACAAAGAAGCCAGAAAAAGTTCGGATTCCGCTATAATAGATAAACTGCGATTCCAACAGCGAATTGAAAAAACAGCTATAATTATTAATCCTATATTAGATGTAGTTCATAGAAGTATTGTTTATGAAAAACAAATTAAATAAATATGTAATTAAATTGTGTTGTTTATTTAAAAATAGATTATAATACATTATTTTTATTAATCCAAGAATTATACGTTGAGTCCATTCCAAGCCATTTAACAAAAACTTGATTTCCTCGTCTTCTTATTACCTTTTCAACCAAATATACGTCAGGATATTTAACTTTTGATAACTCGTGGGTATAGAAACCTCCTTGAATTTCTTCTTTTTTACTATCCTCCAATATGAATGTTGTTGGGTTAGTGGGTTTGACTTTTTTAATTTTAAAAATCTCGTTGGACCAGTTCGGAGTGTTTTAAACTTCGGTTTTCGCGGATCAATACTTTTCAAATAATTAAAAGCCTCAATATATTTAGCACTCTTATCATTAACTTTACTCGGCATTACTCCAATAGTAGAATGTTTAGAACTAAACAAACTATTTTGGAACGTACCACATGTAAAACCTAGTTTAAGCCAACAACTTCGCCTAACAAACATTTCTAAAAGCAATAAAGATCTCCCCATAAAATTTCGCAGTTGGCAAATGATAGAGTACCCTTCCTTAAATACATCAAAAAGACATACATGGGCTGTTAAGACTAGTTCAAAAGTTGAAACACCACGTCATATAATTATTGGTTTTCAAAATAATAGAAACCCTAACAAATATAAAAGTATTTTTAAATTCGGAAAGATATCCATATAATGATTTGCATTTAGATTTTAAAAACAATAAGTTTGCTTCGGCATTGTATGAGATGTTCGCCAATTTTCAAGAAAGTTATTACCACCTTCAAACAAACCAACCAATTTTTAATCCTAAAGAATTTAAAGAAAACTGTCCACTGGTACATATTGATTGTTCACGACAAAAAGAAGTGTTACAATCTGGAAGTATTGTCTTGAGAATAGAATTTGAAACAGAAGATAATACTTCCCCCAACGTCTCCGCCTACTGTCTTATATTACATGAAAAAGAATTTTCCTACAATCCATCAACAAAGATTGTTAAGCAATACTAAAGCGCATGTGTTAAAAATACTATAAAATTAATAGTAATATAATAAGTTAGTTCAAATATGTTTTCTCAGAGCAAGGAGTATCAAGATAAGTTAGAAAAATTTCTACAAAATTTATTAAAGCTTAAGCGAGACATTGAAGTATACGAGCTTATAAAAAAAATTCAAAAAATTAAAATATGAGACTAGTAGTTGATGTGCAGGGCTTCAAATTAGAAAACAACAAATTTGTGGTAAAGGAATTTGCATCCTTTGATGGTACTCGTATAAGCCACTACATCTTTAAACCTCCATTTCCAATGAGGATGCTGTCTCCTGATTTACACAAACAAGCTGTTTTGTTGATGACAAATCATCACTGTATTCTCTGGAATAGTGGTTTTACTCCTGTACACCACTTTCGAAGTATTATGGAAGATTTAACTAAAAATGTTGATATGGTTTTTGTAAAAGGAAGAGAAAAACTGAACTATTTGGAAAAATATTCCAAGGCGCCTGTTTATGAATTTGAAGAAGATCATGCAATGAATTGGTCTGAGCCGCGGTGTTTTTACCATAATAATAATAAAAGTGTATGCGCTCTCTCTAATGTATTTTTTTTATATGATAATTTTATGATGGATACTAAATAAAATAATAAATCAAATAATTTGTTTCATTATAATCCTTCCTTTTAAATTGATATTTATTAACCTTATCCATCATAATCAAAATGTTTGCTAAATAGTACTCATGTCTAAGATACAGTTCGATGTTTCAATTGTAAAATTGAAATCTACAAATGGAAACCAAATGATATACCAATTATTGAACATCTTAAATTTAGCCCCAAATGCACCTTTGGAAAAATATGGACAAATATTGGATTGTCTTTGGAAGATCGTTTACGTCATTTAAAAATCGCCCATAACTCAAAAATTGGTTGGAATAATAATTTACTTCTGATCTTATTGATTGTAAATATTATAATAGGTATTTATTATTAGTGTGTTATTTATTACCAATTATAAATAAAAAACTTTAGTAAATACGTATAATTTATTATAGAAGATAATTTAGGTATATATCTGATACATTAGACAAAGCATATAAATCTATATGTTGGTCGTCTACTTTATTCGCTGCTTTAATTAAATCATCTAGCGATCCGTTGTACGCTTTTGGATTGATGATTAAATGCCCCCATGCCAAGGTTGTGGCATCATGTGGTATAACGTATCGTTTATCGTCTTTTGATGACAAAGCTACTTTATTTTTTAGTTCAGTGTAGATAGT
The DNA here is from genome assembly GCA_963243735.1 of Neocrepidodera transversa. Taxonomy (NCBI): domain Eukaryota; kingdom Metazoa; phylum Arthropoda; class Insecta; order Coleoptera; family Chrysomelidae; genus Neocrepidodera; species Neocrepidodera transversa. The sequence goes on along the minus strand of CAUJLB010000260.1, from coordinate 16,294 downwards.
ATGTAATTAAGATATAAAAACATACATTTTTCTAAAAACTGTTCCACCATTTTCCACAATTTGCACATAATCATTCAAATGAAGTTCATGTTTAATAACTTGTTTGGAAACTCCTTTCGCTTTTTTGATGATTTTGTTTGTCTTTACACAATAGGCCTTCGCACCAGTACCAAAAAAACATTCGATTGGTACACCAGCAAACTCATCTTTCATTTTACCAACGATTGCTTTTGTTATTGGAATGTTGTGGATATTCGCATTGCTATAATTTGATGTATCAAAGAATTGAATATTTTGTTTTATGTCATCATAAAAGTTGGTTGTTAAAATCTCCAAAATTAAAGAATCCGTATCAGTGTAGCATAACTTTGCTGCATCACCATACTTTTTCTTGATGTAGCCATATAAAAACTCATATATTATAGTTTTAGAAATGTCTAAAATGGAAAATCCAACATATAGTGGTTTATCGTAGTAAACTTTTACAGTATTTAAATGGATTGCTACTAAGTTTTCATTGAACACCGAGCATGATTTGAATTCAGGTTTGGCTGTTAATGTTTGTGCACCAAGCGATCCCGGCATATTTTTCAAATGTGAAGAAAGCTGAATATCTTTCCTTTTCTCAACATTTTTTATAGTTTTTCCAAATATAGCATTAATTAGAAGCTTGAATAGTTCACGCTCAAATTCATTTTTTGCTTGGTTTCGAAGAATTGTGTTTAATTCAATATATTTTTTTAACCACAGTGATTGAGAAAACTCCAACACTCTGTGAATCTTTTTGAGTTTCAATCCATACTTTAAACACTGTTTCAAATTTCGGTAGTGTATGATGTATTTGGTTTTATCACATAAATTTGGAATCAACTTAGAATATCTACTTTTTGGTGGTACGATGTTCTCAGGACAGAAGGGCAGATCGTTGTGAGCGTCATGTAAACTTGTGGTATACTCTAAATCTACCTCTAATACATAACCCTTGGGTGAATCATCTTCTACACTGTTACAATCAAAGTTCTCAACTGGTATCCATTTAAAATCACCATAAGGAAGGTACTCGCTCATTGCTGCACCATATAAATTTGTTGCGTCCAGATACATAATATAACTGACTGGTTTTGATGGATCAAAATTTGGTATAAATTTGTTGTTGGCCACAGCTTTCCTCTTACTGCATTGGGCGACTCCACCCCTAACTCCTTTTTTGAAAAAGTGTAACATATCCACATCCGTTAAAAGTTGAATCTTAACCTGCGTACATCGTAGCATGGCATCCCAGCTTAAAGACGGAGCTGTTACGTATTGGGCTGGATCCAGCTTGTATTCTTTTAGACACACCTTTCGAAAATTCTCAAATATATCTGCTAATAGGAGTACATCAGTCTTCAGATAGAGCATTGCATAATCATTAAGTGATTTGCAAGGGAAAGTAGTCCATACATCTTTGACTCTATCATAATCTTCATCGGAAATGGATTCTCCTCTTAATTTATCGAAAAAACAGTCTTTTGAAGGCAACTTCTTAACGTTTAATTTTTCAAATGAATCCACATAGGAATAAGGAAACACTCCTTTTCTTCTCATGAGATTGAACTGATTATCGTTGGGAAAATATTTTCTAATTTCTCTACATTGATTTGAATCCAATGTTTCACTTAGTTTATCCAATGATCTAGCCAAAAATCGAAAAGAATCTACAAATTTAAGTTTAATAAATGTATCTCGCGTTTTAGGATCCTTAGATTTCTCAACCAATATAGTTTTAGAAAACGAAATGTATTTTTCTTTAGTTTGAGCCAATGCTGAGATATGCTCACCCTTTGAAGCCAGTTCTTTGATAAACAAATGACTGTCATAGTTTGTGAGATTATGAAAAAATACAGGTATAAATTTTGGTATTTTATAATTCAAGTTGCATGAGTTGTGGGCTGCGTTTCGAAATCTTCCTGTAAGATGACAATGGTCATGGATTTTTTTATCGAAAGCTTTGAACTCTTTATCGCAAATATGACAGGTTGTTGCACTCTCAAACCTTATGTTTTCTTCAGGAGATAATGGAAACATCTGTTTGACATGCTTTAAGTGCCCGTTGTAGAGGTTAAGAATAGTTTGATCCAATTTTTCAACAAATACTTTAGCTGCATCAGGTCCTTGATACATTTCTAGTCTCGATAAACTATCATCATAAGCACACTTTACATAGAACGCGAATGCATAAGGTTCATGTTCACACACCTTAACTGTAAACGATCCTGAATCTGAGGGCTCATTATGATCCACTGGTTTGAGCAGTGACTCAAAATCCGCATATATGACAAACGGTACTTCTAATTGTTTTTCAAAATTTATAAAATTGAGGATATTTTCTGGTAATAATTCACCACATTTGTTTATCTTCAGATCGGTTGTTGGAAGTCTTGTGCATATATGAGAACAATCATATTCTTCATGAGTTTTTAACAATTCCAAAGAACTAAATGATTGTAAACAACCATCGCAAAAAAATTGTCTTGAATGATGTTTTGATTTTTGGGAACGAACTAGTCTCGATAAATCGGTGATTAGACTGTAGTGGGTGTTCCCACTATCATCTGAAATCAATAACAAATTCACATGTGTGGGGTGACGCCTTGATGTAAAATGTAGAGGCCCAATAATCTCATAATTCATTTTACCATCTTTGAAGTATGATTGAAGTCCAAAAACGTTTACGGATATGTTATTTATTTTTTCAAATATGCGAACATCCTTTAATTTCACCGGAAAATCGATTCCATTGAAATCCAATATTGTATTATAATGTGGATATGAACTTGGTTTTGATGGCTCACCATCTGCTGGAAAAATTGCAGCATTAACACACCAAGCAAAACAGGCATTGTCATTATTTTGAATATTTAAAACAGCATTCCTCTTTGATATCTGCTGAGGTAGTTTTATGAATGAAGAAGCAGATATACTATTATAACGATTTATATTCACATCAAGAAACATGATTTCTTGTAGAGCCCAATTAGAATCTTTTTCTTGGAATTCAGATGCCTGAGTAGTTATTTCATCTTTAAAATGATCGAAAACTTCTTCCAACTCGGAAGATGCAGTTATAATTCTATTTGATGTATTCATAGATTTGATATCTGAACACTCTTTTTCTGGTTTAATATAAATTCCATAAATCTCAAAATTAATTTTTAGCGTTGTGTGTGTTTGTAAATATTTATTAAGAATATTTAAGACATTTTGTTTCACTTCATTAAGAAAATCAGAGTAATCAACCTTCTTTACATCACTTGAAAATCTATATGATGAAATTCGATTTTGAAATGCGTGAGAAAGTTTACTAATTCCATTTTTTAACACCTCAATACCAATAGGTCTTAACCTTTTCTTAGGAATTTGGCACCGCTCATTTTTTGAACAATTTTCGAGTTTATGACGTTGTAGGGTATATTTATTTGCAAACTGCTTTCCACATTTATCACACCACATTATTGATAATTAAAATTGATCGCGATTACTAAAGCAATGCCGGAACAGCATTATCAAACTAAATAAATCGGTGAACATATTCCTATATATTACTTATTTCTAATGGTGGGGATAAGTTGTCGAAAGGATGAAAAGGTCATCAGTCTGTACCGTCTAGAGGTCTTTTGAAAGTAGAAGGTTATTGGAGTTCATCGTCTAGAGGTCATTTGAAAGTCGGAGGTCATCGGACTGTACCGTCTAGAGGTCGTTTGAAAGTCGAAGGTTATTGGAGTTCATCGTCTAGAGATCGTTTGAAAGTTGGAGGTCATCGGACTGTACCGTCTAGAGGTCGTTTGAAAGTCATAGATTATTGGAGTTCACCGTCTAGAGGTCATTTGAAAGTCGGAGGTCATCGGACTGTACCGTCTAGAGGTCGTTTGAAAGTCATAGATTATTGGAGTTCACCGTCTAGAGGTCATTTGAAAGTCGGAGGTCATCGGACTGTACCGTCTAGAGGTCGTTTGAAAGTCATAGATTATTGGAGTTCACCGTCTAGAGGTCATTTGAAAGTCGGAGGTCATCGGACTGTACCGTCTAGAGGTCATTTGAAAGTCAAAAGGTTATTGGAATCCACCGTCTAGAGGTTATTTGAAAGTTGTAAATTATAATATTAATAAAATAAAACAAACATAAATATATTTATGAAAATTTATTATTTTGCTACATTCCAATTGGATATGGTAAACATGTTTTAAGAGCTAATTTACACAGATGGCATCTTGATTGAGAATCAGGTTGTCCATCAACATGTGTTCTCCAATCCGGGCGATTAAAGTGGACGAAGCAAGGTAGTGACGTTTTAAGTTCAAAATCTTGTTGATATTCTTCTGGTAATTTATACCATGCGTAAAGAAGTTGTATTGGACTAACTTTCATCACTAAATATTTCAATGGAAAATATTTAAGTTCTTCCTGTGTGAATTTATCCAAACTTTTACCATTACTATGCTCACGAATTAAATTATTCATCATACAATTAGAGCAGCTATTAGACATATTTTTCAACTATATATGAAGAGCGCAAATGAGAAATTGGAACTAATCTCTATTCTTATAAATCAGGTTATTTTATACTATTAATAATAGTGGGGGTTATTGGTTAATTGCGCAGAAAATTTTTAAACGTTCTTATGCACAAATCAACAACTCCTATTGTTGAACATATTGCAATGAAATAAAGAATGATTTCTAATGTGTTGGTTGGTTTAGAAATTTTATTAAAAATAGGTGGGCACTTGCTGTATATCGCTGTCCAGTTCGAATCGTTTGTTAATCGATTTCCTTTAACCAGTCGTATTTTATATATAGTGCTATTTAACGGTATTAATGATTTTAATGTTGGCGCATTATTAGGTATGTAAGTTTCCATTCGCGACCATTTTGAAGGCCAGCTATCATTTAAAGTTCCATTACTATCAAAACATACATATACTTCCCTGACATTAAACGGTTGTTGTATTAAGAGATAATTATTAAGAACAGCTTGTAATAATATAAACTTAGCAGCCGACATCTTTAAAGTAACTAATAAGAATTAGGTATGTTTGATATATATATATATCATACTTCTCTGCCACTAGATGGCAGTAGAAGTACTGTTCATTATTTTAAATTTAAATATTTGTTACATAAATAAAAGAAAAAGTATAAGATAAGTATTTTATTACATAATATACTTATATGTACAATTAACTTTTAGAAAAGCTGTCTTTAACTTTAAATTCCAATTGTTCAAAATTTTTCACCAACAATTCTTCTTCTTTTCTCTTTCTCTCCAATTCGCTGTGCCGATATCTCTCTTCTACTTTAAATTTTCTTTTCAAACTTGTCGTTAATTTAGGAGGTGGTACTCGAATTATTCTTTTTTCCAAAATTTGTGGACAATATGTTTCAAAATTATCCGCATCCCAGTTCTCCTCCATTTTGAATATAAATACTTTGAGTTATATATTTTTTCACTCACTTTAATTGGTCTTGTTGTTGATAAAATTTGTTACAGTTCAACATAGTTAGCGTTAGATCAATGTTATTTATATACTAGAAGTAATAAGTGGGGGTTACAAATTTACATATGACAATCATGATCATATGGTCATCACACGGCCGGATATAAATATATCAGCCAAATGTTTGTGAGAAATTTTCTTAATCGTTGTTCACAAGTAAAAGAAACATATGGTCGCCAGATGTTGATGTGATTGGACATGTGGTTGCCACATGGCCGGATATGGCTAAATATGGCCGGATATAACATGTCTCAGCTTGATATATAACTTAATTCTGTGTTTGTGGGAAAACCGTTAGCGAATCCCCCCCCCTTTTTCCTCGAAAATATTCACACTGCGCACGTGTAAATCCTCCCTACCACGTTTTATAGTATATAAGGACTACACTCTTTTAAATTAAGCTCGACATATTTGATATATAGAGAAAAGTTTCTCATATACGATGGATGAATCAGATAATGAATCTTATGTGTTTGAAATTGATCATCAAATGGAAGAAGTGTCAAATCACGACTCCGATTTCGAGGATATGGATGAAATTGAAAGGGATCCGAAATGTTTGGATGAAAAAATTTTTCATATTTCAAACGTAAACAATCTGAAATGGAGAAATTATTTGTGTTTCCAAGAAGTCTGTGTAAGCCAGTTTTTTTACAACGTCGAGGGAAAGAAATTGTGTAATAATTGTTTTTTTGATGTATTTACTGGAATAGAACAAAATTCAAGTCCTATTCATGTATCTGAACACTTCTCTGGACATATTAGTAATTTATTAAACAGCTGTTTCTCGTGTTATACCTGCAAAACTAATTTATTTGTATATTGTCTAATAACATATTGTTTTACTTGCAATAAAAATGACTTTTAATACATTAATTTCATTTTATTTAATAAAATTATTACCCCTCTCAAAAATGAAATATTTTCTTTATGTAATTAAAATAAATGTTACGCCACTGTTAGAGAATTACAATTCCATCTGAAAAATTATATAATTTAAAATTATCAAATAAATGATACGCCACTGTTAGAAATTTACAATTCGATTTGAAAAATTATACAGTAACTTATAATGGTGAAAATGTGTGACATATATTTAAATAAAGATGTCGCTACATCTTGCATTTTAGTTAAATTGAATTTTCTTTTTATACTTAAATTAGCAAAATTAGCAATTAGATATTACAATTTAAAAAGTTATCATGTATCATATACAATCAAAATTTTCCTTATATATAATATATAGTTATTTATATCGGTGTATTATTGGTTGCATAAGTATAAGGCAGAACATAAAACAGCAAAAATTAACGGAAATATATTTAAAAGCATCTGGAATCAGTTACTTTTTTATAATTTTCGGGCGCGGCCGTGAATTGAATATCTTTCCTTAAATAAATTTAATAACATAAGTTTATTGTGTATTTTTGTGAAAAATAATGTTGTTTAATTCGCGAGTGATTAGTTTGTGAAAATTTATTATCTGTTCTTTTTTGGATATTCTAAGGGGAACTTTTTTATGCGGTAAGATTCTTTAAAACAGTTCTAATGTATAATTCGAAGTAAGCGTTGATAATTTGACACTTTGAAATTATCTATTTTTTATTATACAACGCAAAGGAGGTTTATTTTTTATCTCGCAAAAACGAATTTTCAAAAATAACATTGTATTTAAACATGAAAAATGAATATTATATTCTCTAATTAAAGCCTTAATATTGAAAAAAATCCTTTTTTGCGCAATAAAATAAAACATCAATCTTCTTTTTGTTAAAATAGTACTATTTTTTAAAATAGTACTATTTTAACAAAAAGAAGGTTGATTTTTTATTTTACCCCACAAAAAAGAATTTTTTCTAATATTAATACTTTAATTATAGAAAAAATAATTTTTCTTTTTTACTTCAAACTAATTTTTAAATAGTTGTAAATGCACTTAATCTGAAAAGAGAAATTTTGGGGTAATAAAAATATAAAAATAAATTAAACTATTTATTACTTATAAAAATAATATTTTCATTATTTACAATATTACACATTTTTTTCGCTGTCTTCTTGAAAAATATATGAAAAAAACAATGAATATTTAAAAATTATTTTTTTAACTTGCATGTATAAATATATGTACAAATCCTATATGCCTGATTTATTCTTGAATTAATTCGGTCTAAGGCCTTATCTATATTCATGGTTTTTTTCATATATTTTTCTTTCTTTTTTAATAATAAGTTGCGTTTTTCAAATTTTGATTTTAAAAACTTATTGTTAAAATTAATAAAATTTGTTATTTCATTTTTAAATTTTTTGTCATTTTCTATTTCTTCTTGTTCTTCTTTTTTAAAATTAAAAGTCTCGTTTAATGTGTTGTCACTGTCACTATCACTTTCCTCACTTTTATTGAATATGTTATTCACCTCATATGGTCCCATTTTATTTTCACTTTCATTGTTTTTTTCAACGTTGGAGGTGTTTCTTTCTTCCTCTTCTCCAGAAGAAAACATTTCGTTCGTAATTGGGTCGAGAGGGTCCTTTTCGTCTTCTTCTTCTCCTTCTTCTTTCTCTTCAGATGAAAAACATTCTTCCTTAATATTACCTTGCTGAGTGTTGACTTTTTCTTCTGTCTCTTCTTCTTCCTCTTCGGATGAAGAGACAGTTTCAAATTTTGGGTCCAGCAACCTTGGGGTGGACGAGGCTGTTAGACCCCCCAGAAAACGTCGATACCCAATAGGTTTGAGTGTTTGAATTTTTTCTTCATCCAAAAATATTAGTGAATCTGAACTATTATTGAAATCGACTGTATTTGGCACTTCTTCAAAGCACTGAGATTGATCTTTTTTTTTAAAGTGATTGATAATTTTAATAGATTTCTTCCCACCTTTTGGCACTAAAAAGTTGTTGAATGTTTTCATTTTATCTTATTTTATCACGACTACACGAATTTAAATTGAACTGAAACTGAAAATTATCGACTAAGATTTGTTATTTATATTTTTAACCCCATATTTTTAATGTCAAACGAAATAACCCTTCTACAATTATTTGGTCCAATTATTTGACATGAAAACGAAAATAGTGGGATTCAAGCCAATTAGAGTAAGAAAAAGGTTAATGAATATATCTTTTATGCCTCCCACCCATGTTTTATACAAAGATCATAAATCCCAAGACATGTTTCACAAAGAAGGGGTATTTTTCAAATAAATGATGAGAACGGATTATGTTATGCCAAATGTGTATTTTTTTCGCGTCTGCAGTTGTGGGAACGGATGTATTAATTTTTTGCGAAATCAATCAAGTGCATTTTATTTGTTTATAATCTGTACTGAAAAACATTTATTTTTGCATTCCCCATATGTTTTCTGGAACTTTCACATCGAATTTATTTTTAGATTGCAACCGGCACACGTGGGAATACGCGCGAATTTTTTATTACAATGATAGACATATACATACAATTTAAACAGTGTTTGTTTTCATTTTATAATATTAATTTTCCCTACAGAAAGGAGATTTTTTATATTGACTTTAATTATAGAAAAATTTTTTTTCCTTTTATTTCTAAGTCCAGATTATTGCTGCTTAAAAAATTCAATGTTTTCAATAACATCACATTTTTCAATTTGTAACCCATTCGTGAGAACATTTCATTCTTTATTTAATAAGTTAATACAACTTCTTAATATATGTATATATTTTTAAATATTTATCCAATGGATAGGTATATCGGGTGATTATAGTTTCATATATAATAGACCATGAAAAAATTAAATACAATCTGGACGAATATACAGGGTGATTGTAATTTCATATATACAATGGGAATGCTTCCTGCAAATTAATAATTGTAATAACATTGGCCGGATATACAGGGTGATTTTAATTTCATATATTTCATGGGAATGCTTTATGCGATTTTACTTGTCTCAGCTTGTCTGGCCATCTAGCCGGATATACAGGGTGATTTTAATTTCATATATTTCATGGGAATGCTTTATGCGATTTTACTTGTCTCAGCTTGTCTGGTCATCTGGCCGGATATACAGGGTGATTTTAATTTCATATATTTCATGGGAATGCTTTAAGCGATTTTACTTGTCTCAGCTTGTCTGGCCATCTGGCCGGATATACAGGGTGATTTTAATTTCATATATTTCATGGGAATGCTTTATGCGATTTTACTTGTCTCAGCTTGTCTGGCCATCTGGACGGATATACAGGGTGATTTTAATTTCATATATTTCATGGGAATGCTTTATGCGATTTTACTTGTCTCAGCTTGTCTGGCCATCTGGCCGGATATACAGGGTGATTTTAATTTCATATATTTCATGGGAATGCTTTATGCGATTTTACTTGTCTCAGCTTGTCTGGCCATCTGGACGGATATACAGGGTGATTTTAATTTCATATATTTCATGGGAATGCTTTATGCGATTTTACTTGTCTCAGCTTGTCTGGCCATCTGGCCGGATATATGGGGTCATCGTAGGTCATATGGGGTATGGGAATGCTTCCTGCAAATCAACAGAATTTGCAGGAAGCATTCCCATTTCCCTTCTACTAATGAAAAGAAATGAAAACAAATGAAAATACTTGAAAGTAAATGAAAATACATGTAAATAAATGAAAATAAATGAAAACAAATGAAAATACATGAAAGTAAATGAAAATAAATCAAAGTAGATGAAAATAAATGAAGATTAATGAAAATGAATGATAATACATGAAGGTAAATGATAATATTTGAAAATAAATGAAAATAAATGAAAATAAATGAAAATAAATGAAAATAAATGAAAATAAATTAAAATAAATGAAAATACATGAAAATACATGAAAATACATGTAAATAAATGAAAATAAATAAAAATAATTGAAAATAAATGAAAATATTAGAAAATAAATGAAAATAAATGAAAATGAATGAAAACAAATAAAAATAAATGAAAATAAATGAAAATAAATGAAAATAAATGAAAATAAATGAAAATAAATGAAAATAAATGAAAATAAATGAAAATAAATGAAAATAAATGAAAATAAATGAAAATAAATGAAAATAAATGAAAATAAATGAAAATAAATGAAAATAAATGAAAATAAATGAAAATAAATGAAAATAAATGAAAATAAATGAAAATAAATGAAAATAAATGAAAATAAATGAAAATGAATGAAAATAAATAAAAATAAATGAAAATAAATGAAAATAAATGAAAATAAATGAAAATAAATAAAAATAAATGAAAATAAATGAAAATAAATGAAAATAAATGAAAATAAATGAAAATAAATGAAAATCAATAAAAATAATTGAAAATAAATGAAAATATTAGAAAATAAATGAAAATAAATGAAAATAAATGAAAATAAATGAAAATAAATGAAAATAAATGAAAATAAATGAAAATAAATAAAAATAAATGAAAATTAATGAAAATAAATGAAAATAAATGAAAATAAATGAAAATAAATGAAAATTAATGAAAATAAATGAATATTAATGAAAATAAATGAAAATAAATGAAAATAAATGACAATAAATGAAAATAAATGAAAATAAATGAAAATAAATGAAAATAAATGAAAATAAATGAAAATAAATGAAAATAAATGAAAATAAATGAAAATAAATGAAAATAAATAAAAATAAATGAAAATAAATGAAAATAAATGAAAATAAATGAAAATAAATGAAAATAAATGAAAATAAATGAAAATAAATAAAAATAAATGAAAATAAATGAAAATAAATGAAAATAAATGAAAATAAATGAAAATAAATGAAAATAAATGAAAATAAATGAAAATAAATGAAAATAAATGAAAATAAATGAAAATAAATGAAAATAAATGAAAATAAATGAAAATAAATGAAAATAAATGAAAATAAATGAAAATAAATGAAAATAAATGAAAATAAATGAAAATAAATGAAAATAAATGAAAATAAATGAAAATAAATGAAAATAAATGAAAATAAATGAAAATAAATGAAAATAAATGAAAATAAATGAAAAGAAATGAATAGAAATGAAAATAAATGAAAATAAATGAAAATGAATGAAAATAAATGAAAATAAATGAAAATAAATGAAAATAAATGAAAATAAATGAAAATAAATGAAAATAAATGAAAATAAATGAAAATAAATGAAAATAAATGAAAATAAATGAAAATAAATAAAAATAATTGAAAATAAATGAAAATAAATGAAAATAAATGAAAATAAATGAAAATAAATGAAAATAAATGAAAATAAATGAAAATAAATGAAAATAAATGAAAATAAATGAAAATAAATGAAAACAAATGAAAATAAATGAAAATAAATGAAAATAAATAAAAATAAATGAAAATAAATGAAAATAAATGAAAATAAATGAAAATAAATGAAAATAAATGATAATAAATGAAAATAAATGAAAATAAATGAAAATAAATGAAAATAAATGAAAATAAATGAAAATAAATGAAAATAAATGAAAATAAATGAAAATAAATGAAAATAAATGAAAATAAATGAAAATAAATGAAAATAAATGAAAATAAATGAAAATAAATGAAAATAAATGAAAATAAATGAAAATAAATGAAAATAAATGAAAATAAATGAAAATAAATGAAAATAAATGAAAATAAATGAAAATAAATGAAAATAAATGAAAATAAATGAAAATAAATGAAAATAAATGAAAATGAACGAAAATAAATGAAAATAAATGAAAATAAATGAAAATACATGTAAGTAAATGAAAATAAATGAAAACAAATGAAAATACATGTAAATAAATAAAAATAAATGAAAATACATGAAAGTAAATGAAAATAAATGAAAATAAATGAAAATAAATGAAAATAAATGAAAATAAATGAATATAAATGAAAATAAATGAAAATAAATGAAAATAATTGAAAATAAATGAAAATAAATGAAAATAAATGAAAATAAATGAAAATAAATGAAAATAAATGAAAATAAATGAAAATAAATGAAAATAAATGAAAATAAATGAAAACAAATGAAAATTAATGAAAATAAATGAAAATAAATGAAAATAAATGAAAATAAATGAAAATAAATGAAAATAAATGAAAATAAATGAAAATAAATGAAAATAAATGAAAATAAATGAAAATAAATGAAAATAAATGAAAATAAATGAAAATAAATGAAAATAAATGAAAATAAATGAAAATAAATGAAAATAAATGAAAATAAATGAAAATAAATAAAAATAAATGAAAATAAATGAAAATAAATGAAAAGAAATGAAAATAAATAAAAATAAATGAAAATAAATGAAAATAAATGAAAATAAAAGAAAATAAATGAAAATAAATGAAAATAAATGAAAATAAATGAAAATAAATGAAAGTAAATGAAAATAAATGAAAATAAATGAAAATAAATGAAAATAAATGAAAATACATGTAAGTAAATGAAAATAAATGAAAACAAATGAAAATACATGTAAATAAATAAAAATAAATGAAAACAAATGAAAATACATGAAAGTAAATGAAAATAAATGAAAATAAATGAAAATAAATGAAAATAAATGAAAATAAATGAAAATAAATGAAAATAAATGAAAATAAATGAAAATGAATGAAAATAAATGAAAATAAATGAAAATAAATAAAAATAAATGAAAATAAATGAAAATAAATGAAAATAAATGAAAATAAATGAAAATAAATGAAAATAAATGAAAATAAATGAAAATAAATGAAAATGAAAATAAATGAAAATGAAAATAAATGGAAATAAATGAAAATAAATGAAAATAAATGAAAATAAATGAAAATAAATGAAAAGAAATGAAAATAAATGAAAATAAATGAAAATACATGAAAATATATAAAAATAAATGAAAATAAATGAAAATAAATGAAAACAAATGAAAATACATGTAAATACATGAAAATAAATGAAAATAGATGTAAATAAATAAAAATTAATGAAAATAGATGAAAATAAATAAAAAGAAATGAAAATACATGTAAATGCATGATAGTAAATGAAAATACATGTAAATAAATGAAAATAAATAAAAATAAATGAAAATAAATGAAAAGAAATGATAATAAATGAAAACAAATGAAAATAAATGAAAATAAATGAAAATAAATGAAAATAAATGAAAATAAATGAAAATAAATGAAAATAAATGAAAATAAATGAAAATAAATGAAAATAAATGAAAATAAATGAAAATAAATGAAAATAAATGAAAATAAATGAAAATAAATGAAAATAAATGAAAATAAATGAAAATAAATGAAAATAAATGAAAATAAATGAAAATAAATGAAAATAAATGAAAATAAATGAAAATAAATGAAAATAAATGAAAATAAATGAAAATAAATGAAAATAAATGGAAATAATTGAAAATAAATGAAAATAAATGAAAATAAATGAAAATAAATGAAAATAAATGAAAAGAAATGAAAACAAATGAAAATACATGAAAGTAAATGAAAATACATGTAAATAAATGAAAATAAATGAAAACAAATGAAAATACATGAAAGTAAATGAAAATAAATCAAAGTAGATGAAAATAAATGAAGATTAATGAAAATGAATGATAATACATGAAGGTAAATGATAATATTTGAAAATAAATGAAAATAAATGAAAATAAATGAAAATAAATGAAAATAAATGAAAATAAATGAAAATAAATGAAAATAAATGAAAATAAATGAAAATAAATGAAAATACATGAAAATACATGAAAATACATGTAAATAAATGAAAATAAATAAAAATAATTGAAAATAAATGAAAATATTAGAAAATAAATGAAAATAAATGAAAATAAATGAAAATAAATGAAAATAAATGAAAATAAATGAAAATAAATGAAAATAAATGAAAATAAATGAAACTTAATGAAAATAAATGAAAATTAATGAAAATAAATGAAAATAAATGAAAATAAATGAAAATAAATGAAAATAAATGAAAATAAATGAAAATAAATGAAAATAAATGAAAATAAATGAAAATAAATGAAAATAAATGAAAATAAATGAAAATAAATGAAAATAAATGAAAATAAATGAAAATAAATGAAAATAAATGAAAATAAATGAAAATAAATGAAAATAAATGAAAATAAATGAAAATAAATGAAAATTAATGAAAATAAACGAAAATAAATGAAAATAAATGAAAATAAATGAAAATAAATGAAAATAAATGAAAATACATGAAAATACATGAAAATAAATGAAAATACATGAAAATAAATGAAAATAAATGAAAATAAATGAAAATAAATGAAAATAAATGAAAATAAATGAAAATAAATGAAAATAAACGAAAATAAACGAAAATAAACGAAAATTAACGAAAATAAATGAAAATAAATGAAAATACATGAAAATAAATGAAAATACATGTAAGTAAATGAAAATAAATGAAAACAAATGAAAATACATGTAAATAAATAAAAATAAATGAAAACAAATGAAAATAAATGAAAATAAATGAAAATAAATGAAAATAAATGAAAATAAATGAAAATAAATGAAAATAAATGAAAATAAATGAAAATAAATGAAAATAAATGAAAATAAATGAAAATAAATGAAAATAAATGAAAATAAATGAAAATAAATGAAAATTAATGAAAATAAATGAAAATAAATGAAAATAAATGAAAATAAATGAAAATAAATGAAAATAAATGAAAATAAATGAAAATACATGAAAATACATGAAAATACATGAAAATACATGAAAATAAATGAAAATAAATGAAAATAAATGAAAATAAATGAAAATAAATGAAAATAAATGAAAATAAATGAAAATAAATGAAAATAAATGAAAATAAATGAAAATAAATGAAAATAAATGAAAATAAATGAAAATAAATGAAAATAAATGAAAATAAATGAAAATAAATGAAAATAAATGAAAATAAATGAAAATAAATGAAAATAAATGAAAATAAATGAAAATAAATGAAAATAAATGAAAATAAATGAAAATAAATGAAAATAAATGAAAATAAATGAAAATAAATGAAAATAAATGAAAATAAATGAAAATAAATGAAAATAAATGAAAATAAATGAAAATAAATGAAAATAAATGAAAATAAATGAAAATAAATGAAAATAAATGAAAATAAATGAAAATAAATGAAAATAAATGAAAATAAATGAAAATAAATGAAAATATATGAAAATAAATGAAAATAAATGAAAATAAATGAAAATAAATGAAAATAAATGAAAATAAATGAAAACAAATGAAAATAAATAAAAATAATTGAAAATAAATGAAAATAAATGAAAATAAATGAAAATAAATGAAAATAAATGAAAATAAATGAAAATAAATGAAAATAAATGAAAATACATGAAAATAAATGAAAATAAATGAAAATAAATGAAAATAAATGAAAATAAATGAAAATAAATGAAAATAAATGAAAATAAATGAAAATAAATGAAAATAAATAAAAATAAATGAAAATAAATGAAAATAAATGAAAATAAATGAAAATAAATGAAAATAAATGAAAATAAATGAAAATAAATGAAAATAAATGAAAATAAATGAAAATAAATGAAAATAAATGAAAATAAATGAAAATAAATGAAAATAAATGAAAATAAATGAAAATAAATGAAAATAAATGAAAATAAATGAAAATAAATGAAAATAAATGAAAATAAATGAAAATAAATGAAAATAAATGAAAATAAATGAAAATAAATGAAAATAAAT
>CAUJLB010000259.1:85000-260000 GCA_963243735.1 Neocrepidodera transversa | reverse complement strand
TTTATTCAGTCCTTGTGGTATTAGGGGAGACCGGGTTGGTTGAGCGAATTTTCGCTTTTTATTTTTTTACTTTAATTTCCAAGCATATTTCTGAAAATTAATGACAACGCATGAAAGGCTATTCTTTTAGCTTCACTCTACTATTTTTATTTCTCAAAAAATATTATCTGTCAGTAGATAGAACGTCCTTTAACTTTAAAGACTCAGTAAGTAAAGGCAATGACGTTTAGAATAAAACTTTACAAGTTGATTTCTTGTACAATTGTCAGAATCTAAACGTCATTGTCATTAGTTACAGAACCGTTAAAATTAAAGAACGTTCTATCTACTGACAGTATGTGTAATAAAACTTGCAGATGATTTTACATCTATATCTCACAGAGGTCAACCTGCCCCATAAGCGGGGCAGGTTGAATCAATAGCTGGGGTTGGTTGATCTTTCCTGAATTAAGATACTGCTAGAATGAAAAAGTAAATAAAAAGTTTAATATAAAATGAAACATTATTTCTAACATAATAACGTGAACTCAAACAGAATTTAATTTTTTATAATAAATATATCATTCATCACTTCAGTTGTGGCAGACGTAAAATGGATCTGATTGAGCACATTCTTTGTGTAAGCAAAACTTGCATTCCACATATCGTAACCATTTTTCATTCGGAAGGCTATTCGAGAATGGTTCCAATCAAAGAAACAGAAAGTTTCATCTTCGTCTTTATCTCCACTATCGACCATTCTTTCCTTTTTCTTTTTATTTCTTTTAGGAAACACTTGTTTTTTTGCTGCATTAGTTTTATATTTTTCTTCTGATAGAGCATCTCTCACCGGAGTGTCTGTCAGAATGGCAGAAACTCATTTTCGTCTGTTAGAGGTATCAACTCTTCTAATTCACACTTTTGCTACAACAAGGTTCTTCATTATTTGTCATTTCAGCAAGAAAATTTCGGTTGTTATTTGGTATTCCTTCGATTTGTTAAATTTTGGGTGGTATAATATATTCATGAATGTTATGTCGTGGAATAGGATCGTCCACTAACCGATTCATTTTCTCCATCCCATTGATATTCTTTCCATCAATAACCTTTTCCACCACATTTATGTGCTCCACCTCATTCATGTTCTCCACCTCAGGCATTTTCTCTACCTCAGGCATTTTCTCTACCTCATTCTCTGAATTTGGCCTATCGGTAACGTACGCTGTCATAAACTCTACATCTGGAAATACATCTCTATCAAATGGTGAAGTACCTGCCACCTTGAATCCAGCAAGTTTGTTATTTAATGTGGCGGCTAATGGTAATGCAGATCTACCAATACCAGGGACATCATATATAGTCATTGTGGCCCCTGGATGCTCAGTCATCCATGAATCACAGGCGGCATTACCGTATTTTTTGAATGATCCATATACACTCCGATCCAACGGTTGTAGCTTATGGCTAGAGTGAGGGGGAAATGATAAAAGAGTTACTCCATTACTCTTTAGATAATCCAGAGCATACACTCAAAGAAGTGAGTCGTGGTTATCCAATAGAAGGAGAGTTGGTTTGTCCTTTGAAGACTTTGTATTGAGTACAAAATATTTTGCATGATCAATAAAATGCTCCTCTTTCATCCAGCCAGAAGAATTGGCTACTCATATGCTACCTGGAGGACTGTCATTCAAAAAGTGAGATTTAAAGTGCACCCTCGGAAATACAAACATTGGTGGAATTGTATTTCCGGTAGCAGAAAGAGCAAACGCAGTCGTGACCAGTGTCCCTCTTTCTGCTGATGTTACTCTTTCCACTTGTTTAACACCACGACGAGTAATAATGCGATCTGGCTTCTGTATTGTAGTAACCCCAGTTTCAGCCATATTCCAAATATCGCCGGGTCCACATTTAAGTCGATCTAGAACATTTTTCAAATTGTCGTAGAATTTCTAAACTGTTGTTTTGTTGAATTAAGTGGCTCTGGCTAAACTAGTTGCCTCCGGGTATATGATCGATAAACTACCATTCATTTTGAGAAATTCCGAAAACCAGTATGCACTTGCAATTTCATCGTGTCTCCAAGGGTTTGGGTAACTCATATCTAAGGATACTGCGTACAAATATGCCATTCTTCTAACTTCTCTTGGATAAAGTCCATAATAAATGTCAGAGCCTTTTTCAAATAATTTGTCAGCTGTTCTTCCTAAATACCCACAGAAAGAAAAGATTTAAAAAAAAATTGATAACATTGTAACATGTCTAAGCAACCTTTCGGTTTTGTATGTATTCCACGGAGACATAACATTTTCCGAATATACGTCTCCTGAGAAATGTTTACAATATTTTCTCAATGTCTAATAGGATATCTGGAAATCATTAGCTGCTTTTCCAAAATATATACTGTCCACTTTCACTTTGATTGCAGCTCTCAGCATCAGATCTGAGGGAGTTGTTCATCTCTCAGACTTTCTTTTACAGTTTCTCATTTTTGTACTCAATATTCTGTTTTTTTCTGTAACCAATATCAGCAAACCTAGAAATATCTATAATTTGTAATAAAAGCTTGAATGAAGTCGATGAGGTTAATTCAATCATGACTCAACCAGCCCCCGTGAAATGGCTCAAGCAGCGCCTCAAGCACATTCCATTTTCATTTACACTTCGGGGATAAGACAAGAAATAATTTTATCACTTTGATTCAATGAAAAATATCACCAGTTTCGTCAAAAACTTTCCTAACTTATAATATCTCTATGCCTGAAGTGCTAAGACATATTCATCACAACATGAAATATTTACTCACCAGTATGAAATATCTGTAGACAAGGATAATTGAGAAAAAACAGAACCGTCGGCCACAGTAGTTAACTCTACACTGTTTTGATGGTGTAAAGAACATATGTGCCTGAGAACAGCTCAAGTTATTGCCGAGATATGGCATATGATCCAATCTGCCCCTGCGCTCAACCAACCCCGGTCTCCCCTACCTTTGATTGTAATTTTTTACATGTCGTTTTCAAACATATATTTTGTGGAAAATATAGTTAGATACAATTCAAATCCTTGCATTGATTGGATCTCAGAAAAAGTATTTAAAAACACTGTTAAAATCTACACTACGGCGCAGACTAGGTACTGGAGATTCCTAGTCTTCGTTCCGCTATGTATAACATGTATAAAGGGAAAGTAATGTTTTCAGATAAAAATTCGATATCTTTGAGTCTAAAAAATCAATTTTTTTATGATGTATCTATGTCTGTACATTATTTTAATATCTTAAAACACCATACCTGGGTAGAGTGGTTTGTTGAATACTATTTTCGATTAATTTTAACACAATTTTCATTCAATTATCATTAAAAATAATTATATTATACAACTGAGGAGATGTCTGAGCTAATTTTGTGCCGTTCTCATTCAGAGGTGATACAATTATTCTATATTTCCTTATATTTTCCATAGTTTTACCAAATACAGCGTTATTCATAAGTTTATAATTTTCGTCTTTAAACTCAATTGAAGTTTACGTTCTCTTTTTTATTATATATAATTTACAATCTACTTTAAAGAAGCTATAAGTAAATAGATTTAAGGCTGGGTTTTAGGCGGGAAATGACATATGTAAAATATAGTCTAAAACATGTTAATTTTACTTCGCACAGGTTAAACAAACAATAGCAAGTATATTGAAAGTTAAATTAAAAATGTGTTTATAAAGGTTAATTCTTTGCAATGGCTGGGTTTTAATTAAATTCTTCCACAAATAAAATCGCAAATAAATCCTAAAATTCGCGTAAATTATCGTACTCTTTTGTATCAAAATTTTTATTAAAATAAACCAAAAAAATTGAAATATCAATTTTCCCTTAGTTTGGCTTATCAAAATTGTCGATTAATAAAGCAATTTGAAAGTTATCTGCGAAGTTAAGCATACATAGCTGCTTGAGAAGGCGGAAACTACTTATATTAGTTTGGACATTCACTAACAACACCGTATATATTGATACGGACTACCCGGTATTTCAGATGTCCTATCTATAATTCTCAATCCGGGTTGGGTTCAATTCACTATAAACTTTAAAAATTATAAAAAAAATACAGTTTATTTAAATTGTGCATGTCCTGGTACTTCTTTAACTTCTGTCAGTTTTTCCTTTTCACTAATGTGTCTCCTATCTGTTTCTTGACGTTGTCCGTGTATTACCTCCTACTTTATATTTGTTTGTATATGTATCTTCAAATTAATTTTCTCGTTTCTATCTCTTCATATAATTTAATCTAAATGACTTCATCTCCTTATATTTATTTATTCTATTTCTGTTTCTGTATATTTATTTTTGTATTCCTTTTACTTTAAGTTTTTTGTTATTCTGTGTAATAATAAGATTACCTTGAGTTTAATTTTATTTCTTATAATTCATCTCTGACAATTTCAAACATTTTTTATTATATCAAATATTTCAAAATTGACAAAAGTCATCCTCATTTTTTGTTTCTCACTTGATTAATTTTTTTTTTAAATTCCCAGATTGTTAGTCAACCAGGACTGATCATCATAGATATGACATCTGAAATGACCTGGTATCATGCTATTTTAAATTTTCATATCAAATTTTCATATCAATATATATTGTTATGAAATTTGATATACCTGGTAATTTTGGGTAAGTGTTAGGAAATTTGTATGATTTGTTATAAAATATTATATATAGTAAGTAAGGGTTGGTTGAGTTAAAAAAAAATGAATAGTAATTGCAAGTAAAATTAACAGTATTCCTTTATTTTTAACATTAAAAAGAAAAAAGTAAATTAAAATGAAATTTTACTAAATGATATAAAGTACAAATTAATCTTGGTAATATAAATAGGGCTTAAGCTATTTGAAGTTTGAAATTCCTGTGACAGGTTGGATGACATTGCCGATCAGGTGAAATGAATTGGGTTGGGGTCAAAAAAAAATTATAGTTTTTTAAAAAAAAATAGTAGGTAAATTTTTTTTGGGTTAAAAAAAAATTGAAAGATGATTATTGATTGTCAGAGAAAAAAAAAATGTCAATAAAAAATTAATATAAAATTTTGTAAAAAAGAAGGATTGTAATTAAAAATATAATTTGTAAGGTACATGATAACTAGAATGATATTGATTGACTAAGAGAAGGAATAAAACAATTTATAAAAAAAGTAAGCACTTTTATTTCATTTAAAACGTTTAATCATAAGAAGCTGACAGGAGGCGAGTTTAGAAGAACTACAAATAGATACAGTTGAACGACTATTTCAGAAGAAAAGCATACATTTAAAAATTAGGAGAGATAGAGAGAGGTAAAGAGCAGAAGTGAAATGAGGAGATAAAAGAAATATATTAAGAAAGCTGAAGAAATAGCAGAAAGAAGAAGGGAATTAAAAAGAAAATTGTTATTTGTTTAATTTTTTTTTAATATTATATATTTCATTTTTTTTAAGGCCTTTGAACCTAACCCATTTGAGAATCGCTCTACAGGTTAGAAAATTGAATTCACTATTCAGACAGGAATTTCTTATTACAAATTGCGCCCAACGTGGGGCACTCATAAAAACAGCTTGGAGCAATTTAGTTTGATCGGTGGAAGTAACAAAAATTTATCAAATTTTAAAACGAGAAATGGTAAGAATTTTTTTTTATTTATATTTTTCTTTATTAAAGGAGAACTGTTAATTTTGATTGATAGAATAAATTTAAAACAAAATATAATAGGGGTCATAAAACAAAATTAGAAATAAAATTCCTAACAGCATTGACAATAACTTTTACAATAAATAACGACTAAAAAAAATATTATAACAAAGTGGAATATTAAGTGATATACTGTGTGAGATATTGGTAGTAAAATAAAAGGTGTTGTATAGTGAATGAACTAGTATGGATTTGAGAGGTGGAAAGAACATTGGAAAATGGAAGAAGAGGAAGAGTTGAAATAGGACAAGGTGATATTGTAGAAATACCAGAACAAATTATGGAAGAATACGATGGAATAAGTGTAGGTGAATCAAAAGAAGAGCAATTACGAGAAAAACAAAATAAAAAAGAAGAACAAGAGAATATTATGGATGTATTAAGACAAACGATGCTTCAGATGAATGAAAATAATAAGAAAATGGATACCAAAATCCAAGATATGGGAAGGAAATTAGACAAGATATGGGAAAAGATATAAAAAAGGATATTAAACAAGAAATTAAGGAAAATAAAATTGAAATGATACAGAAAATTGTAGAATTGAGAGTATATACTGGTAATAAATTAGAAGAAACAAAAAAAGAAATAAGAATAGAAATGATAGGAAGAATAGTAGAAGTTGAGAAATTACAAGATGAAAAATTTAATATACTTCAAAGAAAAGAGCATAATTTGCAGAAAATAGAAGAAGAAATAGAGAAAGTAAAATTAGGGAAACAAGATAATGCAGAAAGAATAACAACTTTGGAAAATAAGTGGTTAAATACTATTACCGGAATAGAAGGGCAACTAGAACAGAATATAAAGGAGGTAGAAGACAAGATTATGGAAAACACTGAAAAAAAATAGGGGAAAAGTTAGAAATATTTAAAAATGAAATAAAAATAATAAGTGACGAAATAAATAAATTAAAAATTAAATAGTAATGCATAACTATTTAATTTTAAAATATATACCACAGCTAAATAGCTTCATCCCAAGATGCAAGAAGAAGAAATAGTGATGTTTATTTCTAGACATTATAAAATAGAGATAGCAGAGATAATTGCACTACAGAATATTAAAACTATAGAACAATTGAGTAATTATTTGAAAAGAAAAGAAATTAAGAAACATTACAGTAACAATTATAATCCTAATACATTAACATGACAAAATTCAACAAAATTTGACAGAACTCCACGATATAGACAAAGTAATTGGGAAAATAACTATTATGGAGAGTTGATTAATAGACAAAATCAGAGACAAAATAATAATGAAGATAATAATAATAATTTTAGGAATTTTAACAGTGACAGCAGAAGAAATAATAATAGATATGATAATTCTAATAATTTTAGAAACAATAATACTTATTATAATGCACAAAACAATAAGAGGTCTAATAGTGATAATTATAGAAATAATTACAGTAATGACAGGAATAATAATAATAATTATAGAAGTAATAATAATAAAGGGTCTTATAAAATAATAACCAGGATAGGGAAGGTAATAATACAGAAGACAATAGACTTAGATCAAATTCAAGAAATAGGAACAGACAGATTAATTATGTATCAGTAGAGGAACAAAATAACCCCACATGTAGTAGTTGTACTAATGCAAAGGTAGATAAAGAACTATTAATTGAAAATGGGGAACAGTCTCAGATTTTTCATTAGATTGCACTTTAGACAGGAATCTGTATATTTGTACATATGCACATCCTCGGGAATTTATTAAATTAGATGATTAATATATAGCGCAGGATAAAAATTTGGGGTTAATCATATTTGAAACTGAAATCAGTAAATTAAAAGTAAAAATAATTGTAGATACAGGTTCAGAAATATCTATTGTAAATCAAAAATTAATAGATAAATTGCCTAAAGTGCATAATGATATAATTAGAATTGAAAAATTAGTTTTGATAGGGACAAATAGAAAAAAATTATGTGAGGTTAATAAAGGTATAAATTTAGATTTAGAAATAAATAGGAAAAGTATAAAATTTGAATTAATAATTGTAGAGAATATAGAACCAGATATAGTATTGGGCAGTGATCAGTTACAAAAATATAATGCCATCATTAATTATGAAACTAGGAAATTAAGAATAGATGAAAATTGGACAGAATTAAAGTGGGGAAATTTAGAAGAAAATGATATCAGTCAAGAGAATGTAATTACTATGAATATGATCTGTAAAGAAAATAATGATAATATTAATAATAAGGATAATAGTGATGAATTTAATAATAATATTATTATTGATTGCCAGGAAAAATATTTAAATATTGTTAGTCAATTGGTAAAAAAATATGAAAAGTTGAGTTCAAAGGAATCAAGGGTAGCTAAAGAATATGTGCATAAAATAAAAATGAAAGATGAAAATAATTTTAGAATTAAAACATTCCAATTCCATTTAAATATAAAAATCAAGTAAATCAGAAAATAAATAAATTAATTAACGACGGTATTATGGAATGTAGTGATACACAATTTATTAATCCTATTGTAGTGGTAAAAAAAATGGGGAAATAAAATTATGTTTGGATGCTAGGACAATTAATAAAGTTACAATACCCCAATATAAAGCTCCTATGTCAACAGAAGCAATTTAAGGTAGAATTACACATATAAAAATTTTTACAAAATTTGATTTAAAACATAGCTTTTGGCTTATACCATTACACCCAGATTGTCGAAAATATACGGGGTTTTCAATAGATGGTGTAGTATATAGATTTTGTGTCGTGTCATTTGAACTGCAAAGTGCATGTGCAGCATTGGTAAGAGCACTTCACAAGAATTTGTTTTACATTATATAGATGATATTTTAATTTTTTCTAAAACTATTGAAGCACATCAAGAACATTTGGAAATAGTGATGAAGGCATTGGATGAAGCAGGTTTGAAACTGAATATTAATAAATGTCAATTCTATAAATAAAAGGTAATATATTTTGGATATAAAATAGATCAAGAAGGAGTGGAAATGGATCCAGAAAGGATTAAGATTATAAAGGAATATAAAAGACCAAGTAATTTGAGAACTTTAAGAAGATTTTTAGGTATGTTAAATTATTTTAAGAGGTTAATACCTGATATTACACAGAAGGAACTTCCTTTAATAGATTTATTAAAAAAAGGAGTAAAATGGAAATGGACAGAAGAAAGGGAACAAGCATTTCAACAAATTAAAGAAAGTTTTGAAAAAAAGATCAGAATATACCATCCAGATTATAATAATAAATTTATTTTGAGAACAGATGCTTCAATACAAAGATTGGCTGGAGTATTGGTTCAAGAACAGAACAATGGAGAAGTTTCTATATGTTTTGTATCTAGGACTACAAAAAAACATGAAAGAAATTATACTGTTGGAGAATTAGAGTTAGCTAGTATTATTTTTTGTATTAAAAAATTGAGATTCTATCTACTAGGAAATAAGTTTATAATAGAAACAGATAATATGGGAATAGTATTTATATTGAATAATAAATTTGGAAATAGTAGAATTCATCGATGGGCCATATTAATGCAAGAATATGATTTTGAAATTCGACATATATCTGGAAAATTAAACGTAATAGCAGATGCCATCACAAGAATGGATGATAAAAATAGTGGTGATAAAAAAAAGTTCAAATAGGAATTAATTGGTTGAAAGAACAAGAAGGGGTATTTTCACGAAAGCAGATTTTTGAAGATCAAAAGGAACACAGAAAGAAAAAGAAAGGGTAAAATATAATGAAATCGAGAAGGTATGGTATAAAGGAAGTGAAGGGGAAGAAATGCATCTAATTTCAACAAAACTAACTGAGAAGATAATAAAAGAAATACATGAAATACATGGACATCAAGGAATGCGGAAGACCTGGTTAATTTTTAGAGAAAATTATATTTCAATAAAGGATTATCAAAAAACATTATAAGAAAATGTTCTGCATGTCAAATTGTAAAGAGTAAAAATTTTCATAATGAAGGGATTTCAAAGTCAATAGTAGCAGAGAAACCATTGGATATGATAGCAATTGATTTTATGTCAAATTTAATAAAGAGTTATCAAGGTAATAAACATATTTTTGTGATAGTGGATATTTTTTCAAAATTTATTACTGTATATCCATGCAGTAAAACCAATACAAAGACAGTAATCAAGAATTTACAAAATTATTTTGAAGAAAAAGGAAGACCAGGGAAATGTATTTTGGATAATGCAACATATTTTAATAATAATAGATTAAAGAATTATTTTATAAAAAATAATGTAGAACCTAGATACATTAGTATTCGACATTCAGCTGCAAATCCTACAGAGCGATATATTCGAGAAATAATTAAAGATCTAAGAATGTTGACACATAATGAACTTAAGAATTGGGAAAATAAATTGGAAGAAATTAGTATTTATATGAATGAATTACCAAATGTAAGTACACTGGAAATTCCTATTAGGTTAATGGAAAACAAAATGCCTAAGCGACCCTGGATTAAGGAGAAGAACGAAACATATGACGAAAGTATGGAAAAAGTTAATAAGAGAATAAAAAGAAATGCAGAAAATTATATTAAAAAAAAGAAAACGAAAATTAAATCGCTGAAATTCAATAAAGGAGAATTAGTACTGGTTAGAGCTTTAAAAATTCCAAATAAAAAAAAAATAAATGTGCAAAGTTGCAATTACCATTTGAAGGTCCGTATTTAATCGACAATGATAAGGGTAATAATAGTTATATTTTAAAAGATCCATATACGAATATAATAAGGGGAAATTTTCATGTTAATCAAATATATAGATTTCTGACAGAAGAATCTTAAAGTTTATATTAACAGTTTAATTTTTAGTTTTAGTTATGTTGTAGTAGATTAGGAAAATGTTACATTTAAAATTTTACCACTGTATAGAAAATTTTAAATGAAAATTTTGGGAAATTGTTAGGAAATTTGTATGATTTGTTATAAAATATTATATATAGTAAGTAAGGGTTGGTTGAGTTAAAAAAAAAATGAATAGTAATTGCAAGTAAAATTAACAGTATTCCTTTATTTTTAACATTAAAAAGAAAAATGTAAATTAAAATGAAATTTTACTAAATGATGTAAAGTACAAATTAATCTTGGTAATATGAATAGGGCTTGCTTAAGCTATTTGAAGTTTGAAATTCCTGTGACAGGTTGGATGACATTGCCGATCAGGTGAAATGAATTGTCATCGGGTTGGGAAAAAAAAAAAAATTATAGTTTTTTAAAAAAAAATAGAAGGTAAATTTTTTTTGGGTTAAAAAAAATTGAATGATGATTATTGATTGTCAGAGAAAAAAAAATGTCAATAAAAAATTAATATAAAATTTTGTAAAAAAAAGGATTGTAATTAAAAATGGAATTTGTAAGGTTAGGTGCGGAGATAAAAGAAATATATTAAGAAAGCTGAAGAAATCGTAGAAAGTGTAAAGATAAGTCTTTTATAAAATAATATTACAAGTTGAGCTTTACGACAAGTATATTTCTTATCTGAAATTCGTTGTTAACTGACTGACAAAGTGGTCACGTCAAGTGAGTTTCCATTAAGGTATGTCTTAATGTTACATCCTCCCTTCGAAGTGAACACAAACTATAAACAAATAAAATATAACAAAATAATTAACAATTAAAACTTGTTTCTGCTAAAGGTTAAACCTCTTCGCTGGTTTTACCACTCTTCCTGATCTTGTAATGTAGTTCTCTTGTGATTTAAATTTAGGTATATCTTGTGGCGGTATGTTTTCCAATTTTCTGTCAGTGTTAAATTCTGAGTCCTGTGCAACCTCAGAAGTGTTATTTCTTTCTTGATTAGGTATAATCACAATTTCTTTGTCTTTTGACAGGTTCGCTTCGGTTTTATGTAAAACTTCAGCGTTTCGCCTATTTAACGTTCCATCATCACTTTTAACGATGAGAGATCTTGGATTTTCCTCTAACTCTGCTTCGACTTGTCCTCCTTCCCATTGTCTGTGAGCAGTTTTCAATCTTATTCTGTCACCTACTTCAATTTCATTTTTGTAATTCTTTTTGTGGTAATTACTGTATCTTGCTTGTAGTTCTCTTTGTCTTTTTAATTCACTGGCAACATCGGTTATTATTTTTGGTTTAAGGTTATCCTTTGATACAGGAATTGTTGATTGGGTCATTCTACTATATAAACGTTGGTTAGGTGACCCCAAATTAGTTCTTGGTGTATTTCTGTAATTTAAGAGTGCTAGTTGTATGTAACTTTGATCGATGAGGCTTCTAGAATATTTTTCGCTATGCTTACTCCCTTTTCAGCAAGACCATTTCCTCTGCTATGGTGAGGGCTAATCGTTTGATGTTCGAACCCCCATATATTTTTAAATTCTCTGAATTCTTTCGATGCAAAGCAGGGACCATTGTCACTTTCTAATTTTTCTGGGATCCCATGTGTTGAAAACCACTCTTTGAACTGTTCAATTACTTGTCTTGATGTAAAACCATTTATTAGTTTAAAATCCACATAACTGGAATAGCTGTCTATAATACAAAGATATTCGTGTCCTTTAAACCCAAACAGATCTGAGGCAACAATTTGCCAAGGTAATTCTGGTATTTCTTTATTAAGAACTGTTAGTTGTGCGTTAGCCCCTTGAATTGTCTCCAAATTTTTTATTTTGCATTTGACTAGTGTTTCACCTACGACAGGAATTGTGTTTTCACTAAAACTTATTAGTCGTTTGGTTTTGGACGGTCTTATTTGAGACCCTATCTTTTCTGCAATATATTTTGGTAAAACATTGCATTGAGCCCCAGTGTCTAACTTGACTTCAAACTTTTTCTTATTGGCCTTTATTATTTCGTGCCAATCTTCATCGTTATTGCGTGTCAATGACCTAATGTATAAGACCTCTTCTTCACTTTCTTCACTGTCTTCTTCATCCAATGAATTTATCTTTTTACCTCTTGGTCTGGTTTTATTTGAGAAGCATTGTTGCGATAAGTGTCCTCTTTTACTACAGGATTCACATTTCTTGTTAAAAGCAGGACAACTTCTTGGTCCATGTATTTTGCCACACCTTCTGCAATTGAAAGTTTCTGTCGAAGTTTCCGAGCCTTTTTTGTCAGCTTTTTTTTGTTTATTTTTTACCAAATTCACTTGACTAACTTCTGAACTCTGGAAGAAGAAGGAAATTAAAAAGAAAATTGTTATTTGTTTAATTTTTTTTTAATATTATATATTTCATTTTTTTTAAGGCCTTTGAACCTAACCCATTTGAGAATCGCTCTACAGGTTAGAAAATTGAATTCACTATTCAGACAGGAATTTCTTATTACAAATTGCGCCCAACGTGGGGCACTCATAAAAACAGCTTGGAGCAATTTAGTTTGATCGGTGGAAGTAACAAAAATTTATCAAATTTTAAAACGAGAAATGGTAAGAATTTTTTTTTATTTATATTTTTCTTTATTAAAGGAGAACTGTTAATTTTGATTGATAGAATAAATTTAAAACAAAATATAATAGGGGTCATAAAACAAAATTAGAAATAAAATTCGTAACAGCATTGACAATAACTTTTACAATAAATAACGACTAAAAAAAATATTATAACAAAGTGGAATATTAAGTGATATACTGTGTGAGATATTGGTAGTAAAATAAAAGGTGTTGTATAGTGAATGAACTAGTATGGATTTGAGAGGTGGAAAGAACATTGGAAAATGGAAGAAGAGGAAGAGTTGAAATAGGACAAGGTGATATTGTAGAAATACCAGAACAAATTATGGAAGAATACGATGGAATAAGTGTAGGTGAATCAAAAGAAGAGCAATTACGAGAAAAACAAAATAAAAAAGAAGAACAAGAGAATATTATGGATGTATTAAGACAAACGATGCTTCAGATGAATGAAAATAATAAGAAAATGGATACCAAAATCCAAGATATGGGAAGGAAATTAGACAAGATATGGGAAAAGATATAAAAAAGGATATTAAACAAGAAATTAAGGAAAATAAAATTGAAATGATACAGAAAATTGTAGAATTGAGAGTATATACTGGTAATAAATTAGAAGAAACAAAAAAAGAAATAAGAATAGAAATGATAGGAAGAATAGTAGAAGTTGAGAAATTACAAGATGAAAAATTTAATATACTTCAAAGAAAAGAGCATAATTTGCAGAAAATAGAAGAAGAAATAGAGAAAGTAAAATTAGGGAAACAAGATAATGCAGAAAGAATAACAACTTTGGAAAATAAGTGGTTAAATACTATTACCGGAATAGAAGGGCAACTAGAACAGAATATAAAGGAGGTAGAAGACAAGATTATGGAAAACACTGAAAAAAAATAGGGGAAAAGTTAGAAATATTTAAAAATGAAATAAAAATAATAAGTGACGAAATAAATAAATTAAAAATTAAATAGTAATGCATAACTATTTAATTTTAAAATATATACCACAGCTAAATAGCTTCATCCCAAGATGCAAGAAGAAGAAATAGTGATGTTTATTTCTAGACATTATAAAATAGAGATAGCAGAGATAATTGCACTACAGAATATTAAAACTATAGAACAATTGAGTAATTATTTGAAAAGAAAAGAAATTAAGAAACATTACAGTAACAATTATAATCCTAATACATTAACATGACAAAATTCAACAAAATTTGACAGAACTCCACGATATAGACAAAGTAATTGGGAAAATAACTATTCTGGAGAGTTGATTAATAGACAAAATCAGAGACAAAATAATAATGAAGATAATAATAATAATTTTAGGAATTTTAACAGTGACAGCAGAAGAAATAATAATAGATATGATAATTCTAATAATTTTAGAAACAATAATACTTATTATAATGCACAAAACAATAAGAGGTCTAATAGTGATAATTATAGAAATAATTACAGTAATGACAGGAATAATAATAATAATTATAGAAGTAATAATAATAAAGGGTCTTATAAAATAATAACCAGGATAGGGAAGGTAATAATACAGAAGACAATAGACTTAGATCAAATTCAAGAAATAGGAACAGACAGATTAATTATGTATCAGTAGAGGAACAAAATAACCCCACATGTAGTAGTTGTACTAATGCAAAGGTAGATAAAGAACTATTAATTGAAAATGGGGAACAGTCTCAGATTTTTCATTAGATTGCACTTTAGACAGGAATCTGTATATTTGTACATATGCACATCCTCGGGAATTTATTAAATTAGATGATTAATATATAGCGCAGGATAAAAATTTGGGGTTAATCATATTTGAAACTGAAATCAGTAAATTAAAAGTAAAAATAATTGTAGATACAGGTTCAGAAATATCTATTGTAAATCAAAAATTAATAGATAAATTGCCTAAAGTGCATAATGATATAATTAGAATTGAAAAATTAGTTTTGATAGGGACAAATAGAAAAAAATTATGTGAGGTTAATAAAGGTATAAATTTAGATTTAGAAATAAATAGGAAAAGTATAAAATTTGAATTAATAATTGTAGAGAATATAGAACCAGATATAGTATTGGGCAGTGATCAGTTACAAAAATATAATGCCATCATTAATTATGAAACTAGGAAATTAAGAATAGATGAAAATTGGACAGAATTAAAGTGGGGAAATTTAGAAGAAAATGATATCAGTCAAGAGAATGTAATTACTATGAATATGATCTGTAAAGAAAATAATGATAATATTAATAATAAGGATAATAGTGATGAATTTAATAATAATATTATTATTGATTGCCAGGAAAAATATTTAAATATTGTTAGTCAATTGGTAAAAAAATATGAAAAGTTGAGTTCAAAGGAATCAAGGGTAGCTAAAGAATATGTGCATAAAATAAAAATGAAAGATGAAAATAATTTTAGAATTAAAACATTCCAATTCCATTTAAATATAAAAATCAAGTAAATCAGAAAATAAATAAATTAATTAACGACGGTATTATGGAATGTAGTGATACACAATTTATTAATCCTATTGTAGTGGTAAAAAAAATGGGGAAATAAAATTATGTTTGGATGCTAGGACAATTAATAAAGTTACAATACCCCAATATAAAGCTCCTATGTCAACAGAAGCAATTTAAGGTAGAATTACACATATAAAAATTTTTACAAAATTTGATTTAAAACATAGCTTTTGGCTTATACCATTACACCCAGATTGTCGAAAATATACGGGGTTTTCAATAGATGGTGTAGTATATAGATTTTGTGTCGTGTCATTTGAACTGCAAAGTGCATGTGCAGCATTGGTAAGAGCACTTCACAAGAATTTGTTTTACATTATATAGATGATATTTTAATTTTTTCTAAAACTATTGAAGCACATCAAGAACATTTGGAAATAGTGATGAAGGCATTGGATGAAGCAGGTTTGAAACTGAATATTAATAAATGTCAATTCTATAAATAAAAGGTAATATATTTTGGATATAAAATAGATCAAGAAGGAGTGGAAATGGATCCAGAAAGGATTAAGATTATAAAGGAATATAAAAGACCAAGTAATTTGAGAACTTTAAGAAGATTTTTAGGTATGTTAAATTATTTTAAGAGGTTAATACCTGATATTACACAGAAGGAACTTCCTTTAATAGATTTATTAAAAAAAGGAGTAAAATGGAAATGGACAGAAGAAAGGGAACAAGCATTTCAACAAATTAAAGAAAGTTTTGAAAAAAAGATCAGAATATACCATCCAGATTATAATAATAAATTTATTTTGAGAACAGATGCTTCAATACAAAGATTGGCTGGAGTATTGGTTCAAGAACAGAACAATGGAGAAGTTTCTATATGTTTTGTATCTAGGACTACAAAAAAACATGAAAGAAATTATACTGTTGGAGAATTAGAGTTAGCTAGTATTATTTTTTGTATTAAAAAATTGAGATTCTATCTACTAGGAAATAAGTTTATAATAGAAACAGATAATATGGGAATAGTATTTATATTGAATAATAAATTTGGAAATAGTAGAATTCATCGATGGGCCATATTAATGCAAGAATATGATTTTGAAATTCGACATATATCTGGAAAATTAAACGTAATAGCAGATGCCATCACAAGAATGGATGATAAAAATAGTGGTGATAAAAAAAAGTTCAAATAGGAATTAATTGGTTGAAAGAACAAGAAGGGGTATTTTCACGAAAGCAGATTTTTGAAGATCAAAAGGAACACAGAAAGAAAAAGAAAGGGTAAAATATAATGAAATCGAGAAGGTATGGTATAAAGGAAGTGAAGGGGAAGAAATGCATCTAATTTCAACAAAACTAACTGAGAAGATAATAAAAGAAATACATGAAATACATGGACGTCAAGGAATGCGGAAGACCTGGTTAATTTTTAGAGAAAATTATATTTCAATAAAGGATTATCAAAAAACATTATAAGAAAATGTTCTGCATGTCAAATTGTAAAGAGTAAACATTTTCATAATGAAGGGATTTCAAAGTCAATAGTAGCAGAGAAACCATTGGATATGATAGCAATTGATTTTATGTCAAATTTAATAAAGAGTTATCAAGGTAATAAACATATTTTTGTGATAGTGGATATTTTTTCAAAATTTATTACTGTATATCCATGCAGTAAAACCAATACAAAGACAGTAATCAAGAATTTACAAAATTATTTTGAAGAAAAAGGAAGACCAGGGAAATGTATTTTGGATAATGCAACATATTTTAATAATAATAGATTAAAGAATTATTTTATAAAAAATAATGTAGAACCTAGATACATTAGTATTCGACATTCAGCTGCAAATCCTACAGAGCGATATATTCGAGAAATAATTAAAGATCTAAGAATGTTGACACATAATGAACTTAAGAATTGGGAAAATAAATTGGAAGAAATTAGTATTTATATGAATGAATTACCAAATGTAAGTACACTGGAAATTCCTATTAGGTTAATGGAAAACAAAATGCCTAAGCGACCCTGGATTAAGGAGAAGAACGAAACATATGACGAAAGTATGGAAAAAGTTAATAAGAGAATAAAAAGAAATGCAGAAAATTATATTAAAAAAAAGAAAACGAAAATTAAATCGCTGAAATTCAATAAAGGAGAATTAGTACTGGTTAGAGCTTTAAAAATTCCAAATAAAAAAAAAATAAATGTGCAAAGTTGCAATTACCATTTGAAGGTCCGTATTTAATCGACAATGATAAGGGTAATAATAGTTATATTTTAAAAGATCCATATACGAATATAATAAGGGGAAATTTTCATGTTAATCAAATATATAGATTTCTGACAGAAGAATCTTAAAGTTTATATTAACAGTTTAATTTTTAGTTTTAGTTATGTTGTAGTAGATTAGGAAAATGTTACATTTAAAATTTTACCACTGTATAGAAAATTTTAAATGAAAATTTTGGGAAATTGTTAGGAAATTTGTATGATTTGTTATAAAATATTATATATAGTAAGTAAGGGTTGGTTGAGTTAAAAAAAAAATGAATAGTAATTGCAAGTAAAATTAACAGTATTCCTTTATTTTTAACATTAAAAAGAAAAATGTAAATTAAAATGAAATTTTACTAAATGATGTAAAGTACAAATTAATCTTGGTAATATGAATAGGGCTTGCTTAAGCTATTTGAAGTTTGAAATTCCTGTGACAGGTTGGATGACATTGCCGATCAGGTGAAATGAATTGTCATCGGGTTGGGAAAAAAAAAAAAATTATAGTTTTTTAAAAAAAAATAGAAGGTAAATTTTTTTTGGGTTAAAAAAAATTGAATGATGATTATTGATTGTCAGAGAAAAAAAAATGTCAATAAAAAATTAATATAAAATTTTGTAAAAAAAAGGATTGTAATTAAAAATGGAATTTGTAAGGTTAGGTGCGGAGATAAAAGAAATATATTAAGAAAGCTGAAGAAATCGTAGAAAGTGTAAAGATAAGTCTTTTATAAAATAATATTACAAGTTGAGCTTTACGACAAGTATATTTCTTATCTGAAATTCGTTGTTAACTGACTGACAAAGTGGTCACGTCAAGTGAGTTTCCATTAAGGTATGTCTTAATGTTACATCCTCCCTTCGAAGTGAACACAAACTATAAACAAATAAAATATAACAAAATAATTAACAATTAAAACTTGTTTCTGCTAAAGGTTAAACCTCTTCGCTGGTTTTACCACTCTTCCTGATCTTGTAATGTAGTTCTCTTGTGATTTAAATTTAGGTATATCTTGTGGCGGTATGTTTTCCAATTTTCTGTCAGTGTTAAATTCTGAGTCCTGTGCAACCTCAGAAGTGTTATTTCTTTCTTGATTAGGTATAATCACAATTTCTTTGTCTTTTGACAGGTTCGCTTCGGTTTTATGTAAAACTTCAGCGTTTCGCCTATTTAACGTTCCATCATCACTTTTAACGATGAGAGATCTTGGATTTTCCTCTAACTCTGCTTCGACTTGTCCTCCTTCCCATTGTCTGTGAGCAGTTTTCAATCTTATTCTGTCACCTACTTCAATTTCATTTTTGTAATTCTTTTTGTGGTAATTACTGTATCTTGCTTGTAGTTCTCTTTGTCTTTTTAATTCACTGGCAACATCGGTTATTATTTTTGGTTTAAGGTTATCCTTTGATACAGGAATTGTTGATTGGGTCATTCTACTATATAAACGTTGGTTAGGTGACCCCAAATTAGTTCTTGGTGTATTTCTGTAATTTAAGAGTGCTAGTTGTATGTAACTTTGATCGATGAGGCTTCTAGAATATTTTTCGCTATGCTTACTCCCTTTTCAGCAAGACCATTTCCTCTGCTATGGTGAGGGCTAATCGTTTGATGTTCGAACCCCCATATATTTTTAAATTCTCTGAATTCTTTCGATGCAAAGCAGGGACCATTGTCACTTTCTAATTTTTCTGGGATCCCATGTGTTGAAAACCACTCTTTGAACTGTTCAATTACTTGTCTTGATGTAAAACCATTTATTAGTTTAAAATCCACATAACTGGAATAGCTGTCTATAATACAAAGATATTCGTGTCCTTTAAACCCAAACAGATCTGAGGCAACAATTTGCCAAGGTAATTCTGGTATTTCTTTATTAAGAACTGTTAGTTGTGCGTTAGCCCCTTGAGTTCTTTCACAAGCGGTACATTTTTGGACGTATGAAATAATGTCATTGGCCTGTCCTTTCCAGTATAGAAGTTCTCTAGCTCGAGGCAAGCATTTTTGAATACCTAAATGGCCTAAATGGATATTTTTGAGCATTTTATTTACTTGTGACTTTGGGACAACTAATTTTTCTCCTTTAAACACCATACCGTTATAAAAAGCAAGTTCTTCTCGAAAATTAAAATAGTGTTGAACGATTGTCGGAAGTTGTTCTTTTTCCTTGGGAAAGCCATTTTGAATAAAAGTTATTAAAGTTTGAAGTTCAGAGTCCTGTGCAGTTGATAAAACAATTTCTTCTCTAGCATTTCTGGATATAGACAACACTATTTGTACCTGAAGTTCTTCCTCATCCATGGCAGGTTGTTGAAGGCAATCGCGACTAAGAATATCTGCAATTGGTATATCTGCAGCTTTTTTGTATATTACCTTTGGAGAATACTGTGCTAAATCAAAGATGATTCGTTTTAGTCGTGCTGGTGCTGAATGTATTGGTTTTTTAAATATTACCTCCAGAGGCTTATGGTCAGTTTCTATAGTTAGCAGTTTTCCGTAAATATACTGGTGAAACTTTTCGCACGCAAATTTAATCGCATAAGCTTCTTTTTCTATCTGTGGATAATTTTCTTGAGATTTTGAGAGTGCCTTGGTTTCATATGCTACTGGCTGATTTTCTTGCATAAGTACAGCTCTAACACTCTTCGAACTAGCATCTACAGATAACGTCACTTCTTTGTTGACGTCATAGAATTTTAAAACAGGGGCAGTCGTTAATTGTTGTTTTATTCTTGAAAAAGCATCTTCTTGGTCATGGCTACATTCAAATTCTGCGTCTTTTTTCAATAATTTTCGTAAGGGTTCTGTCGGCTCTGACATATTTTTTATAAAATGGTTAAGATAAGTTACCATTCCCAGAAGCCTCTGTAGCTCTTTCTTGTTTGTTGGTTGCTTCAGTTTCTTAATGGCAGCAACTTTTTCAGGATCAACTGACAGTCCTTTTTCCGAAAGTAAATGACCTAAGAATTTTACTTGGTTGGCTTCAAATACGCATTTTTCTTTGTTCAATTTTACGCCTGCTTCTTTGAGTCTTTTTATCACCTGTGCTGTGATTTCGCGCAATTTTTCCTTGGTTTCTGCAAATATTAACACGTCATCCATTAAACACTCTGTATTTTGAATATTTTCAAAAAGAGAAGACATAAGTTCTTGGTATACTTCTGGTGCTGAGGCTACCAAAGCATAGACGAATAAAACTGTATCTTCCCCAAGGCGTAGCAAATGTTAGGTACCTCTGTGTTCTCTCTGTGACTTTAATTTGCCAGAAACCTCTTTTTGCATCTAATAGGCAAAACCATTTAGCTCCATGTACTCGAGTCGAAATTTCGCTAAGCGTTTTTAAGTGGTAATGTCTCCTTAAGATGTTTTTGTTGACATCAGAGGGATCTAGGCAAATCCTAATTTTACCCTTTTGATGTACTATCACCATAGGACTGACAACAGGTGTAGGTTCTTTTATAGGTTTTATCACCCCTAACTTGACCATATTATCTAACTCCATTTTTACGTCATTTCTTATTGCATGAGGTATTCTTCTTGCGGACTGTATGTTAAACTTAGGATTTTCAATCAAGTCTATGTCGTATATATAATTTTTTATGCATCCTAGACCTTTAAAGATGTCATCATTTTGTATTTCTCTAACATCTTCTACTCTGACTACTAAACCTAGATCTTGACAAGATTTTCTACCTAAAATAGACGGGACCTCTTCATTAACGACTTTAAAGAGTAGAATTGTCTCCAAATTTTTTATTTTGCATTTGACTAGTGTTTCACCTACGACAGGAATTGTGTTTTCACTAAAACTTATTAGTCGTTTGGTTTTGGACGGTCTTATTTGAGACCCTATCTTTTCTGCAATATATTTTGGTAAAACATTGCATTGAGCCCCAGTGTCTAACTTGACTTCAAACTTTTTCTTATTGGCCTTTATTATTTCGTGCCAATCTTCATCGTTATTGCGTGTCAATGACCTAATGTATAAGACCTCTTCTTCACTTTCTTCACTGTCTTCTTCATCCAATGAATTTATCTTTTTACCTCTTGGTCTGGTTTTATTTGAGAAGCATTGTTGCGATAAGTGTCCTCTTTTACTACAGGATTCACATTTCTTGTTAAAAGCAGGACAACTTCTTGGTCCATGTATTTTGCCACACCTTCTGCAATTGAAAGTTTCTGTCGAAGTTTCCGAGCCTTTTTTGTCAGCTTTTTTTTGTTTATTTTTTACCAAATTCACTTGACTAACTTCTGAACTCTGGACTTCTTTCAATTGTCTGGTAGCCTGCTCACTAGCTCTACATATTGCTATAGCTTTGTCTAGTTTCACATCATCTTCTATTAACAGCTTTTCT
Source organism: Neocrepidodera transversa (assembly GCA_963243735.1). Taxonomy (NCBI): domain Eukaryota; kingdom Metazoa; phylum Arthropoda; class Insecta; order Coleoptera; family Chrysomelidae; genus Neocrepidodera; species Neocrepidodera transversa. The sequence goes on along the minus strand of CAUJLB010000259.1, from coordinate 237,741 downwards.
CTAATTTTATCGGAATTAATTCCAAAAATTATTTTGTCTCTTATTAGGCTATCGAGTAAACTTCCAAATTCGCATTTTTTTGCTTGTGAGCTGATTAATGTTAAAAATTCGTCAAAGGTTTCATTTTGTTTTTGAATTATTTTAAAGAACGTGTAGCGCTCGAACGGTATATTCTTTTTTGGGTTGAAATACTTTTTGAACTCTTCTTTGATTTTTTTAACATCTTTTTGTTGAGCATCAGTAAGACTAAAATTGTTGAAGATCTGAATAACCTCTGGACCTATGGCTGTCATAAATATTGTGGCTTGGACTTCTGGTGGCTTTTTGGAAAGTTGGGTCGCTGCCGAATACCACTCAAATTGTTGACTCCAGTCTTTCCATGTGGAACACATGTTTTCTGTGTGTAAGACAATATTTTTCGGTAGGCGAATTCCTGCAACGCCAAACTGGTGGGTGGATGTTTCTTCAGTCATTTTTATGATCCCCCTTCTGACACCATGTGTCAATTTTCGACATTTCTTATCGACAACCAGGTCACGTCTTAGACAATCATTTCTGAAGGAACTGTATAAACTGTATAATTTTTGCTAATATTGCTTCCTAGTAATTATAAGCATTCAGCAGTTTACTATAAAAAGTATCAATAATAGGTATCTTTTAATTTTTCTATTTTATCAACATAATCATAACAAAATACTTCTTTCAAGTAAGTAAGTTGAATTTCTCTGATTATCTAAATCCGTATCTTAAATTATGTAGTTCTCCAATCTTCAAAGCCGATGCAAGTTCATCCAGGGATGCTTTCATAAATCTTAAGGAGTCAATAAATCCAAATTTAATGCTAGTGTTTGAAAGATGCTGTGTAAAGGAAATCCATTTTTCTTTGTTTAGTGGTAGAAACCGTATTCTACATTTTCGAACTAGATCTTAAATAATAAAGTGACTATCGTAATCGGAGAGGTTCTGAGACAATAAAGGTACAAGAAACTTCTTATAATTGCAGGCCTGATGTATTAAACCTCTAAAATCACCAGAAATATGATTTTTCACAATATTTTTTATTCATGCACTTCTTCATAACTTTTATAGTATGAAAGATTATCAGATATATAATACTAGTGGTATCGTAACTATCGATAATCGCATAAGTGATTTCCCGAAACGGGTTGTCAAATATAAATTTTACGAGTGCGTTTAGTCCAATAAGAGGAGAATATGTAAAAGAATTCAAAATGATAGAAAAGATAATCAAAAGAAATAAAGAGGAGGTAATCCCACCCAACTTTCCGAATACTCCTAGTAAAATAATTGTTTAATCAATTATTCTTCAGAAATTTTTTAATAAAAATAGGCATAATTCTAGCAGCGATACTATAAGAAATTAGATAAAAAAGTAGAGACAGAATTTGTAGACAATTTTATGCTCTATAATTTTGATCTCTTGTAATTTTTCAAAATCTACAAAACGGAGCAAATGTCTATACAAATTTCTTTCACTCCCTCTAGGGACGAAACTATGCTGAGGTAGAAAAAAACAGGACGGGCAAAATGTGTAGAAAATTTTATGTTCTACAACTTTAATAGCTGTAATTTTTCACAAAAATGCATATTTTTACAATTAAAAAAAAATATGAAAAAATTAACTTTCTGATAAATCTGGCAACAATGGCAAAAGTTTTGAAAATTTATATTATACAAAATTAAACTATAATGCCTACAAAATATATTTGTTAAAATGTATTTCCATCTTATTTAGTAATTATGTCATCACTTAATAACAATGACTTCCGCTTGTCAGATTAACACCAATATCCTTGCTACTCTAAATATGTATATAAAATTTCGTCTAAATCGGTTCAGCCGTTTATACGGTATCGTGTTCATACAGATAGACAGACATCATGCTTAAAATGGACGAAATTAATTCAGGTGACCTCAAAACTTAAAGGTCCGTTAAAATCTGGATATGGCCAAAAAAATTATGATTTAATATCTTCTTTCTATACAGCTTTGTTGGGTTTGGAAAGTAAAAATAGCTCGGTAAGCAGCTAAATGCGCATTCCTGTATGAATACAAATGTAATGAGTCAGTCTAAAATATGCATCGCGCTAATTGGCCAGCTGAGCGTAACTGAGAGCATAATCAATTTTCGCATCTTTTAATGACAGTGAGGTGAGAGTGACAGAATTCTGTCAGTTTTAAACGATGTAGTAATATTCCTAATTTAGTTTGTGCTTATGTGTTTTTTTAATATTTTACGTATTGTCCTAATAACGTTTTTGAACGAATCGTTCTAGTGATTTTAAGCAGTCGAAACGGTAACGCGGTTAAAATGTTTATAAAAAATTTCGTTTGGACAAATTTGTGGATTTACTAAACAATTTGTGGACTTGAAATATTTGTGGACTAATGTAAGCTGAATTCTAAAGAAAAACGCAATTTACTGCTGTCAAAGGTAGGTCAGCATGTTTTTCAAATTTTAAATAAGTACAAATTAAAATTTTCTTTACATAAATCAGAATCTGGTCGGAACTAATGAGATCTCTACGAAGTAAATTCATATTTGACCAGAAATTTATCCTAAAATTTTTTGGTAAATGTTGAGCATTTACGAAACTCTCAGATTTTCATAAAAATTGGTAGAAATCATCTACATAGTGTAAATATCACTTTCCAAAAAAATTTTTTTACTGCAACCACTGTTAAAGACCTTTTTTCCATTTTGATAAATATATTATTTTTAAGGTTAATTTTGTTTGGATACATCACAATGACTTACATGATGTTGCCAAGTTGTGTAAAATATCCTTAAATCAGAGTTTTTTTTAGTTTATATTTACTGATTTGTATTTTGCAATATTTTTTTAATTTTTCTTCTTCAAAATATAAACATAGTGCGATACAAAATATAGTGACTGCATGATTTTCATTACTCAGCGATATTGATATTAAGCTGTTGAGAACGAAATAATATTCTTTGATCTGTGTCAGTTGGTCGGGAAGGGGAGGTCATTTTTGTATCAAATTGAAAAAAAGGAGTAATTTATAAATAAAACTGAATAAAAAATTGGCTCATTAAGCCAGTTAGTGAAAAAGGAACACAAAAAGATATAATAAATGTGTTATTTAGGCTGTCTTTAGACAAATTATCGAACACACTTAATCCTTGTTGGACATATTAAAAAGAAATAAATTAATTAATCCTAATTGTATAGGTTTAGGTTAGATTTGGATAGGTTTTAGTTTGTTAGGATCGTCCTGTAACTGGTTAGCTTTGAGTTAGTCTTTTTTTTAATGCATCATTACAATATGAATGCACCTATAATAAATTAATTTTTTATTACGAGTTGTTTTATTCCATTAATTCTAATTTTAGATCTGATTTAGATTTGTAAAAAAAGTTCCCTTCTTTAAACTCGTCTTGTATCCGTATCTGGAATTTTTTATTACGTTTTTTTTATTAAATCCCGACATCTTCAAAAATATTTATCGGGTCTAAAATACAATTTTATGATTAAAATTTGTTTATAGAGTGATTTTGAACCCATTTGAACTGCTCCTTTGTATAATTATCGAATAACTACTTTATGGTCAGTGTTAAATATAAAAAAATTGTAATCTTTCATCTAAAGATAATTTTAAAGTACGATTACACTCTGGGCACATAAATTGCCCTTGTGGTATCATACCCCAATTTTAGAGATTATTTATAAATTCAGCTTTATTTTCATTAATTTTATATCATGTTTGTAAATTCATCAATTCACTACTAGATTTTATTCACAACTTCCTATGTTCCATATATATGTAATTTCCATTACATATATATGGCAACATCGCTTTCTTGGTTCTTTTATGACAATGATGTGAAGTTAACACTGCATGTGTAAATGACAATTCTATGTTTGAATGGTTTACACAGAATCAATTCGAAACATCAAATGTGTCATAATTTTACTCTTAAATCAATTCCAAACGTCAAATGTGTCATAATTTTACTTTTAAACATCAAAAAAGTGGAAATTTAAAATTAAGAATAAAGGTGTTAAATGTTGGTTGCGGCGATTTGTTTTTCTTGGAATGTGATATTAATATGCTCTAGATGATTTGTGAAATTTTTTGTGAAAATCGGCGTATTTAGTAAGTGCTCAACTTTTTCCAAAGAACTACCTAGATATTATTAATAGGTATCAACAATATAGTTCTAGATAAAATAAAAATTACTGATTTTAGTTAAGCAAAATATTTTTAGAAATGTAGCTAAAAACGCCTTTTATAGTAACAAAACATTCTTGATTTACTAAAGTTGGTTGAAGAGTATAGTTTATAACAATAAATGTTAACAATTTTCTAATAAAATACTTTATCGGAGTGCGGTACGCATTTTCATAGTCGGCTATGATAGTTTTTATTTTCATTGACATTTGACAGTTATCGAAGCAGAATGTTATGTCAGTTACTGTGATAACTAGAAATATTTCTACCCTTTGTTATAACAGTCGTATTTAGGTTAGAATAAAATGGCGAAATCTATTGAACGCATTGCGTTCTCGGATGAAAAAATTATAGAATTAATTAATTGACTTGTATCGCGATAATTAATGTCTTTGGAACAATAAGTTAAGTGAATAAAAAAATAATATTAAAAGAAAAGCCGCAATAAGCAATATTACTAAAAAACTGTGCTTCGAAGAGGAAATAATTTTAAAAAAATAACCTTATACTGTAATGTTCTATTTACCGACCGCAAATGAGTACCGGCGAAGTAGATTTACTGGACAGGATGAAATAAATAACTTATGAAGCAGGTCATGCGCATATATAGGGCTGCGTTCATATTTAAAGTGCGTTTTATACCCAGGATGTTGTGACGTCTTATAGGAATTGTCTTGCAAATATGAACGACTGGGGCGTGATTATTTAAGCTATTATTTATTTTCGGAATCAAGTTCTAGTGAAGAAGAAATTGTAAGAGATTGCAAATATCTATAATGAGAAACAGGATTCTAAATATTTCAAAATTTGCTACAACTCCTTACTCCATATTTAACAAAAGATGACAATACAGTAGAAAGACCGCAAATCTTTGCTGAAAATCAAATTTACATAATCTCATTTACCTTCGTAATAATACCAAATTATTTGTCTTTTTTATTAAATTGTTTTCATCATTTTTAACAAGATAATAAAAATTTAGTAGAGTCCATTTTAATCAGATTTTAATTTATTTAATAAGGCAATTGCCAATTTTGTGATATTTGTGTGGTTAGAAAGACGTTCATTTCATTGAAAAACAGACTTGTGCTCAAACTGCGCATGTCAGATGAATTTCCTTCAAGTATTCACTGTGATAAAAAGTTGTCGTCTAGACGATAAATATCAACGCAAAAGTATGTACACTCGGATAAAACGCCCTCTAAATCCGAACGAAATTTGACGTTTGGTGTGCACTCTGGACGTAAATCTGAACGGAGCCCAGTAGACACATCTGAGCACAAAAAAAACCAATTCAAATTAATAGTCCAAGGAATACAAACAATAGAGTTATTTTATTATAATACTTTACAGTCGGACCGGCGAATGATTACCCGTGCGTCATCAACAATATTGATCCGTAATTAGTCGATAAGTTTTAATCAAAACAAAAACTGTCTTGTGTTCATAATCCACGTGCCTACTAATCACAGGAAGACTGGATTTTGAAAATTGTATATAGAGGCTATAACTGGTTGAGAGGAAATTTAGAGAAGAAGAAAATCAAGTTGGAAAATCTAATTTGTATGGTGATGTGACATATCGGGAGATTCTATTTTATTCGCTATTTGTTATGTAGTATATATTATTTATTTTAAAGTGATTTTCTAAAACACCCCTAATTGACTATAGGTCGAGCGAGGCACACGTGGATTCTGTAAAATGACATCGCGAGACAGAAGTAATTCAACGTCGCGAGTACAGAGAATTTCTATATCTAATATAAAAAATCTTGCACCTACCTTTATCTGACGAATAATCTTCAACTCGTAGTCATGGTGAAGGAGATCGTAACCACTATTTTTCACATATTTTAGGTTACAGGAGTATAATTATTTTCATTCATTGAAACACGATATAAATACTAATTAATTTTATTGGCAAGAGATACCTATATGCATGACCATAAGTTGCTCCACACTCCTTTAAAAAATAAAACGTAATTCGGAGGTATGAAAAGGTCAACCGATGACCTTAGGGTCACCGGACACTATCCATGATTTTATATTACTAGTTAAGCAAAAAAAAGCCGGAAGATTTTCACTACATTCTTTCCTTTAAAAAGTAAATACGTAATTTTAATATGAAAAGTTTATAGATGACCTTAGGGTCACTGGACACTATCCATGATTTTATATTATAAACTAGTGGACTAGTACTACCAGTTAATCGAAAAACACCGGAAGATTTTCACTACATAGTTTCTTTTAAAAAATAAAAACCTAATTTTGATGTAGGAAAAGGTCATAGATGACCTTAGGGTCACCGGACACTATCCATGATTTTATATTATAATCCAGTTGACTAGAACTATCAGTTAAGCAAAAAAACCGGAAGATTTTCACTACATAGTTTCTTTAAAAAAATAAAAACCTAATTTTGAGGTAGGAAAAGGTCATAAATGACCTTACCGTCACCGGACACATTCCATGATTTTAAATTAACATGGAAGCACCAGATACGGGCATACTTCTTTGAAAGAGTTTAATTGAATTTAATTATCCATATATCAGCTACTAGCTATATAATTAGAATCCGCGCAATATAATATTTAGTCTGATCTCTCGAGACAGGTAAAGGTAAAGTTATAAATCATGAACTTTGGACTTTTCAGGGATGGAAAAACCCGCCAAAAAACCATCATCCAAAGCCATGTCCTGTCTTCTAATTTCTTATCTAATAACATATTTTGACTAAACTAAAAACGTTGTTTTCTATTTTTGAACGGGTAATTTAATATCGTGTCAGAAAGTTTTATGTACTACATATGCTGTAAGCCCGTTGGCTTTTTCTTTTGCAGGTCCTTCTGAGGAGGACAGCCTTTATCCTATTGTGTTATATATCCTGGTAATATTTCTAAGGTGTTCTATAATGTATTGAATTCTAACGAAATAGTCTATTTTTCTGAAGTGCTTGACAATTTATTACTTCCTTTATGTCTAATATAAGTTACTAGGACCTCCCTGAATAAGGCACTATTACAGTGATAATCAGAAGCGGATAGAAGAGTGGTCAGGATATATCTAGAATTTGTTATTGATTGTGCTTATTATTTGTTTTTTATATTTTATAGAACCCACCCCATTTTGAGATTATTTGTTAAAATTAAATCACTACATTGGTTTGTTAATACTATGTGGAGATTCATAATCAATAATTTTGAATTAATTCTAAATTAACATGTGCATCTAATTTTAAATTAGTATAGTAAGTACTATGTGTAAAATATGCCACTTTCGGTTAATTCTAAATTCTAGAATTTTTTTCTCCGGATAAAGAGTGCATACAATTGTCCAAAAAAAAACAAGCTGAATCTTTATTATGCACATTCATACATGTTCCCTTCTTTTCTATTTGTTTAGGATAGGTGATAAATAAGGAAACACCGTTACCTATCAAAAACATCTACGAATATTAATTTTTCATCAGCAGAAAGGTTAACAAAATACATGAAAATATGTATTAAAAGTAATGGACTTCATTACGGCATATCATAATTACTTACTTTTTTATTGTTTTAGTTTCTAAAAATACCGCAGTCTTTTTTCTATTTAAAACATTCTTTATTGATACACCCTGTTACGAACGATAGTATCCAACATGACTAAGGCTTATTTGAAATTACAATGTCTTTCTGTGTTTGTTACTCGTAATTTACTTCGTAGATCGCTATCAATCAGATAGCCGTGGTTGTTTGCTCATTTGAGTTTCCCAATGGAGCGTTTCTATACCGAAGTAACAGACATCTCTGTTTTCCCTCCATTTGCTGGCCCATTAGGAATTACGACCGAATTAACACCAAGGAAAATGATGTTTATTCGAAGCCGGACAAGTGTCCAGGTGGGGAAACTAGAATTTATTTTGATGGTCAGTATAAGGAGAATTCATGCAAAAATGGGAACGGATTTACTACTTTCTTGCTACATATTGTACTGAGATACTTTTAAACCAATCTTATTTTGGTATGGGTTGTATAAAAAAAATAATAAACTTTACATAAAAAAATCACCCATAACAATAAATCTTAAATCTTGTCCACCTCCTCTTTTTTAGACATCTCAGACAAATCCACCTTCAAATCTTAAAACACTCTTCAAAATTCTTCTTAAATTGCTTCCCCTAACACTACTAGATTTTAAATCATCTTCAACTTACCAATCAGCCTTATCTAATTTTTCAAAAAAAAATCTATTAATACATTTGAATTTTTTTTATTTTTCAAACTTTTTTCCTTATTCACAAATTTTTCCTTATTCCCACTGGTACACCATTTACAATTCTTTTTCTTATAATTAACAACTTTCAATAAATTCTTGTGACTTTTCTCTCTTTTTAAAAAATTTGTAACATTTCTGTTTATTATTCTTTTTTTATCTGTTTTTTCCAAAAAATAAAAATTTCTCTTACTTGATTTATAAAAAAAATTCTTTCAATCTTGCCCTTTACCTAATTGCTTAAATTTTCTTTTAATTTCATTTCCAAACTTTTATTTTCGTAATAATAATAAAGATGTGCCAAAAATAAGAATAAGATTCTTTATATTCCACAATTGTAATAAAATTATAAACCGATCTCTAGATTTTAACGTTGTCGGATCCAAAAAACAGTTTTTTCAAAATTATAAGATTTGTTCATAGAGACAGTTTCCAATGGTTGGTGATTCTTATATAATGCGCATGCGGGAATTAAAACTGATTGTGATCGATTATTGTTTTTGTGTTCTGCGAACGCATTTTGTACGGTTGTGAATTCTTCTCGACTACTTTTATTAGGAAGCATTTATTTCAAAATACTTAGTAGTATATTTTCAAATGTACCCACCTCAAAATTACTGTTTTATTATACAGGGTTTCCCAAATAAAAGTGATCGGTCTTAAATGTAACTGCACAGCTATTAATTGCCCTAAAGAATACGGGTTTTCAGTAAATATTTTTATTTACCCAAAAGTTTTTTATGAAGTTTATTTATATTTATCCCATCAATACAGGGTAATTTATTAATTTTGGTTAAAATAAATGAAAAAAACATGTATTATTTTAAATAGAATGCCTTGTATATCTCTGAATAAATTCTTTGTCAGATTTGTTAATTATTATTTAATGTCAGTTATTCCATAAGGAAAAATGCAGTGATTCTTAAACACTCGAATACCTTTGTTGTTGGAAAAGCAGAAAGTATTAGATTAATCGCTCTTTTGAATGCCGTCAAAATATACAGCGTATTCCATTTAAATTAATACAATTTTTTTCCATTTATTTTGACCAAAATTAGTAGATCACCTGGTATTAACGGGATAAAATGTAAACAAACTTCATAAAATACTTTTGGGTAAATTCAAACAATTAGTGAAAACCCGAATTCTTTAGCAATTAATTAGCTACGCATGTACATTTAAAATCGATGACTCTTATTTGGGAAACCCTGAAAAAAATTTAAAGTTAATTATAATGTTTATCACGAAAACATCAAACACCAAAAACAACACCAATCAACACAATTATCGACGAATAATAATAAATGTCAAGCCAAACAAATGTCAAGTTGTAGGTTAATGAAAATATGCATTATCATCTGAAAACGAAGTAATAATGTATTGGCAGGGAGCGCGACGAAAACGCCATCTAATGGTTGCATAAAATCATGCTCGACAAGTATGTAAGTTCTGTTTAAAAAAATAAAAATTCGTTATAAAAAAATTTCTTTTTAATTTATAAACATATAAATTAAAAATGTGATTATATTTTTAAGAGAAAAAATTTAATATAACTTGTTATGATGAACAAAGTATAAAACATGTAAATAAATATCAAAAACTATGATTCTTAGGTTAGGTTAATCATGACATCCAAACAATTAATACATGACAGCCAGAATAATAATAATTTATGAATATCTGCTAGATTTTTAGTCACAATAATTTATCATACTCTTTTTTAAAATAATTTTTAGGCTTTGATAAATATAATTATTCAATCAAACCGGATTTGAGTCTATTCAATCAAACCGGATTTGAGTCAATTACTCATCAAATATCATTTCAACCCCATACGATGGACAAAGGGTAGCAACTTGTCGCATCTGGTCACGTTAGAGAATTGATACATAGTGGCAAAAATTATTTAATCACATCGAATAATTGTAGAATAAAACAAATATTCATCTGTAAGTAAGCTTGTTACAGAAATAGGTTATACGTTGCTTACTTTTTTCTCCTAACTGAATTTATCCAGTTCTTTCTTTTCCCTAATTTCCAACTAGCTCTTGAAAATGTAAAAAACTTACACTTGCTATTTCTTCCTGTTTTTTGCAATTAACGACAACACTATTATGAACCATTTTTATATTTAAAGGAGGGTATCGTTTTAAAAAAAGTTTTTATGTTTCAAAAACTTGAAAATCTAAGAGAGGAAATCGAAAATTTGTTTTTATATCAAAACTATAAGCATAAAATGAATTTCCATTGTGTGAAATTCTAAATTATCTGATATTTGGGGTGTTTACAGATGGCTAAAATTATTGATAAATAAAACATATTTAATGCAAGAAATCTCTGTGAAATGAAAAAAAAAATACGTAGAATAAATCACTAATATTTTTAAAACTATTACGTCTGTCTGAAAAGGCCCGAATATTTAACAAACATGTCCTCGAGACAATTTTAACTTATTAAAGCTAACCGACCCTATACTTAACTAAATTCGATGAAAAAATAAAACAATACGGAATGTGCAGTAATCCACGAAGGCGTAGTAAGGCCAATGTTTCAGTTTATTTTCAATTATTGTCACTTTCAAACTGACAATTGTCACTTTTAAACTGACAACTGTAACTTTTAAACTGACGATTCTGAGTTTAAGATCGTAAAGAATGGATTATAGGCGCGTTCGGAAATTATATCTGGAGCGATCAGATCAATCCGTATCGTTTGTTTATTAGATCTAGATGTAGGGGAGGTAAAAATCTTCGTTTGTTAATTAAATCTAGATGCCTAAGATCAAGCTCGATTCGCTCGAACCCATTCGCTGGACGAAAGAGATTAATCTGAAATTGTAGGGTTATGTTCTAAGATTTAAAAAAAAATATAGAGTTCGTTTTTTGTGTTAAAACTGTTAAATATGAAGAAAGTTCAAATTTTTGATTCTGAAAAGCAAATTTATTATAATTTTAACATTTCAGGCGACGAATAATATGAAATTTATAGGCAACAGGAGTAAACAATAATGCATTTTATATTTTATTTAAATAACACGCTACTTCTCATATAAGCAAACTGCATGTAAGTAGCATATGACATTTTAGATTTAGTTTTGGCTACAACTTTTTTACAAAGAGAAAAGGAAAACGAAAATTTTGTAGCTGCAATCCTTTTACAAAATGCACAAGAACAATTGTCTAAAAGCCCTTTTACAAACCCCCTTTCCAAACCGAGGTACAGTTTCTTCGGCAAAATTATCAATTTTTTCTAAACTAATAATTCCTTAACCATCACGATCATCATATATCATCTGCTATTCCTGATCAACAACTGCCAATATAGCTTTCTCAACAGTTTGAGAGAAATTCATATTTTAAATAATAAGACAAAAACACAAATAATAGGTAAAATGTAATCAAAAAAGTTAGGTTATATATTTATATCCATTCCGTTCGTTTATTGCCAATTGCTCGTTCTCATCTGTAGTCACATGATCAAAAATCGGTCTGAATCTAGATATAATTGCCGAACGCGCCTTATGTTGCATCTGTCATACTTTCAGATCTAATCAGTGTGGTAGAGTAGGAGAAAATCATATATCGCGAGATGGCACTGTAAATGTCAAAATGTCGGATTGAGGTGTGAACAACAAATGCGTCATATGATATCTTGTAAAAACGTATCAAAGAACGTTTATATGTAAAGCATACACTCTACCAATAGTGACCACAATCCGTATCACAATGATAAATAATCAAACTTTCAAGTTAACTTACAATAACTAGCACATGCGCTAGTCGCACAAGGTCGACCGATGTACAAAATAAATTCCTGCTCCGATGTCACAGCGAAAATTAAATGAAAAGCGAAAATTAAATGAAAGACAAATGTAAATTTAAAAGTGACAATTGTCCGTTTGGAACAGACAATTGTCAGTTTGAAAGTGACAATTGTCAGTTTAAAAGTGACAATTGTCAGTTTGAAAGTGACAATAATTGAAAAATAAACTGAAATATATTGGCCCTCATAGACCTTCATAGTTAAGTATAGGGTCGGTTAGCTTAGAGAAGTTAAAATTGTTTCGCGGATAATATGTTTGAACACATGCGCAGACGACGGAATTTTTATCTAGTTATCGCCTCCTCTATAAGCCTTATACTGTGACAGAACTAGGACTGTTTTAAGATGTTTTCTGGCTCGCCCTTAATTCGTGTAAGAAGTTTAAATGTTAAACTTTTTATTATTGATCTGACAGGAGTACCTTATAACGTCAAATAAAATATTTCTAACACATTTTTTAAATGTTTTATTCAAATATTTAACAATCTTAATTTTTTAAATTAACGTAAAAAGTACAGTTAGTATTGTTTAAAATATTAAAACTTCGATATTTTAAATCAGAAGAAATGGTATTCAAATTAATATCTTTTGTTCTTCCATCCATTTGATGAACTTTTCACATTCTTTTTTTTAAGTGTCTACTGATTTTTGCTAAATGAACCGCGATTCTGCTTTATTATTTAAGGTATCAAGGTTAGAACTTATTTTTAAGCAATTTACAACTGTGGTGACAATAATAAATCTTATGTGGCAGATTGAAAATTAATTTTTGTATTTGTCATTTCGATGACAACTGATATCATCACTAATTCAAACATTTTACATTACTGTTTCTTTATTTCTATTTTTGGTAGTAATAATACCAGTATTTATGATTTTAAAGTGTACCAATAAAACAAATTGCAGAAATTATTCGTGGATAATTGGTCTTTAAAACACTTGATCTATTTCGAGAAAAATCGTGCGTGTTCTATCCACTTATACTTTAATATACTATTATGAAAAATGACAGCCGGCCGCCATGTTGCCAAATCCTCATTGTCAGTCCTTGTGATTTTGTCGAAAAAAAGATTTCAAAATTAAAAAAAAGTATGTTCGAGGAGGTTTTAAAGAAAAAAATTTTGAGAAATCTATTATTTTTTTTAATATCTTTTAGTGAGAAAAATTTCGTACGGGGTCGCAAAAACCCTCCTTTGACGTGTTTATTTATGACAAGAGCATAATTTCACGAAATTTTGACCACTTTGACCACTACGAGCACCCAGTGAATAGTGAGATGTGGGGAGTCAAAGTATACCATGAATTTAAATAGCATTTTTTTATTATCGATTTTTAAGCGTGACCAATAGTTACCAACATTGAAATGGCAAAGATCGGTTATCATGTTTTTGTCATAATATTGTTCAACTTGCTCGGTCGTTGTCTATTAGTGCTTTACACTTCTTATTTTAATTTTGATTAACTTTATCTATTTCTGGAGAAACAAATGTCGTAGAATTAGTTTCATAAAGACTTGACTTTAGTAAACTATTTTAGAATAGGTAATAACTATAGTAAATTATCCAGGTATCAAGCAACTACAGAAACGAAATTAAAACGGTTGTAATTCACTGTGCCAAGACACCGAACATTCCCGAATTGTTATTCTCCATTATCAGCAAAATTAAAGGCAGGAACGTTGAGCGCAAAACTATGCTAAAAGGGGTAAAGAACAACATTCAGTCTGGAGTTAATTAAAATACTTCATCACAATAAAGTTTAATTTAATTCAATACAGATGGTAAAAGCAATAGAAGCCGTGTGCTTTCCTAATTTCTCCTATTAGCTACACTATCAGTTCTGTCTACTCTGGAAATTTATACTGATTCATTGTTGACTAATTTCTTATATTAAGTAATAGATTTAAATACAAATAATTTTTTATTATAAATTTATTTAATAAATGAATTAGATCGATGAGGCGGTAATATATCCCCTTTTCTTAACAGTTTCTTATGTATGCATAAATCCTTTAAGTAGAGATCATTTTTGGGACTTAACTGACTTTATATGAACTTTAACATTAGAACATGTAAGAGGAAGTAATCTAAAGGCATGTGATTGTACCTTATCCACTTTATTGACCTTGGTATAAAAAGTTTTGTCTATTAATCCCTATATTTTATTTCGTCCCAACAAGTAACACAATTGTTCCAGAAACCACTAGAATTACTCTAGCTAATACTGTACAATATTTACTAATTGCTCTAAGGCGTATTCTACGCTGATTTCTTTTTTAAATGTCTTTATATTTATTTTACCGTTAGACATTCATACCACATTGGAGCTCTGTATAAAGGAAAATACTACACACCGATTTTTTATTCATTTCTATATATCAGCTTTTTTTAGAGGTATTTCTACTCTTCTACATATTAACGTTATTTTTGTTCAATTTTTGTCTTTTAAAAATGACAGCACCAGCTTTCTCCCAATTTACCTGTTTTATATTTCTAGCGGTAATGATTAATGCTAGGACATGGTCATGTTCAAGTTTGATACATTAATTAGGACAGGTCCTAGAACCAATTCTTATTGGGTTCACATTTTTAAATCATGATAGATCTATCTTCTAGATTATGGTGGATTTTAAGGTACGTGAAACGCAATAGTAGACAAGAGATCGCGGTATGTTTGCTTTGTATGTAATTGTATAAAGAATATTTAAGGTTAGTTCAGCGGTGACAGTGGAAGCGAAGATACCACGCTACAGAAGAACAAAAACAAGCGCAAAAAATCCCTTGTCAGTACTTTTCAGTACTAAATACTGATAAAAATAAAAAACATTTATTTACCCCTACAGGATGCCAAGAAAGAAAGAAAAAGAGAAGATGATAGTCGAGCAGGGCATGTTCGCTACCCCAGAGAAAGAAACTAACCTAGAAGACGACACAGAAACTCTCAAGAAAATAAAACCGCAAGCTGAGAAAGATTATAACGAGAAACAAGGGATAATGAAAAAATCTGAAGAGATAATAGAATGCGCAAAAATTGTAATAGACGGATATGACCCGACAACAAAAAACGCGAGAGTAAGAGCCCAAAACGACCAGCTAATGCAAAAACTAGACCGTATACTGACGGAACTGGAAAAGTTAAGGGAGGAAAATCAAGCCCTACAGATAAAGAATACTAAGGAAATATCCGTAAGCAACCGAGAAGCGCCTAAAAGAAAAAGACACAAAACCAAAATAAATATGATAGAAAAATACAAAAAAGAAGAAACAGGCATGGAAAATGAGATGGAAATTGAGAAATCCGATATCCGAAGCAGAAGAAACGGCCAAACCGGCAGCCAAAAGGCCTACCTGTACACCCCTCATAGAGGAATTTTAAGACAAAGGAACAAAGCCGCCAACGATAGTGTTGGAGTCACCGGATAATTTTGTTAAAATAAGACATGACATCAAAGATCGTGTATCGACATTTACGACTCAGTACAGTAAAAGACAGCTTTTGCTAAGAATAAACACTACATATTCTATGTACTACAGAAAGCTAGCGAAGTACTTAGAGTCAAAACCCGAAATTAAATGGCACTCCTATAGACTTCAAGAGGAGAAATGAACTAGGATAATAATCAAAGGCCTAATCTAGACATTCACGGAGGAAGAAGTAAAGAACGATCTTATGGAAATTGGCTTGGAACCTCTTAAGGTAAGCCAACTCAAAAGCAGATACGAAAAATGTGAGATGTTACCACTATTCCTAGTGGACATCAACAGAGAAGCCAAACACAATGCTATCGGTGTCAAGGCTTTTATCATGGAAAGTCAACATGTTATAGCACGACAAAATTGGTCATAAGCGGCGGTAATCATCGCACATATGAATGCAAACGAACAAAGCCAGAAAAACCGACGTGTGCCAACTGCCAAGGAGAGCATCCAGATAACTACAGGGGATACCCAAAGGTGCCGAGAGCACCTGAAAGGACACAAGAGGACCATCAAGATTGACGACTCCTGGAGTTAGTTAAAGCAAGGCAACAAAAGGACCAAACGTACAAAACACCAAAATTCAGACGATGATGCTGCAATTCCAGCAAATACAGCAACAAATGCTCCAAAACTTCATGGAAGAGATAGCAAAATGCAAGAAGGTAGCCAAGAATGACTTACAGATAAATATCAATGACAAGCATCAGACATGTGGACAACATACAGACAACGTTTAACAGAAATTCGAATTTTTCTGCAGAAGGAAGATACGAATTTTGTTAAACGAGGACAGCCAAAAAATGTCGTCACCGCGAGAGTTAGCACTCGAATGACTCTGATTGGATCAAGGGGCATGCCCCGTACGGACCATATACCAGAACATGCCTCACAAACCGGTAGTTGGACAAACGCAAATTAGCGTACGCTCGACTGAGGCCCTGTCGGATGAGACAGCGGGTGGATGGAATGGGGTTTCCTATTTCGACATTTATTGAAAAATAAATGTAGAAGTTTGGAGTCACGGGCCTGGCACTGCGACGACGAATATTTGGAGCGCGAGACAGAGACGAGCGATCACGACAGGCGACAGAGACAGTATACAAACGACCAATCTTAAACTAGTGGCGTAGCTTGTCTTGAATGGTTTTAGATTATACACTTTTAGACCCTATAATATCTTCTTGAATTATATAGATGTCATCCAGCATGATTTCGAAGTTTGGGAATCTTCCTTCCCATGTTTGTTTAAATTAGTAGCTGAAGATCTGCAGATTTTTTCTTTTTGTTCTTTGCATTGTTTCGTTATATTAGTTTTCTCTGAACTTTTGTTAATCTCAACTAAGTTTGGTTAATACTCAAGAGTTATTCCTTTACTTTGTATTTTCTTTGCTTTGGTGAATTTGTGCTGCCTCTAGTTCATTGCACTAGTGGATTTTAAAGAATGTGCGATATTTCTGTGCACTTGTTTGAAATATTGGTTATTTGCTCGCCGCAATGTTACTAAATAATATTTATGCACTCGTACCTGTTATTTCTTGGGCATTTTGTGCACTTTGGATCTAAATTCTGGTGCTTTAAATGTCACTGGGGTTAGTCAGACGTTTAAATAGCACTTTTAACCCTTTCAATCTTCCGGGATTTATTTTTTTTGAGGCTCTTTCCTTTACTGACTTTACATTTGTTTCTAAACTACTGTATACATAGCGTTGATTGTAGGCTTCTGGGGTCTTCTTCACCGTGAGTTCGGCTTATTTAAGAGCGTTATCCCTTTGTGAGTTTAGTTTCACTTTACCTTGTTCAATGTTGTTTAGGTTTTGTTTCTCGATTGAAAAAAAAACAAACCCTGCGGTTACTCGTTTACTCGATTATTGTGACGGTCGAATTTTACCGCACGCTATTTTTGAGACTTATATTAAACACTTGCTAAAAATATTGTTAAATTCTACAACTAACCTTGTTTATCTCTATATATCGAATTTTTAGCTACATGAATTCGATTTCCTTTAAATCCTGGTTTTGGTATTTTCAATAGCGGTACAGGTAGTTGTCTTCAGTGACAATTATTTATGCTTTTGAATGTCTATAACGACATATATTTATACATTCTATTCCACTCTATATTATTTCACTTCAACTTTTCTTTATCATTCACATTTAGCTGTTTGATTTCGACTTTAATTATTTTTGTTTTAAGGTTAACATTCATGTGTTTTGTTATTATTCCAGCTGAGAATTGACCTTGAATTTTACTGGAACTACTTTTGTTTTTGTCGCGGTTCGAACTCCCATATTTGACGGTAGGGCAGTTTGATACCGCAGGCCAATTTTTAGCGTTTATAGGTTTCAGTTTTGTTAATAGTAAATTTTGAAATTCTTAATCAATCCAGTATCAATTTTTACTCTTATTTTGGGGTATTTCAGTAAATGTTATTGTGGATATATTTTCGCTTTCCTTTTTGGGAAGTACGGTTTGTATATTTTAGTCGACGGTTGGCAGCTGTGTATATGGGTTGTCATTTGTATGACGGAGAGATGACTAGTGACTGTTGAGTGGTTCATCTCAAGAGCGCTCTCAAGATGACAAAGCGCCGAATGGGCACGGGTCAACTAAACAATAGTATTCACCTGGACAAAATTACCTGAGGCAGATACTTGCCTCCAAAGTACAAAAGCGTATGTCAAGACCAAAGTCTTGCATAACGACCAAAACACATACTCGAAAAAGCCAACATGTAGAAAGAAAATGTAGAAAGTTTAAGGCGTGCCAGAAGGAAAAACCACCATGGTACCTACTGTATGACCAGGGAAGTGTCGAGTCACTCCCCAGCAGGTATATTCCTGCCAAAATAAAGCGGGCATACAACAAACTAAGGGGATAATAAATTAATAGATCTCCGGGAACAGTACACTGAACCAAAATCCGCAGATCAGCATATGCAGCCATGTTCGCACGGACACAGTAGTCCCAGCCCCACCCAATCCAAAATTAATACTCACGCCATGTTAGTGAGATAGTGTCCCCAGGCCTTAGAAAAACAACAAAAGGGGAAAATAACCTAAACAAAGGCCCTAATTCAAAGAACGTAAAACACAACGGTCTACAAGATGCAAACTCGTTGCCCACAAAAAAATGACATGAGAGAATCTCGCACAGCGCTAGCTGATTTTAAATCTTTAATACTTCATACACCTTTGTTATTACCTTGCTCGTCTTCCAGACTATACATCCACGGATTGACCTTCTTCTTTATGAAAAATGGATCTACCCATCTTGGTGCTAACTTTTTCTCAGTCTTCTTGGAAGCCATATCTAGCCTCTTTCTCACATTCTCAAATAACTTCTTTAAGTCGTTGGGTTGAGTTTCTACATTTATCTGGGCAGGCTAGTCGTCATTTAATTCACGCAGTTTATCTTTCCGAAGAAAATCACTACCATTTAATACCATGTTCCTGCCACAGTTTATCAAATAAGGATTCTGATGAGTAGATTTTTGAAATGCCGCCTAGTTGCACAAGTTTCCTTCGCCAGGCTTCGATCCCAATGTTTATGGTTGTCCGACACATGGTCTTCAGAGTACGATTGTGCCGCTCTGATGGATTCGCTTGCCGATGATAAAGTGCGTTTTACCTCTCCTCAACACGATAGGTGCTCATTAAATCGGGGAACATCTTGGAGGTCTATTGAACTCTATTGTCACAAATAAGTAGACGTAGCGCACCAAAGAGCAGAAAAACTCCTTGCTCGATACTTTTGACAATATGCGGTGCTTTAGATGAACGAAGCGGAACAGTAGGAGAGAATTTACTGAAAAAATCCATGACAACAAGAACGAAACGATATCAGTAGCTATGATTTTTCATAGATGAAAAGTTCTGGGCTTAGAAGTCATTAAACCTTTAGCTCCACTTTGGTCCACCTTGTGTGCTCCAAAACCCTGGAGAGGGTATTTCACCTAATTGGAGACATATAACTGAATAGGAATATTGAAAGTTTGGCACATCGAAGAAAATTGGGTGATCTTAATATTTTTACAGAAACTTTCATGAAAGGTGTTTGTTTGGATTACCTTTCCCGCTTGATTCCTCCTGAAGTCGGGAGTACAAGGAAAATCTGTCGAGCTGCTAAGTCTCATCCATACAAAGTTCAACCTTTAACTTCCCGTACCAAAAATTTATCATCTCCTTTATCTAGAGAACGTCATCACTCTGGAGTGACATTATTAAAACCGTGTTTCCCATTGAGTGGAATCTTCATTTTAATCCACGCTCTACTCTTGACGCGGCTTAAAGTATTTCCTATTATGCGTATGCTGTTTTCATAAAAAAAATGGGACAAATTTTGCTACTTTAAAAATAATTATTGTGTCAAAAAAATGAAAATTGAATGCCACTGCCGAAAAATGCATTTTAATCAAAAGATTCTGTATCCAACGAATACGCATTTTTGTATTGAAATTTTCGTAATAAAAAAAAACAGTTAAAAGAGATAGTGAAGGACCGCTCTTAATTTTTTTTATTTACGTAAAAACGGGAATTATGTATGTCGAATTTTGAAAATCTGATTACAGATTCGGAATCTATGAATGAAATTCTAAAAGAATCGATAATAAAAATGGTTGTCACCATTTTAGCAACTTTATTGAAACTTTAATGGTTTTTGGTAAAACAGTTAAAAAAGTTAAAATAGTATGGACAATTTTAGACTTCTAAACCCTAAAGGAGAAGTCTTATAATACAGCTCTGTCTGCCTGTTCGTCTGTCTGTCCCCATTTCTAACTCAAAAACGAAAAGAGATGGAGACAAGCGGTAAACGGTAATAAACTCAGCATACATGCTCCCAAATAGATTTTCAGATTTTTCGGACTTCAAAACTGGTTTTACAAACCGGAACCGGAATATCATTCCGACGTGAAATTTAACGCTGAATCGATATTTGAAAACAGATTTGAGATATCTTTCACGCTTCATGAGATAATCGAATTTTTGTTTAGAAGTCTTCACGTGCTTGCTAACGCGCAGGCGCTTCTGACTTGTTTTGTGTGAGGAATGTTATGAAAAAACTGTATAATATTTTGCTCTAATTTTTTATGTGAATGTACTCAGATGAAACGATACTATAATTTGTTGTTAATAAACAATTAATGCGATTTAAGCTCAAATCTTTTATTTATGGGTTCGTTTCAAAAATTTGAACACCAGTCTAATTGATTTTTTGATGTTATTAGAAAAAATTGACAAAAAAACTATAATATATTTTAAAATCTGTCCTTTCTCTTTTTTTGTGGATTAATGAAATTAACTCAAATTAAACGTTATATTTGTTTATTTTATGATAAAAGAAAGTTTCAGAGATTTTTTCTTTTTTCTTTTTTAAAAAAACTTAGCTTTTCTTGAGGTTTTTCTTATCTTAGTAGTCCAAGAAATACAAGCTTGGTCCAAAAAAAAAAACGTTGTCCCAAAGGAAAAATGTAGTCCAAGGGAAAAAATGTAGTCCAAGGAAAAAAACCCTAAAAGTTCACATAAAGTAAATATAAGCCAAAAATCTTATAAATCACCAGATCTCGTGGTCTCTGTTTTTGAAAAAGAATATAAAACAATGATAATATTAAAATGAAATACATGAATTTTAGATCAAAATATGAAATATAAAACTAATTAAAATGAATTGAATTTTAAGACAATCTGTAAAAGCAAATTAAAAAATGGATTCTCTTTTTGTAAAACGACACACAGACATCAGATAATTTATATTATTATAAGAGATAAGAAAGATATGAACTTTTGAGTAAATTTAACAAAGAAATATATATATCGGCATTAAAAAGAATTAAAAATAACAGTAAATAAAAGTTAAAAGCGTCAAAATGATTAACAACGAAGGCAGCGGATTTTGGTGCATATATATTGTATAATATAATATATTTTAAAACTCACCCTATATAAATAGGGGAAGAAAGAAAATTTTAAATTTATAGCAAAGACTATATATAAGTCAATTGTTTTGACTGAAGAGGCAAAGAGAGAGAGAGAGAGAGAGTGTTGATAACATGGAAAAGAAATTTTATAGTAATACCTAAAAGATAGGGAGATCTAGAGAATGGATATGAAGCGAGCTGAAATCAGATAGACTGAGTAAAGGAATAAAAAACTACAGGGTGGCACCAAAAATGTAACACAGAAGTATTCCTAGAATATAAAAAAGTAAAACTAGATGGAGTGTTTTATTTGAAAATTCAAGATAGTGTAGTTTCCGGTGAAACCGGAAGTGATGGGAGACTATGAAATATTATACAACTTTTACTTGGAATTTTGGATACAATAGCCTGTCTAAAGAATATGTTGATACCCGGTATGATATTAAATTAAAAATTATTTCATTTTAAGTTAATTATAATATAATTTTATATGGTATTTCATTTTTTTAAATAAATCCCCTTTATTTTCCATTAATGAAAGATCCAATATTGCATAATATAATATCGAATCCTGTAATTTTGTTTATACTATTCTGAAAATGTTTTGCTTGCTTGCCTAATATTTACCTTCAGACTAGGGTGTCCGGTATACAACTTCAAGTATCGATTTCAGCCGAGCTTATCTTAAGCTGATAAAATTACCACGAAGTCTGGCTAGACTTCCACTAAGAGCCCAGATATGTTTCTCTATTGATGGGATTCCCTCACTTGAAAGACATTTTTTTCATTAACTTTATCGGGGATTGACCCAATTTCTAAACGTTGCATCATATCTATTTTGAACGCCGAAAATTTATACGTCAAATGAAAATCATTATATAGCTGGAATTAGGCGAATGAATAGAATGAATTTTGAGTTTAAACCTAAAAAAAAATTATTTCAGACCTCTATAACTTTTTGTCTTTCCTATTGGGCAGGCACAAACTTTTTGTAACACATTTTTTTCTTTATTTTTTAATGCTACTTTTAGTTAATTGAAAATAATTTATAAATTTAGAAAAAAAATTTTCAATATTGATTGACAATTGTTTTTCCAAATAAATACGTGCTGGTGTTTTAAATATCATATATAACCATTCAAATAAAGCCAACTTGAAGTGGCGTCATAAGTTTTCAGGTTGAACTGTTTCCGGTGTTGCCGATGGTCCTATTTTATAAATAGTTTCCAAAATATTATTGAACTTTTGTGCGATCAAGTAACGATAAATATAAAAAATTCTGACCAGTACTTAAAAATAGTAGTAGAGTTCATTGTGAAAACCTACTAAAAAAATTGAGTATTTTAAATGGTTGGATAGAAGAAAAAATGAGGAATTCAAAAATGAAATAAAAAGTGCAGTTCCGTATTAAAATAAATACTTGAAGGTGGCCCTTCAAATACAAAACGTTATTTGAAAAAAATATTTTAAGCGGTAATTGACCTTCCATAAAAGAACCTTATAAAGTTTTTTTATCTTTAAAAATTTAAGGCGTTAATTAAATAAAACGATAATCGTCAATTTCGGTTTGAACCAAATATCTTGGAAACCGATCCTGATATTTTAATTTCAATACACATATTTTTTCCTATAAACCAACTTTGTATCTATAACAGTTTATGAACTGCCAATGGTATGATAGTATATAGCATCGTAAGGCTCAAGGAGTATGGCCTAAATATTTCTACATTTAAGTAAATATTGAAATATAATAGCTCGGTTTCAAGAATAAAGAGCCCAAATATCATCGTTGCCAACATATTACTTTCTCGTAAAGGTATTGTCAAAACAGTAATTTTATCTGCTAAGCATTTAGAGTGAAAGACACAAATATAGGAATGAGATGTAGCCAAATTTTTACGTAACCAACATAATACTACCCATCTGCCTTACTAATACCATAATTTCTCGCTGTTTAAAGCATTTTTTTTAGCATGTTATTCAATTCATCATTATTTTCCATAACTTCTTTAACGGCAGCATCAGCTTCTCAATGACGTTCGATAAAATGTCATTTAAATATTTAGCAGCATTATGCAGAACAACAGCACTTATGATCAATGAGAAAATTTTGGTAATTTTTAATAACCTAAGCTTCGTACATTTTATTAATGGTGTTAAGCAGACATACAGGCCTATAGGTCGCCGCGTCGTCTTGGCTTTTTTTGCCCTTCGGGATAAGAACTAGTTTGGATATCCTCCATTCTTGAGGGAACTCCCGTCTCTGTAGCTGTACGTTGGCAATCTCTAGCAAGAGATTTGGTGCTACTTTTCCCGTCTCTCTGATCGCCTCCGCCGGGATGCCATCTATCCCAGGGGCTTTGTTCGTCTTCATCCCGCTGAGCGCGGTTTCAATCTCTTTCAGACTAAAGAGAGGTGTAAGAGCTCTTGCCAATTCCTTTTTTCGTTCAGCTGTGAGATCCACTGGAGTGGGGTTACACAGCTTCCCAATTACGGCGATGTACCCCTTCCACCATATGTCCCTCTCTAGTTCTTCTAGCACTTCTTTCCATTTTTTATTTTTGGAGTCCTTTATTTGTTTCTGTAGCTTCCTTTTTTCTGCCTTGTACTCTGTATAGTTAGTATAATCTTGCTGTCTGTCTCTCATCATTTTTCTTCTTGCCGCAGTACAGCTCCTCCTGGCTTCCCGAATCTCTCCATTCCACCAGTAGGGCATTCTTGTTGCAAAATAGTGAATCGGCGTTTTAGTTGTCCGGAACAGCGTTCTATCATCCTGCGCTCTGTAAATTATTATATGCTATTTCTTGAGGTGTTTCTATATGGTGTTATCAGCCATGGTATTATCCCGTAGCCTTTATCACCTAAAAGAAGTCCGTAGTTCTGCTGAAGTCTATTTATCTTACCAAAAATATTTGGCTTCTGAAAATACGACTGTCGTGCACAGAGCCAGGCCATTGAGCATCTAAGGATGCAAAAATCTGTTTTGCATTACATTACATATTGCTTGTACATTTATACTATACTAGCCTTTTTATTAATAAACTCGTCACCATGTAGTGATAGTTTTATTAATGAGTTAAATCAAGACACATGGAAATCTATACAACCCTGTCCATTCATTGATTGATTGGCCCATCAAGTTTTCGGTAGGAAATTTAATCCAAATAACTGCCATTTAAATGATTTTTGGTAAAACGTAAGATACAGTTTTACATATTGTTGTTCTATTAACTCCTTCTTTTCCAATCCGTATTTGAAATCCGGGATCACTTAAAAATCGCAAAAATTCTTATTTGTATTTGTTGTTTTGGACCCCATCTAGTATCTACCTTTGGCTCCAAAAAATGGTTAGTAAGGCTTCACACGAGACGAGATAAGGCTAGTAACTCTTTGGTAGCTTATACAGAAGATATGTTATTCTATTTATTCTATTTAGAGTAAGTTTTTGAAACTGTGCATTCCGATTAATTATCACTGATGATTCCTATAAGGGCGAAACATGTATGGTAATGGTCGGAGTGTATAGTTTTAAAAACTGATTTTTTCTGGTTTTGATTTAGTTGCGTGGTGTCCGCTTCCGCCTATAAGGTATTTTGATGCCCGATGTGTTTCCATCTACCGGCAACTAAGTTGTACTTGGTTTGTCGCTTTTAAAGAGGATATTTTAACTAGCGAGTAATTTTAATTTTGTCCTACGAATAGGCACTTATCGTTAACTACCAATAAAATTAAAATGATTAGCATTCAAAATAAATTTTAATTTCTCCATGCCCGATCCAAGTGCCAAGTACAGAACAATCTACAAAAAATTATTACTCTTAAGAAACCGTTGTACGAACTATAACTTACCTATGTTCCGGGGACCCATAAATTGCAACCAACTATTATAGAATGAGTCGGCCAGATCTGACATAAAAACCTTCGGCGCAAGTATTCCTATTTTTTGTTTAACAGAAGAAAAAAAGAGAAAGTACTTCTTGATCACTCCTATTTGATATCAAAAAAACATGGAAATCCTTACCTCAAACTGTCAAGGACTGAAATTGTGTTTAGTTCAAAACCATATCCATTCATGCCATGTATTCCATCTATACACACACAATCTGAACCATATTTTGACATTATTTCTGCTTGTGCATCAGTATTAATAATTAATACAAATTCATTAGATGTTAAAAAGGGTACATGTCATTATTTGTTTCTTGGTCTTTATAAAGTAATATGTTACCAGTAGTATCCATTTCCCTTAAATACTCCTCAACACTTACTGCATCATCTTTGTATCGAACTGTAGGCATTTTCTATGTTTTAAAGGTCCTTTTTACTAATAAGGTGTATTCTTTCTAATTTTTGATTATGTATAGAATCAACTTCTTCCAAAATTACAGAAAATGGAATCTTAGCTTCAATTTTTCCGGCAATAGATTTGCGCTCCGGTGCGGTTAAATATAACCGGCCAATGTCACATTGATGTCCAACATGTGTCTTTAAAAATTCTACTGAGATGTTGCCATTTAAATAAAGTTTAATAGCAAGGCTTGCTGGATAATATCCATTAATTTTATTGCTTCCTGAAAATAAAATATGTCTATTGAATTAAGTAAAATAGAATTCTGAGGTGGAAGTCTGTAAGGGTATTGAATTTAATCGTTAACGAGTTATTCATTTGTTAGTTTCCGTCAGTGACGTATATTCCATAATCTGTAACACACACTGATATAAAGGTAGCGCGTTTGACACAAAATTAATTAAAAGATGGGAGAGGACTATCACCCGTTTCGGTCAGCGGAAGAACGGACATGGTACTTTGTCTTATTAAAAAACACACATATCAAGATGTAATAATAATAGGTATGTTGTTTATATTAAACTCAAGATCATATTTATTTATCTCCAAAGTGGCTTAGTGGTCTAAGGTAAGGAATTTGGAAGCGATAGGTCCAAGGTTCGTTCCCCAATACAAACATACTTTTTTTATATTTTCTAAAATTCGTTTTTTCATTTTTGCAATTGTTTGATACTTTTTAATAGAAAAATTTGCCTTTTTTCCCGGAATATTGATATTAAGCTAATCTGTGTCAAAAACAGAAGATTATCCATACTCAAATTTGGAAAAAATTATTCAAAAAATTATAAAAAAACTCGTAGTCGTACCACAATCATAATTAAGAATCTTAAACGTGAGGTAACATGTTTCGGCCATTCAATGGCCATCATCAGGCCCATAATACAAAAAGTTACATTAAAGAAACGCAAAAAAAACATAGTTTACTAGTTACTTATAGAAATTGTTTAAATAAGTATAATATAGATTAAGATTCTTAATTATATGATTGCGGTACAACTACGGGTTTTTTATTATTGTGTCAGTTGGTTGGGATGAAAAGTAATTTTTGAAGTGGTAATTTATAAAGAAATTCTAAAAAACGGAATTTAAAAAAAAATTGAGAAAAAAGGAATGCATTGAGGTAGTTACTAAAAAAAGAACAAAAAGAAAACACGTAAAAAATATGTCTGGAAAAAAAGCAAAGAAGTAAAATGCTTAAAAAAGGAATAAATGTGTTAGATTGCTGTCTTTAAACAAGTCTAGAGAGTAGTTGTAGATGCTGTCTTCAGATACGTATTGTTACTAAAAACAGATGTATTAAATCTGTTTGATTGCCATCTTTAGACAAATGTAGAATACATATGTAGATCCTGTCTTGATCGCTGATAGGATAGATTTAATTAAATTAACGCCATTGTTTATCCAATCTTGCCTGTGTATAGTATGTATTTTCATGTTAAACAAACGTAAAGAATACCTCGGACAGTTTTTAAGCTTCTCTGTAGTCTCTCTTAGCTATTTCACATTTTATATTATATACAATGTGTCCATCCAAGTTCGCAACCTATGGAAAACTTTTTTATTATTAGTTTTAAGAAAAAAAAATTATTTTTCGTAAAAAGTTCTGCAAGTCGTATACGGGGTGCGCCAAAAATTATAAATTTTACTAAAATGTAAAAGTACGATTACTTAAAAAAATACAGAAAAATGATAATTGTTAAACTTCTTTAAAAACAATATTTACCTCCAAATATAAAATCATAGCCTCCCATCTCCAAACCATATTTTTTCTAATGGTTTTCTTGTAGCAAAATTCGAAGTGAACTGAGATATAAAATTAGTTTCCACAAAATATTTTAATCTCATTTATTGGTCTTAAGTTAAAATAATAAATTTGATCTAGTTTAATATGCTCATTTTTTAAGAATACTTTAAAAAGATAAACAACTATGTGTTTTCTTTATGCAAAATTAGTATTTTACTCTGTAATGGCATATTAAACCAGGTAAAATCATTATTTCAAATAATAGCCAATAAATAGGTTCAATAATGTGTGGACTAATTTTATATGGATCAATTCACTTCAAACGTTGCTACAAGAAAAAAATTAGAAAAAATCTTGTTTTCAGATAGGAGGAAGTGATTTGAGATTTCTAGGTAAATATTGTATTTAAACAAGTTTTCTAAATAACATTTTTTTATATTTTTTAAAATAAGCGTGCTGTACTCTTGAGCCAAATTTATGTCACTTAACGGGTCAAAAAAGTTATTATGTTGCGGGTCACTTTGGCGCCTTAGTCCAGGTTTCGGATTGCCTCGGGCGCCACCTTCCGTTTAGAGTGTGAAGGCCACTGCACGGGCAGCGTCAGTGGAGAAAGAAATACTCCAGGGGTCGTTATGGTATCGACCAAAATCACTGGCGGCCAGAAGGGCGGACTTTACTTGCCCTACTGGGTTAAGTACCTGGGTATTAGCTGCTGGGATGTTAAATCTCAAAACAAATATTAATAAATAAAACTTTTATTTATTACCCAAAATCCGGCGGAGAAAAGGTGTGTAACGGACGATTGGCTTGGCGGCGTGGTGTAGTCGGACTGACGGTTCTGGACTCCGGTACAAACTTGAACTTGGCTTCAGCTTGACCTATCTCTAAAGGTCGACGGACTGCACTGCTGTTCCAATTGGGACGGCCACAGCAAGTCTGGCTTCTCGCTGCCTCTGCAGCTGCCGACAACGGTATGAATTGCCCTACTCGATACGAACTTAAGCGTCTAAGAAGCAGAGACGAGAGTGTCTCCATCTGCCTGGCGACGGTTGAACTGGCACGACTGGCCTTTTATTCACAATTTTAAGTTAATTTTAATCCAGTGCCGTGCGCGATTTAATTTATATATTTTAAATAATACGGAAAAAAGTAACTTTGTTACACACCCTTCCTACTTCGGAAAAAAAAATTATTACATACATTTTTTTTTACACCTTAACTAAAAGAACTCTATGAAAAATAAACAGATCCTATCAGGTGCCTACCCTTGTAGTGGTCTAACCCTATATTCGGGGTAGGTACTCCTGTTACAAAATAACTAAAAATAAAAAACTTCTTTGGCGTCTTCGGCTGAGTCTTCGGTCGAAGGGGTGTGAGCAGGTCCTATACTGGCAGCTGGTGCTGTTTTCTTCTATACTTCCACCCTCTGTATCTGGAGCTGGGAGGTTGAAGCGGTATCTCTTGCTGGCGATTATCCTGGGTGCAGATTAAGACTGATCCTATTTCAGTGGTACTGATGGCGAAGCATGGTACGGGCCAGGCATCCACCGCGACGGAGTGGTTGTCCAAAAAAATATCTTCAGAAGTTTGTTCTATACGGTAATCCTCTTGCTGGATCTCTGTAATGGTTCCGGTCTCTGTGTTTATCAATCGGGCACCACTTTTGTCAGCGGGAACATTAGCTTCTCCTGGGTACTTCCATTGTTCGGCTATCTGATCTTCTACATAGGAAGTCGTAGCATCACTTTCGATAACGGAATCACTGGTGGCACTTGGCATGTCGGCGGGTAACTGTGGGTGACTGTCTTCATACGGTATGATGGGTGCGGCATCATAAGGGCGTTGCTGCACAGGTCTCATTCCTTGGCAGCGCTCTAGCCGTTGTTCCGACCGCGGACAAGGGCAGTCACGGGACATGATTCCTTCTCTTTTACATCTTGAGCAAAAGATCCGGGGCGCCTCTCTACATTGGCTTCTCACATGTCGCGTTTGGCCACAACGCCAACACTCTTCGTTCCTTTCGGTGGATCCTCTAGTGATTGGGGTTGCTGGCATCTGCTGGTTTGTCTCAGTACGGTCTACGTTATTTCCTGGCTTGACGGAGGCGGTAGGAAATGTTCGTGGTAGGGGGGTAGGAGTATTTCTAAACGGGGAAGGCTCTGGACTAGAATTGGTCATATACGGAATAGACGGAGTAGGTGGAAAGGATATGTATGGAGGTAGCGTAATGATTCGGTGTGGGGTAGGTAAAACGGACGTCTGGGCTAGTTCGATCTCTGATCGGAGTAATTCATATTCTCGAACAGCTTTGGTAAATTCCTTCAAGTCACTGAAATCTGTTCTGCGGATATGAAGTCGAAATTCAGGATGCAGATTTCGGTACAGAGAATTCAGTTCTTGATCTGGCGGTATACCTCCACGTCGGCGAATAAGCGTCTGCAGGTCGGTGATATAGGAGGTGGCGGTTTCATCCAGCTGCTGTGTCCTCGTACTGATGGCAACTTCTAGGTCAATTCGGTAATTTACCGGAAAGAAGAAATTTTGGAAGGCGGTGCAAAACTCTTCCCAGGTGGACCAATATCGTCGGTTATTCCTAAACCACATGGCAGGCATCCCTTGTAGTAGGTCGGGCATGACCTGCAGGAGTCTGTCGGCGGTAATTCCATAATATTCTCGTATTTCCTATAGTCTTTCTAGAAATGCGGCGGGATCGTCAGTACCCTCGAAAGTGACTCGCCAGTCCTCTACCATCAATGGCAGCATTACGGTGCTTCGGACGTCTTACTCGGTCGAGTCTCTAATGCTAACTCTCTCTCAACGCACAAAAATGTGTCTAACAGCGTTTATCAGGTAAATATTTGTGCTTCTGCGCACTCTGTAGTCTATCTGGTTCGGTATTACTCGGAATTCCTCGCTTTTTCTCGTTTTAAATCAAAATTACGGCTTAGACCCTTGTATCTTGAGATCGGCTTCTCAGATTTGAAAACGGATATTGCCAATCGATTCTACGACCTCGTAAACCTATTAAACGATGGGTCACTCGGTTTCCTTTTTCAGTTTGTCAAAATGACAGGTCGGATGTTTTCAACGGATTTTCTGTATTTTGGCCTCTGGACGTGTGTGGAAGCGATGCGGGCTCTCTTTGAGCAAATCTGGACAATCTGTCAAAATGACAGGTCAGCGGTTCTTGACGGATCTCTGTATATTTCGGTCCTCTGAAACGTTCTACGGTGGTTTTGGCTCTCTACAATGGCCGGTTCAATCTTTGGCCTCGGAATCAGCTTTTTCAACAAATTCGGTAATCAGCGGTCTTGGTACACCATAAAAACGGTCCCTGCTCGGGCGCCAAATTTGCGACGACACTTCGGTCGGTGCGGGTCACTTTGGCGCCTTAGTCCAGGTTTCGGATTGCCTCGGGCGCCACCTTCCGTTTAGAGTGTGAAGGCCACTGCACGGGCAGCGTCAGTGGAGAAAGAAATACTCCAGGGGTCGTTATGGTATCGACCAAAATCACTGGCGGCCAGAAGGGCGGACTTTACTTGCCCTACTGGGTTAAGTACCTGGGTATTAGCTGCTGGGATGTTAAATCTCAAAACAAATATTAATAAATAAAACTTTTATTTATTACCCAAAATCCGGCGGAGAAAAGGTGTGTAACGGACGATTGGCTTGGCGGCGTGGTGTAGTCGGACTGACGGTTCTGGACTCCGGTACAAACTTGAACTTGGCTTCAGCTTGACCTATCTCTAAAGGTCGACGGACTGCACTGC
Source organism: Neocrepidodera transversa (assembly GCA_963243735.1). NCBI lineage: Eukaryota > Metazoa > Arthropoda > Insecta > Coleoptera > Chrysomelidae > Neocrepidodera > Neocrepidodera transversa. Next base: position 206,195 of record CAUJLB010000259.1, on the reverse strand, counting down.
TGTTCCAATTGGGACTGCCACAGCAAGTCTGGCTTCTCGCTGCCTCTGCAGCTGCCGACAACGGTATGAATTGCCCTACTCGATACGAACTTAAGCGTCTAAGAAGCAGAGACGAGAGTGTCTCCATCTGCCTGGCGACGGTTGAACTGGTAAGACTGGTCTTTTATTCACAATTTTAAGTTAATTTTAATCCAGTGCCGTGCGCGATTTAATTTATATATTTTAAATAATACGGAAAAAAGTAACTTTGTTACAACCTTGTATATTAAACTTTAACTACTATTTGTTATTTGAATTTCCAAAGTAGGTATATATTTATGAAAAACCTTTAAGTCGTACATTTAAATTTGCCCTAATCAATTATATTGAATTGACATACTTTATTATATAAAAAATTATTTTTAAAATTAATAATTCTTTCTAATTATAATCTTACGTATATTCAACTCAATTATTAAAATAATTTATAAAACACTTATCCACCGATACGCATTTTTGACATTTGGATTTAAAGGTTAAAATTCGTAAGCTAACATAAAAATGATCGGTTGAGTTGGAGCTACCGAATAAATTCGTCAGCAAAAATGCGTCACTACCGAGTTTCATAACTTACTTTGTTTTCATTCAAAATGAAAATTACTGACGTATGTTAGGCAGAGTTTACAGACTGTCAATATCTGAAAATTGAGGAAATGTTAATTTCACGTGAGACTCGTAAATAGTTTAGTTTTGGGCTTAAATAATAAGAGTTAGTTGCCCAAAACAATTAACATTGTAATAAATTAAAATATTATGAGTATTATGTTTAAATTAGAAAAACGCCAAACGCGCTACATTTATCTATATGAGTTAGACTACGGATTATTCGTCACTGACGGAAAACTAATAAATGAATAAATCGTTAACGAACAAATTCAATACCCTTACAGACTTCCACCTCTGTTTTCCAATAAGTATACAATTAAGTAAGTAAATAAAAAATAAAAATAAATAAATTACCTATTGTTTTTAGGTGTTTCATTCCCTGGATTTGTAAAATAACAATATTTCATGACCTTACAAGATTTGTATCTCTTTCTACAAGACTCTTCCATTTTTTAAATGATTCTTTATCGAAAAATTCATATGTCTCTAACTCAAGATGTATGTTATGATCTTGTTTAAAATATCCTTTTAAATTTTTGGTCAGCCTTGCCTGGAATGTGCATAGCGGGAATTTTATTAGCTTTATGCTTGGGCCTGAATTATTATCTTGAAATATTGCATTTGCCGCCGCGTTAATGCTACCATGGCTTTTAAGATGAAACCAAAAATTGCTTTCTCCATTATAATTTCTGCTGCAGACTTTGCACTTAAACTTTTTTTCTACATATTTACATTTATATGGCAGCAACTCTTCAAGTTTTGTCTCATGAAATGTCTTTATATGTCTACGTAAATTTGATTTCGTTGTGAAAGATTTCTTGCACTCCTTACATTTGGAATTCATATTGCACCAGAAAAATGGTAGTTTCTCTATGTGTTGCACTACAATATAAACTTCTCTATACACTATAAATTATCCTTATCAAAAACCGCCAAATTTTTCTACTTAACCACAGTTTATATTCAGTTTTCTGTTTTCTCCCAGTTCACTGTTCTGGCCTCTTGCCTCACAGGAACATTTGCGCCAACTATTTAAATCTAAACCTTCGTGCCAACGCATCCACGTCCACCCATTTTTAATTGGTTGTGCTCTTCTGCAATATTATAACCGCTAGACGCTAGTATTCGCTGGGTGCAGAGTGCATGGTGGGGACAACTGAAATGATGCCAGAGCTCGTAGCGGTCAAAATTTGGTGAAATCGTGCTCTTGTCATAAATAAATACGTCAAAATTAAATATAAAAATGGTTCATAAAAGTTGTTGTGTTGTTAATTGCACAAATAGAGAGATAAATGGCAAGTGCAAATTTTACACATTTTCAAGAGCTAGTTGGAAATTAGAGAAAAGAAAGAAATGGATAAATTCAGTTAGGAGAAAAAGTAACCTACCTCTGTAGCATTTTTATTTAGACGAATGTGTATTTTACTCAACAATTATTCGATGTGATTAAATAACTTTTACCATTATGTCTCAATTTTTTCACATATCTAACGTGACCGGACGCGACAAGTTGCTTCCCTTTGTCCATCGTTTAGGGTTGAAATGATATTTGATGAGTAATTGACTCAAATCCGGTTTGACTAAATAGACTCAAATCCGGTTTGATTGAATAATTACATTCATCATCGCCTAAAAATTATTAAAAAAAAAAGTATAATAAATTATTGTGACTGAAAATCTAGCAGATATTCAAAAATGTTTATTATTCGAGCTGTCATGTATTATTTGTTTGGATGTCACTGATTAACCTAATCTAAGAATAATAGTTTTGATATTTATTTATATGTTTTATACTTACTTTGTTCATCACAACACGTTTTACTGAATTTTTTCTTTCAAAAATATAATCACATTTTTCATTTATATGCTTATAAATTCTAATGAGATTTTTTTTATAATGAATTTTTATTTTTTATACACAATTTACATACGTCTCACAATTGTCGAGCATAATCTTATGCAACCATCAGATGGCGTTTTCGTCGCGCTCCCTGCCAATATTTCATCCTATTTAGCGGCTTTCGGATTGGTACCCATCAACCTACGATAGATGTCGTGAGTATCTATCATTTTCATAACTACAAACTGCTTCTTAAGCACCACTTTGAGATTTATTAAAAAAATCTCATACATGTGATTTAACTGCGCCATGTTTTATTATTGGAAAAAAAACGTAGAAGAAATAATTGTTGCCTAGTTGCCGAAAACTCCGGAAAGCGAAAAAGTCAGAAATCAAATCCCAATCCAAGTCAAATAAAAATTATTAAGCTCTACTAAATAAAATAATATAAAAAATAAATCATGACCATGCCATAAAGCAATAAAATAGATTCTCTTTTTTGTAGGTCCATTTGTTTTGTACATATTTTAAAGTTTATCGATTTGTTGGTACTAGTAGGTAGAAAAATAAAATTAAAAGCTCTTTTCAAGATGGTGTAAGGGTTTTGTGTTATAAGTTTTACAATAAGAACCAAACTTATTTTTTCCTATTTTATAGAATTATTTTCATTATGTTTATTCCACTAAATGGAAAATACGAATACAAATGCATGTTATCCAAACATTCAGATTTTTTATTTGATTTTTAATCAAAAATATCTAATCGCATTCGTTATACAGTGTGTCCGTAAAGTATGGAACAAATTCATTTTTAGCTAAACAGGCCATTTTAAGAAATAATCCTGAAACACGTCGATTTTTGATTTTAATTTACCGTATTTTAAAATAATAATCTAATATACAGGGTGAATTACTTTCGAGTAATGAAGTAACCGTCATTTTTTTTAAATGGAACACCCTATATTTTTTTATATTTTTAGACTCGTTCCGTGAAGCTTATTTCAAAAACCTTTTACACTTATATTCTAAAGTAAATAGTTTTGAAGTTATAGACAATTGAAAATCGCATTTTTTCAAATTTAAGTGATTGCTCCGGCCAAACGACATGAAATCAGATAAAACGGCTTACATGTCCCTATCTTAAGTTTTTGAGTTCTAATTGATGGCATAAGAACAAAACGTATATGGGGTGATCAAAAGTACGCAAATTTTGATCACCCTGTATACATTTTGTTCTTACGCCATCAAGTAGAACTCAAAGAGTTAAGATAGGGACACGTAAGCCGTTTTATCCGATTTTATGTCGTTTGGCCGGAGCAATCACTTAAATTTGAAAAAATGCAATTTTCATTTGTCTATAACTTCAAAACTATTTACTTTAGAACATAAGTGTAATAGGTTTTTGAAATCAGCTTCACGGGATGAGTCTAAAAATATAAAAAATATAGGGTGTTCCATTTAAAAAAAATGACGGTGACTTCATTACTCGAAAGTAATTCACCCTTTATATTAGATTATTATTTTAAAATACGGTAAATTAAAATCAAAAATCGACGTGTTTTAGGATTATTTCTTAAATTGGCCTGTTTAGCTAAAAATGAATTTGTTCCATACTTTACGGACACACTGTATAAACATTAATTTTCATTTTAATAGTTTTATCACTTCATTTTATTCGTCTAAGTACTCGAGTAACAGATGGTTACCAGATTTTAGATTTCGTACACGTATCGTAACCTATGCAGACCTTTTTTTTATTATAAAAAAATTAAATGTTTATACTCCTTGTTAGTTTATTTTTCTCAGAAATTCAGAAAAAAATTCTGAAACAATATGAACGAGACCAGAAACGAGACTCTCCGCATGTGGTCTTGGTATCGCCTAAATAAATTTTAAAAACGTCTCGTCTTGCTATTGTCTGGGTTTAACGAGATGAGACAAGTCGAGACGAGACGAGAAAAGTATCATTCTCGTGTGAAGCTCTAATGGTTAGTTATCCACTCGACATTTTCTTCACTCTATACAGATTGTGGTATCTTCGGCACGACTTTGTTTTCTTTCGGGATAAAATTTCACAGACCTTATATTCATAAATGCAGCCATTTCTGCCAATTTTTGAAACACCACTAAAATTTTTAAACCAGGGTTGACCATGCTTACAAAAATGTAAGTTTTCCTTCATATAATTAGGAATTGCTTACTTTTATTCACACAATTTAAAGAAAATGTTAAAAACTCTCGCTTTTAGTAATTATATTTTTACTTAAAGCTAATACTTATTTTTATTCACTGCAAAGTTAAATATTTGCTTAGAAAACGTAAGATAAAGCTTTTACCAAATTTTTATTCACACTACCCAATGAAGGATTCTAGCATCATGTATGTAATGCAGAACCGTTCGAGCATCCCTAGAATTCTGTTAAAATTCATCCAAAAATCATATAGAAATTTTTTATAACTCATTTTTTTCATGGAAAAAGATTTCTCACTCCCTATCAATTTTAACATCTGTATTTTATTTTCATTACCTTTGAGTTATTTAAGGCAACTTTTCCTGGAGAGGTATCCTTGGATGAAAAGTTTATATCGGAAAGAGTGAGATGTAGCACAGGAGTGGGTATAATGGACAGGCACAGAGGATATTACCATATCTCTCAATTTCAGATTCTGAAGTTGGCGCACAGAAAAATGATGAAAAATCGTTTCAAAGTTTTATAACTTGCGGACAACTGCCAGAATAATAAATGTTCGGGTTTTCAGAGTGTGCTTCTTTAAATTCATTCTAGCTTATTATGCCAAGTGCGGTTTATTAATTTTTTCCTACGATCACTACCCAAAGTAGGCTTTTGCACACTCAAATCTAACCGCAAAGTTGACGTTTTCCGTGATCTGTAATAATTTGACATTATTGTCGCTCTAGCGCGTACTTTTCCGCTCGCCTGTTTTCATTTACAATAAACTAAAGAAAGTTAGTAAACAACAGGTATCTTAAAACAAAATGTAGGGCAGTCTGAATATTTTAGTTGAAATATTAATATTTGAAGATATTTCGAACGAAATTAAACTTTATTTTATAAAATTTATCTAGTAAAAATATAACAGTCAGAAGGTACACCTAGATACACCTAGGTACACCTATATGAAATAGTGATTGCATATTTAAGTATCTACTTACTGTTTTGTGCAAATAGTAGACTATGAAATTAATGAAACGTCATTATTTCATTTTTAGGTTATGAAGTGTATTTTCATGTATTTTTTTAATTATTTGTCTAAAAATAATGTGATCGTAGAAAAAATCTTGTGTGCAATTCGAGCAGAAAGTGCTTTGCCGCTTTCGGCAGATTGCCCGCGCTCCGCTACGCGTCGCGCGGGCAACTCTCTGCCTCAAGCAGCAAAGTATCACTTTCCGCTCTTAATACACAAATAGCTATTAATGATCTACGTCGATATTTTGTAACTTCGTAATTTCAGTGAATAGGTATAATTAATTATTCAGAAAGTTTTGCAAATAATGGATTATGCGCTGTTTATTGGGGATACAGAAGTTTGTTGGCCCGGTTTATGATTTTTTAGATTATTTGACTGATTAGTTGATGAACCAGTAAATGTTGTATGTCATATTAAATAAATGAATCTCAACTTAAAGTGCAGATTCAAGTTTCAATAAAACTACTCAAATATTTTCCTAGCAAATTTGAATTTCAGATTTGCTTAAATTTAATTAAATAATTTTAATTATATATCGCTTTATTGTTATCTCTTATATATTACATCGTTGTCTTGTTTTGGACTAAATATTTAGATAACTTGTTCCGCACCTACTTTTCGTTGAAATTTACGAAAGCTAAGAGGCCCACACACCACGTGACTTTTGTGTTTACCGGTTAAAGAATTACTCAAGGAAAATGTTGGTTAGGTTGCCAAAATATAAAAAATCCCAGTTTGCGAAAATTCCTGCTAAAATTAGGTAATTTTTAAATGATACCCTATAAATAATTTTCGTGATTTTTTAATTTTTGTTTTTTAGATTTTTTCAGACTATTACAATTTCTTCAGATTTTTAATTTTTTCAGGTTTTTCAAACTTATCTGTTTTTGCTATGATTTTTTCTTTTGATTTTCTAGCTTATACTATTTTTTTACTTTTTTATTTTTTTTTTATTTATTTCTGATTTTCTGTTTTCTGCGTTTTTCTAATTTTTCTTTATTTTCTCCTGATTTTATAATTTCTTTTGATGTTTTTGTGTTGTTTTTCTGATTTTTTCGTAATATTGTAATTTTTTCAGATTTGTCCTGATTTTGTTTATTTTTTGCTTTTCCTAATTTTTTTTAAAATTCATATCTGATTTTGTAAATTTTCTAATTTTTTCTTTCGTTTTTCCGATTTTTCATGTATTTTTTTGATTTTTTTGTTTGATTTTCTACGTTATGTTCTTTACTTTTTACTTGTTTTTTTATTTAATTTTTTCTGATTTTCTAAATTTTTCTATTTTTTCTGTTTATGAGATATTTTCAAATTTTTCTTTTGATTTTTCGAGTTTTCCTGTTTTTTCTCTTATTGTTTTTTATTTTCTACATGTTGTTTTTTTATTGTTTCATTTTTTTCTGATTTTATAATTTTTCTAATTTTTGCTGATTTTTCTTCTGATTTTTTTTTTGATTTAATACTTGACTTTGTTTTTTAATTTTTTATTTTTTTGTTTTCCTTATTTTTTTTAATTTTTCTGATTTTATAATTTTTTTCTGGTGCTTTTCTGAAGTTTATCTGATGTATTTCGGTTTTTTTAGTATTTTTTCAGATTTTTAAAATTTTTTCTGCTTTTTCCTGTTTTTTTCACTAAATTTTGTTTCATTTTTTCCATAACGTTGTTTCTTTTGTATGTTTTCTTGTTTTTTTTTTTGATTTTTTCGTATCATTATAATTTTTTCATATTTTTCCGTTTTTTATTTTTCCTAATTTTTTTAAAATTCAAATCTGATTTTTTTAATTTTCCAATTTTTTCTTTCGGTTTTCTGATTTTTCCTGTTTTTTTGATTTTTTATGTTGGTTTTTACTTTTTAATTATTTTTTTTCTAAATTTTTCAATTTTTTCTTTTTCAGATTTTTTCAAATTTTCCCGGACTATCACAATTTCTTTTGATTTTTCGTTTTTCCTGTTTTTTTTTTTATTTTCTACCTGTTGTTTTTTTAATGTTTCGTTTTTTTCTGATTTTATAATTCAAATTTTTGCTGATGTTTTTCTAATTTTTTCCGTTTTCTTCTTTTTTTTTGGATTTCATACTTAACTTTGTTTTTTTAATTTTCTTTTATTTTTGTTTTTTTTCTTGTTTTTTTATTTTTTTCTGATTATATAATTTTTATAATTTTTTCAGATGTTTTTTTTGATATTTATCTGATGTGTTCCTGTTTTTTTTTTGTATTTTTTCAGATTTTTAAATTTTTTTCTGTTTTTTCCTGTTTTTCTCCAATTTTTTTGTTGATTTTCTACCTGACTTTGTTTCCTTTATATTTTTCCTTGTTTGTTTTCTGATTTTTTCGTATTATTAAAATTTTTTTAGATTTTTCCTGTTTTTGCTAATTTTTCTTCTAATTTTCTATTTTTATTCTTCCTGATTTTTTTAAAATATGTCTGATTTTCTAATAATTTATTACTTTTTTCTGATTATTTCTGTTTCTTCAGATTTTTTTTTTTTTGATTTTCTACGTCATGTTTTTTACTTTTTGTTTTTTTTTATTTGTTCTGATTTTCTGTTTTTTCTTCTCTTTTTCTGATATCTCTGATTTTTTAGTATCATAATTTTTCCTGTTTTCTACGATTTTTTTTGATTTTCTCGATGATGTTTTTTTATTTTTCAGATTTTTTTGAATTTATTTCTGATTTTATAGTTTTTCTAATTATTCCCGTTTTTTATTTGATCATTTTTAAGTTTTCTTCCTGATGTTTTTTTATTTTTCGTGTTTTTTAAAATTTTTGATTTTAATAATAAGATTTATAATTTTTTTCCTTATGTTTTCCTGATTTTTTTTTACATTATTTCAGAATATTATAATTTTTGTTGATTTTTTTGATTTTCTTGTTTTTGCCCTGATTTTTTTATTTTTCAGTTGATTTTTATTTTTGCTATTTTAAACCGGTATATATTTTATTTTCGATTTATTTCTAAGATAAAAAGTCACCATCTAAAAAATTGTACCACATAATTAAGTCAAGTAAGATAAAAGTTGGTGGAAAAAGACATATAAGTCTAAAATGGTATAAAGAACCAGCGAAACCAACGAAATGATTAAAAATAAAATTTATACATAAATAAACCCTAAATAAGTAATATATTTGTCTATTAAGTAATAAGAAAACAACACCCAGTACATAATCTAGGCTAGGTTGAAATTAAAAAACCACGCGTTTGAAAAAAAATACAATATCCAATTATACAATTTATTGTAATAAAAATTAAATAAAGCATGTACCAAAAAATTGCAATTGCTACAGAGCCATCTAAAAGAAAGAAAAAAATAACCTGCCGAAAAGTTACAAGCTACATAACGATATGGTCCATCTCTTTTTTTTACTTCTTTGTTTTACTCATCAGGTTTAAAGACTATTCTTTAATCAGACAACGACTATACGTGGAATGAAAATAAAAAGAAATTCTTTTATGAAATACACTAAAGTTTAAAAAAAAGAACAAATTAAATATCTTAAAAAAAGCACTTAAAAATGTTTGTGTTAATTACGAAAATATAACACTTTAACAAAGTTTCGAAGTAATTATTGAACTTTCTGGATAATATTAATTTTTCGAATTATGCTTTGATGGGAATTTCTTCGCTCATCGTATATGATAAACTTCAGAAAATTATTTTAATTAAATAATTTAATAAAACTTAGTAAATGATACTCAATTACTTTAAAATAATTATGGTATGTATGAGGAAAGCTTTTTAATCTTTAAAGGATATGTTCCGTTGGTGGAAATTATTAGGAGTTTTCATTTTTAAAAGTAAAAATGAGAAGACTGCCAGCACTGAGGAGACTTTAGAGTTGTTACTAAATTTACACTTCCCAGGTTGCATATTTAATTAAAGTCAAGAGGATTGGACTGAGGTGGCCCTTATAGCAAAGGCCATGAAGCAGAACTGGAGTGAAGAAAACAAAGTTGTAAATAGAACAAACTTGCATGGGCTCTGAGATGTTTTCAGTCATTCAAGACAGCTGGACCGGATGGAATATTCCCAGCTCTGCTTCTCCTTACCAGCCTGGCCTTGGGGTATGTAGAGTTTGTTTAACCATCCTTTGCCGTTGCGTCATACATTATCCATCTCGATCTCTCCATCATGAAATGGATGAGACGGATTTAAGACGTCATTGACGTATTTCTTAACTAATTCAGATTATTTATTACTTTTGACAGTTAAGTTGTCATATTTTGATTTGTATTGAGTATTTTTGATTATTTTCGCCTTTTACAATTAATTGTTCATTGTCAAAATGCGTTCCCTGTATAATGAGAAAGAGCAAACTTTAAGTTGATTAATTACTTTTCAAGAGAAAGATATGCTGGAAAACCCCTTTTACCGTTAAATGCAGTCTACAACGTAAATATCTAGCTGTATTATGCAAAATGTAAGCATTTATTGATTTGATTTTATTAAATTTTATAGCATGTTGCTGATGCTCTAGACATATCTATTAGAACCATTCAAAAAATCTGATGTGGCCAGCACATGACCTCTCGCCATTTTTGAATCAAAAATTTACAGGTTGACACAAAAAAGTATGAAAAAAAATTATATTTTTGTAAATCTGGCAACAATGGCAAAAGTTTAGAAAATTTTAATGAGATGAAAATAAACTATAGGGTATACAAAATATATGTGTAAAACTTAATTGCCGTTTTGTATAATAATGGCGTCATCACCCATAGCAACTGCCACTTCCGGTTGTGCGATTGGCACCAAAATCTAATCAGATCTAATCTAGGGTATCAGAATTATGTATGCAAAATTTCAAATTTTTTTATTCAGTAGTTTTTGAGTTATCGTTACTACAACATCCATCCAAACACACACACACACACACACACACTAACACACTAACACACACACACACACTAACACACACACACACACAGACATCATCGCGAAAATATTAAAATCGTATTCTAGGGACCCCAAAACGTGTTTATCAATTGAAAACTCACTACCCAATTTTTAGCATGATTCCTATACCTCTCTTATCTGAAGGGCGAGAGGTAAAAACAGTTACTAGTGGAATAGAAACAGATAAAGACTACAAAATCAAAGTTCATGCTGGAGATGTTTCATGGAAGAACTATTTCAGGCACACAAATCAATTAATCAATAATGACTATGAAAAAGAAAAATACATTGATGCATCTCATTTTCTTCCTGTTATCATAGATCTGAGTGAATCGGACTCCCAGAGTGATGATGAAGATGATTTTGTCAATGATGAAGCTTAGATTTTGCATTTTATTTCATTACATGCTATTTTAGTTTACGTTTCTTATCCGTTTTTTCGTTGCTTTTTCCTATTTGTATTGGGAGTTTTTTCAGAAATAAATTTATTTATTGCCTGTTTTCTCCAATACATGTGTTTTTATTTTCATTTTTTAGGAATACTTACGAAAGTATTTCTCACAATCACACAGACAATAATTACTATACAATTTGTAAAAATATGAATAGTTATATCCCCAAACTAGAAATTTGAACCAAATCAGTTAAAAAAAGGAGGCTTCAAGTTAAAAAAAATTACTAAATTATGTAAAAATGTACGCAACCCATAAAGCAAAATACAATTTTCGGCATTACCAATTTATTAATTCAAACACACCTTAACATGGGTCATTGAAAACAATCCTTAACATATGTCAGTAGTTATATTTTAATTTTGAGGTTATGTGTAAAATGACATTCAAATAATATACGACAAACGTAAAACAGCAGAATACGTCACCGATAATGACGTAACGGCAAAGGATGGTTAAACAAACTCTACCAACAAAATGCAGGTCTATAAGAGTTGTCTTTATACCCAAAACAGGTAAAGCGTACTACGCAGAAGTCAAATCTTATAGACTTATCAGTATGGCATCATTATTTAAAAAAAAAATGAGAAAAGATGATTGAGGAACGATGAGGTATTGGTATACACCGAAACTAACTCACATATCAATCTGGAAAGTCCTGTAACGCTGCGATTCACGCGCTCAAGGCGGAACAAGCATTGGACTGTCAGGACTTCATGCTTCAGCATAGGAATGTTTATAGCACTGTTTACAACATAAGAACAAAAGTTGTTGCCATAAATGGTGCCCTCGGTTACGTGTACTCTTTTCATTGATCCTGGTAGTTGATGATCTTCTTAGCGAGCTAGAGAGAGAGAAAATATTTACGCACAAGCATTTTCTGATCACGTATAAATTAAAAATAGGATGCAACAGGCCGGAAGGAGGGATTATCAACAAATCCGACGAAAACAACAGTTGTTGCCTCCACAAGGCATGAGAAATCATTTTCAACAGAGGTTAAATATTTCGGAGGTATCCTAGATAACAAAGTAACGTTCTGTAGCCATATAAGCAGGGTAATGGAAAAAGCTCTAAGAGTCCTTTGGGCCTGCAAGAGGATTATGGGGTCTAAGTAATAATAATAAGAATAATAATAATAATAAATGCCTTTATTTACACTTCTTACAACGTGTATTTTTAAGGGCGACATTTAGCCTATGGCTACTCTTACATCTAACCCGTTGATATAAATTTAAGAATAAGACAAACATTTATAGGAACAATTACATATGATTATAACATAAAAGAATCACTGGCTTTCCAAAAGTTTAAGTTTTAATTGTTTTTTAAACATACTTGAAGACTGAATATTCTTTAATTCTGTTGGTAGAGCATTGCACAGATTTACCGCATTGAAAGTGAAGCTTCGTGAGAAGAGTGCCGTACGATGAATAGGTAACGTTAACGTCTTTGTAATTCTTATAGTGCTGTTTTGAAGCATTGTTCTATATATTAGTTTATTGCTGAGGTAAGGGGAAAATTCATTATTGACTATTTTATGTAATAAGGTCAGCAGCAGGTATTTAAATAGATTATATATATTTATCCGTCGCGATCTGACAAAATGTAAGGAGAAATTATTAACAAATCTACAACATGAATTTTGCATTATTTGCAGACGTCTTCAACTTTTAGCAGTTAGACAAAGATAGTAAACTGGAATGGCATATACTTATTTGGAAATAACTAGACTTTCATACAAATTTGCATGAATAAATTTGTTATGCAGAATATGCTTATTTAAGTAATCTTAAAGCCCCACAACTTAATTTTAATAAGTGGTTAAGATGTTTATTAAATCTTAAGTTTTCATCAAATATCAATCTTAGGATTTTTGTTTGTTCTGCATTAGGTATTGTTCTATTACAGATTTTTAAGTGAAAGTAAAATTTCAAAAGTTGCCTAGACGGATCATTATTGCAAAATAAAATATACTTTGATTTAGTATCAAACTCATGAAATATTTGCGCATCGTCAGCAAAAAATTGAGCTGCACCATTATGAATATGGTCTTGTACGTCGGACGTATGTAATTAAAATTGTAACGAGCCAAGTACCGAACCTTGATGTACTCCTGATTTAATAGTAGTCATAAATGATTTAATAAAATTTAATGCACGCAAAGCAAAGCCAAGCAAAGAACATTTAGCAATTAGCAATCGGTGGTTTATGGTATCAAACGCTTTTCTTAAATCTAATAACACTAAAGCTCTTGCTTTTCTATGAACCATACTATGAATAACATTATCAGTTAAATTAGCTAGCGCAGTTGTTGTACTGTAACCTTTTCGAAAGAAAGACTGTTGCAAAGGAATTATATTATTATCTATAATATTTTGGACATTATAGGAAGAATAATTGTTGATAAGCAAATCTCCAGCATTCTTAAGTTAATGCCATCCAAACCTGCAGCATTGGATTTTATATTCCTGATAATATCATATAAGGCTTCTATACTAATTAAACTAAAGTTAAAATTGATTGCTTGGTCTTTTTTCCTGCTGCGATAATTAAATATTGAATTCCAATAACTACTATCACTATCTTGAAATAAAGAAGTAAAATAGTCATTTATTCTATGGGGGTTAGTTAAAGCGGAAGGTATGCTTTCGGATTTGGAACTCTGAATTTTCATGGACTTTAAGGAATTAAAAAATTTAGAGGACTTTGACTGTCTACTTAAAAATTGCAGTTACGCTGCTTTTTCTCTTCTTGCCGAAGGCTAGTGCAAGGTTTCGAAGTTCTTTATATCTTATCCAGTTACCGTTAGTTTTACATTATTTATATTTATTTAAGGCTTTATTACGCTCTTTAAAAATTATTTAAGAGGATATGTTAACCAGGAAGCTTGTCGCTTACTGACTCTTAACAGTTTGAACCGGACAATAACGATTAAAGAGGCAAATAATTGAGCTAGTTAGATATCTAACTTTACTATCAATATCAGTAAATTCCAATGTATTGTCCCAGAATATGCAAGACAAATCCCGATTCAAAGACAATTGATCTACATTCTTTAAATCTCTGCAGGTAACAAATTATTGTTTTTTATAATGATCGACAAGTATATCACAAAACATCATTTTGTGGTTGATAAATTGGTCTGCATTGATACTTCCGGAATTAAGTCATTATTTATCGGTAGTATTCAAAAATACAGGATCAATTAAAGTAGCTGAATGGCTTGTGAAATGCGTAGGTTCATCAATAATCTGCGAAAGATCAAAATTATCAAAAAGATTTCTAACCGGATTATTATTATTATTACTTAAATCAACATTTATGTCAGCCAATATAAGATTACCATCATGGCCAGTTATGATATCGGGCAAAATATTGTCTACAAGTTGGATTGCTTGATTAATATTTTAATTTGGCGGTCTGTATAATACTCCTACACAAAATGACAGGGTAGCGATTTTAAATTGAATACATAAGTGTTCTAGAGAAGGGTCATAACGTGACTGATCAAAGTTAAGAACTTGGCATTGAAAACAAGAACGAATATAAATACCAACACCTCCTCCATGACGGTTTCTATCACTACGAAAGAATGTGAAGCCAGAAATGCTAACATTCGAGTTATTTATAGTTTCAGATAACCACGTTTCTGAAACCGCAATGATGTCGAGATTTTTTTCAATAATTAATGATTCTAAATCAACAAAGTAATAAAGATCGTATATTAACGTGTAAAATTTTTAAAGTGTTTGAACATGCATTTTTTTCTTTTTGATGAAAAAACTCTAGCCATAGTTTATTTTACTTAAAAGATTAGAAACAAATTTTTTGTAAGTAGGACATTGCTCATTATCTGTTTGTTGATTTGTACACCTATTTTTATATCTACCATTAAAATTTTCAACATTTTTAAAAGTAACAAGATCTCAACTACAAGATTTAATAGAATGGTTTCCTGAACAATTGAAACAGCTTCTAGAACTTCTACACTCTTTTTCACGATGACCAAACTTAGCACACTTATAATACTGCACTATGTTAAGTTGATTGGAGATAAATGATTTTTTCCATATGAAGCCTCGAGCAAGCAGCAAATTTCTTAAATCAGGTTCCACTTCAATGACCATTTTATTTTTTTCAAATCTTTTGAATACCGTAATAATTTTTAGATTATTGCTATCAAACCTGACCAAATCATTTTGAGACAGAATATCATCAGCAATTCCTTCTTTATTCAGTTCAGAAGTACTGTCAAGATCAATATTTTTCAAAGCATTCTTGGAAGTCTAGCTTTAGCCTTATCAATGTTATATTTATTTCCCAAATTATCCTGCAAAGTCTCCTTTAATTTATTTAGAGATTGATCATTCCCACAGTAAATAACAACACCATTTTTAATTTTCTGAGTTGCATTTATACACGCATTTATTTTACTAGGCTTGACAGCATGCATAACACTTTTCATAATTTCATTATTATCGGTACAAGTGTTATCAGATTTAATTAGCAGTACTGCTGAATTTGAAGAGTCAGAATTTTTAAATAAAAACGGTCTATCAGTAGGATTCCTTAAATAGTTTAATTCATTTTCATATGTTAATATTTTAACTTTTTGTAGTCTGTTTGAATTTTGATGCTGATCTGATAATTTTTTGTACAAAATTAATTCCCTTTTAAAACACTGCATTTCTTTTTGTACAGTTTGAATATCCCCGCAAGTATTACTATTATTCATTGACTTACTTTCATTCCATGTTTCGTTGCTATCTTCACAAAACCAGAATAGATTATTAGAATCTGTTAGAAATTTATACACCGCCTCCTTTACACCAACACAAACGGAATGATAGTATTCTTCACATTTTTTACATTGTATACACTTTTTAGAAACAACAAAATTCTCAGAGCATTTCGAACACACACGTACGTCGTCCACCATGCTCGGAATGGGGAGTTAACCCGGGAATATCGCATTGGCTCTATACCAATGTTGTGAGACCCAGTGAGTAGCATGTCTTCTGATTACAGATGCATTTAGAACAACACCAACTGCGGTTATGGAAGTTATGATGGGGCTCCCTCCGTTACACCTAGTAGTGGAAAAAGAGATACTGGCAGTAACCCACAGGCTTGGTATAAACGGTATGGGATGAAAACTTCCAAGGAAAGGATACTATTTCATGATCGCAGAAAAACTAAGAGAAAATCCGCTACTAACTATGCTATCAGACAGAATGCATGTCAGCTCCAATTTTATGAACATACCTGAGCGTGACAAAAAAAGTGAGGTCAGTCAATCAGTCGGATATATAGACGAATCCAGAACATTATTCCGTGCCTTTTAATTGTTTCTCCAGCATACTCTTTACATGTTAGTAGAAAATACCACACGTAGGTTGCTGTATAATTAATTGTTTTTCGGCTTCCTTATCAGCCCGGTCTTCTCTTTATTTCCTTCTCTGCCCTCATGCCCAGGCACCTATTCAAAAGTTATCAGTCAGGATTTCCATTATTTTCATTGCTTTAAGGGATACTTGACTTTTTGTGAGTATTCGGATTCTGTTATTTCTATGAACCTCGCGCGTCATCACATTTATTCAAGCATTTACCTCATTCAGTTTCGCTTGAAAGATCATATCCATAGATCCCAGATTTAGAATGCAAGTTCTTCCTGAGTTCATATGATAGAATCCAGCACCTATGCTCTCATCTAGATGGAACTTTCGGGACTAAGACAGTCAAAAAGGTCCACCCAAGAGCAGAGACAATCTGCTAGGACGCCTAAATAGATGGTAACTTAAAACTACACTAGGTGTCCTAGAAGAAGACGGAACTCCTCTTCCTCTGCTGTTGCTGGGACCTGAAAAGGGAAATGGAATGGCACTTTGGGGTATAGTATCCTGAACCTAAAGAGATACCGAAAGTTAACATCAGAACTATTCTAGACTTTGTCAAAAGTACTAGTCTGATGTGAAAACTGGCGGGGTACAATACGCCTAGAGCCTCAGTCAGTGCAGGTGAAATCTCGCACTCCATATTAGGCTAAAAAAAACCCTTCATGATATACAGTGTGTCCGTAAAGTATGGAACAAATTCATTTTTAGCTAAACAAGCCATTTTAAGAAATATTCCTGAAACACGTCGATCTTTGATTTTAATTTACCGTATTTTAAAATAATAATCTAATATACAGGGTGGATTACTTTCGAGTAATGAAGTCACCGTAATTTTTTTTTTAATGGAACACCCCCATTTGGTTTCAATTTTCGGATTACTCTAGCTGAGCTGATTCCAAAAATGTATCACATGTTGATTCCAATAGGTACAGGGTGGACAAAAATACATTAGTTTTGTGTGTGCTCATAAAGTAACGCGTAACATTCTTCATTAGTTAAATTAACAATATTATCAAAAATAATTATTGTCTAGCGGACAGAATATGATGAAATACATGACTTTATAAATGTTCGTACTGCAGCCCTTGCTGTATTTGACAGTAACCCAAACGGTGTACAAATTCTTGTTGAACCTTTTTTATTGTGTCTTGAGAAATATTGTTTGTTGCTGTCCGAATTCTCTCTTCTAATTCTTGAATATTTGCTGGTTTCGTTTGATACACAACATTCTTCAGATGGCCCCACATAAAATAATCCAAAGGATTGAAATGTGGTGACCTCACTGGCCATTCAATAGATCCACGTCTGACAATCCACCTGTTCGGAAAAATTTCATCTAGGTACCTTCTAACATCTACAGCATCCTGTTGAAACCATAAGCTTTCATCAAAATCTCCAGGATTACGTCTGCTGCGAAACAAATTACGTAAAGTAGGCATGAGATACCCCCTTAAAAACTCAAGGTACTTTGCCCCGTTTAAATTAGAGAGGGTCTCTGTGACATTTATCCATCATTTCTTCGCAAAATTGGATTTTCTTCTATCGGGATCATCTTCGTTTAATTCCTGCACAAGTTTGATTTTATAAGGATGCCATTTTTCAAGCTTTAATAGTTTGTGTACCGTTGTTTTGCTAACACCGATATAGCGATTAACTTTACGCACATAATTGTGCGCATATTCTTCAAAACTAAGTAAAACATCTAATGCTGTATCAGCATTTGCAGACGGACGACCTGATTTGCGTGCATTTTCAACCGTACCAGTTTCTCGAAATTTCTTTTCTATCTTACTGACTGTTGAACGGCGTTATAGGTCTTTCTGGATATTTATCATTAAACAAATTGCTCACTTCCATCTGAGTTCGCGATCTGTCTCCACACCCAATCATCATAAGTATTTCAATTTTTTGTTTTACACTTAACTCCATTTCTACTTCAAATTAAATCTAAGCAATAATTAAAACATCCACGAATACCAAAAATATTGCAGTACTAAACTGTCACTGAACATCAATAAATTACCAAAAAAATAATGACATTTCACAAAAAACTAGACGACTATGTTTTTTTTTTTAATTGATAAGAAATAATTTCTCGTTACACGCGTTACTTTATGAGCACACTCAAAACTATTGTATTTTTGTCCACCCTGTACCAATTGGAATTAACATGTGATACATTTTGGAATCAGCTTAGCTAGTGTAATCCGAAAATTAAAACAAAATGGGGGTGTTCCATTTAAAAAAAATGACGGTGACTTCATTACTCGAAAGTAATTCACCCTGTATATGAGATTATTATTTTAAAATACGGTATATTAAAATCAAAAATCGACGTGTTTCAGGATTATTTCTTAAAATGGCCTGTTTAACTAAAAATGAATTTGTTCCATACTTTACGGACACACTGTATAAATATAAATTTTACACACTCGGTATTATCTAATTAATTTAATTTATATGGAATACTACCTCCATTATTTATTTTTATTTGTTTTTGAAAATTCATTTTCGCAGTGTGAATGCTGCAAAAAGGTAATATGCAGTATAATTAATTTTTGCAAATCCACTTACACCGAGTTCTTATTGTTTCGTTGATTAATGATTAATTTTTCGTTGTCTAACAAGAGGCGACAAATTTAATTTTAATTATTCTTGTTTCTTGCATCTCGGAATAAAATAGAGTTTTACAACAAATAGAAGCAAATTTCTATACAAACATTTAATGACTATTTTAATGAGATTCGAGTGAAATTTTTGAGTAGGAAAATGGTTTAACTCTTATTTTGTACATCAACATCAACCAAAATTGTTGTACTCGTATTGTTATTTTATATTCTTATTCTAATTTTATGTTGATAATATTTCTGTTTTAAATTATTACTTTTTTATTCTTCACTATCAAAGAAAAAGATAATTGGTTGGCGCCCTAAATAAATGATAATATTGTTGCCTTCATATAAAAAAAATTGATTATAAAGTATACAATGTTGAAGAACATCGTCACCACTAACCAAAACTAAACTTGTTAAAACACTCTACGTACGGAGTTAATGATAAACTATAAATTATACAGACTATTCATTTTTTTTTGGTTTCTAATTTTTATCAAAGTTTTGGTTTTCATCAATGTTTAAATTCTTCTAAAATCTAATCTAAATTTTTTAATTGATTGGTTAAAGATTTTTTTTTGTTAAATCTAATCTAAATTTTTTAATTGATTGGTTAAAGATTTTTTTTTGTTACAGGTAAGTCAACTTACACCATCAAGATTATTTTGAATTATGAGTAAGTACTAACCTAAATGTAACAAATGTTTTAGTTATCTGATGTCTTTTGATTGAAATAAAAGATATATTTTCATTTTCAAACTGTAAATTTGAATTTTTTTTGCGATTTATTAGAAATAAAAGGCCTAAGATTTTTTTCAGATATTTATCCAGCAGTGTCGCAAATATTTCTATAAGATATAATTTTTTTTTATTAAGAGGGGCTCCATACTCATTTGAAATGATTTTATCTCCTGTTTCCATGTCTTACGTCCGATTTTCATAATTTTTTTAGCTGATTTAGAAATAAATTTATTTTCCGGGAAAGTATTTTTTTGCTTTTATTATGAACAACATATCAATATCAACATATCAATATGGTCTAGAATTAAATTTACCGAAACTGAAGTATTTTTTTTATAAACTTTGGTAAATTTTTCATTTTTAAATGATGATAAATAAACCTCAGGGAAGTAAAATAAAAAGTGTATTTTATCACCGTTGATTAGTAGCGCCAACTAACAATAGGTAAAGTAATTAGGAAGCGCCAAGTAATATCAGAGTCTTCCGTTCTAGGGTACGGAAAGATTTTATTTTTATTTGTTTTTGGTATTTTGATTGTGGTTCGGTATAATGGTGAGACGTAAATTTACTAAAATGATAATGAGACATATATTTATTATAAATTCACTTTCACGTACAACAACGAAATCGAATAACAAAATCAAACAACGAAATCGAACAACGAAATCGAATAACAAAATCAAACAACGAAATCGAACAACGAAATCGAACAACGAAATCGAACAACGAAATCGAACAACGAAATCGAACAACGAAATCGAACAACGAAATCGAACAACGAAATCGAACAACGAAATCGAACAACGAAATCGAACAACGAAATCGAACAACGAAATCGAACAACGAAATCGAACAACGAAATGGAACAACGAAATTGAACAACGAAATCGAACAACGAATTCGAACAACGAAATCGAACAACGAAATCGAACATCGAAATTGAACAACGAAATCCAACTTCGAAATCGAACAACGAAATCGAAATCGAACAACAAACTGAAACCACGAAATCGAACCACGAAATAGAACAACGAAATGGAACAACGCAATCGAACAACGAAATCGAACAACGAAATCGAACAACGAAATGGAACAACGAAATTGAACAACGAAATCGAACAACGAATTCGAACAACGAATTCGAACAACGAAATCGAACAACGAAATAGAACAACGAAATCGAACAACGAAATCCAACTTCGATATCGAACAACGAAATCGAAATCGAACAACAAACTGAAACCACGAAATCGAACCACGAAATAGAACAACGAAATGGAACAACGCAATCGAACAACGAAATCGAACCACGAAATCATACAATATCGAACAACGAAAACGAACAACGAAATCGAACAACGAAATCGAACAACGAAATCGAATAACGAACTCGAACAACAAACTGAAACCACGAAATCGAACCACGAAATTGAATAACGAAATGGAACAACGCAATCGAACAACGAAATCGAACAACGAAAATCGAACAACGAAATCGAACAACGAACAACGAAATCGAACAAAGAACAACGAAATCTAACAACGAACAACGAAATCGAACAAAGAACAACGAAATCTAACTACGAACAACGAAATCTAACAACGAACAACGAAATCGAACAACGAATTCGAACAACGAATTCGAACCACGAAATCGAACAATGAAATCGAACAACGAAATCGAACGAAATCGAAAAACGAAATCGATCAACGAAATCGATCAACGAAATCGAACAATCAAATCGAACAATGAAAATCGAACAACGAAATCGATCAACGAAATCGAACACGAATTCCAACAACGAAATCGAACAACGAAATCGAACAACGAAATCGAACAACGAAATCGAACGACGAAATCGAACAACGAAATCGAACAACGAAATCGAACAACGAAATCGAACAACGAAATCGAACAACGAAATCGAACAACGAAATCGAACAACGAAATCGAACAACGAAATCGAACAACGAAATCGAACAACGAAATCGAACAACGAAATCGAACAACGAAATCGAACAACGAAATCGAACAACGAAATCGAACAACGAAATGGAACAACGAAATTGAACAACGAAATCGCACAACGAAAGCGAATAACGAATCGAACAACGAAATTGAACAAAGAACAACGAAATCTAACAACGAACAACGAAATCGAACAAAGAACAACGAAATCTAACAACGAACAACGAAATCTAACAACGAACAACAAAATCGAACAACGAATTCGAACAACGAATTCGAACCACGAAATCGAACAATGAAATCGAACAACGAAATCGAACAACGAATTCGAACAACGAATTCGAACCACGAAATCGAACAACGAAATCGAACAAACGAATCGAACAACGAAATCGAACAATGAAATCGAACAACGAAATCGAACAACGAAATGGAACAACGAAATTGAACAACGAAATCGCACAACGAAAGCGAATAACGAATCGAACAACAAAATTGAACAACGAAATCGAACATCGAAATCGAACAACGAAATCGAACAACGAAATCGAACAACGAAATCGAACAACGAAATCGAACAACGAAATCGAACAACGAAATCGAACAACGAAATCGAACAACGAAATCGAACAACGAAATCGAACAACGAAATCGAACAACGAAATCGAACAACGAAATCGAATAACGAAATCGAACAACGAAATCGAACAACGAAATCGAACTTCGAAATCGAACAACGAAATCGAACAACGAAATCGAACAACAAAATCGAACAACGAAATCGAACAACGAAATCGAACAACGAAATGGAACAACGAAATTGAACAACGAAATCGCACAACGAAAGCGAATAACGAATCGAACAACGAAATTGAACAAAGAACAACGAAATCTAACAACGAACAACGAAATCGAACAAAGAACAACGAAATCTAACAACGAACAACGAAATCTAACAACGAACAACGAAATCGAACAACGAATTCGAACAACGAATTCGAACCACGAAATCGAACAATGAAATCGAACAACGAAATCGAACAACGAATTCGAACAACGAATTCGAACCACGAAATCGAACAACGAAATCGAACAAACGAATCGAACAACGAAATCGAACAATGAAATCGAACAACGAAATCGAACAACGAAATGGAACAACGAAATTGAACAACGAAATCGCACAACGAAAGCGAATAACGAATCGAACAACAAAATTGAACAACGAAATCGAACATCGAAATCGAACAACGAAATCGAACAACGAAATCGAACAACGAAATCGAACAACGAAATCGAACAACGAAATTGAACAACGAAATCGAACAACGAATTCGAACAACGAAATCGAACAACGAAATCGAACAACGAAATCGAACAACGAAATCGAACAACGAAATCGAACAACGAAATCGAATAACGAAATCGAACAACGAAATCGAACAACGAAATCGAACTTCGAAATCGAACAACGAAATCGAACAACGAAATCGAACAACGAAATTGAACAACGAAATCGAACAACGAATTCGAACAACGAAATCGAACAACGAAATCGAACAACGAAATCGAACAACGAAATCGAACAACGAAATCGAACAACGAAATCGAATAACGAAATCGAACAACGAAATCGAACAACGAAATCGAACTTCGAAATCGAACAACGAAATCGAACAACAAAATCGAACAACGAAATCGAACAACGAAATCGAACAACGAATTCGAACAACGAATTCGAACCACGAAATCGAACAAAGAATAACGAAATCTAACAACGAATAACGAAATCTAACAACGAACAACGAAATCTAACAACGAACAACGAAATCTAACAACGAAATCGAACAACGAAATCGAACAACGAAATCGAACAACGAAATCGAACAACGAAATCTAACAACGAAATCTAACAACGAATTCGAATAACGAATCGAACAACGAAATCGAACAACGAAATCGAACAACGAAATCGAACAACGAATTAGAACAACGAAATAGAACAACGAAATCCAACTTCAAAATCGAACAGCGAAATCGAAATCGAACAACAAACTGAAACCACGAAATCGATCCACGAAATAGAACAACGAAATGGAACAACGCAATCGAACAACGAAATCGAACCACGAAATCATACAACAATATCGAACAACGAAAACGAACAACGAAATCGAACAACGGAATCGGACAACGAAATCGAACAACGAAATCGAACAACGAAATCGAACAACGAAATCGAACAACGAAATCTAACAACGAAATCGAACAACGAAATCGAACAACGAAATCGAACAACGAAATCGAACAACGAAATGGAACAACGAAATCGAACAAGAAATCGAACAACGAAATCGAATAACGAATCGAACAACGAATTCGAACAACGAATTCGAACCACGAAATCGAACAAAGAACAACGAAATCTAACAACGAAATCGAACAACGAAATCGAACAACGAAATCGAACAACGAAATCTAACAACGAAATCGCACAACGAAAGCGAATAACGAATCGAACAACGAAATTGAACAAAGAACAACGAAATCTAACAACGAACAACGAAATCTAACAACGAACAACGAAATCGAACAACGAATTCGAACAACGAATTCGAACCACGAAATCGAACAATGAAATCGAACAACGAAATCGAACAACGAATTCGAACAACGAATTCGAACAACGAATTCGAACCACGAAATAGAACAACGAAATGGAACAACGCAATCGAACAACGAAATCGAACAACGAAATCGAACAACGAAATGGAACAACGAAATTGAACAACGAAATCGAACAACGAAATCGAACAACGAAATTGAACAACGAAATCGAACAACGAAATCCAACTTCGATATCGAACAACGAAATCGAAATCGAACAACAAACTGAAACCACGAAATTGAACCACGAAATAGAACAACGAAATGGAACAACGCAATCGAACAACGAAATCGAACCACGAAATCATACAATATCGAACAACGAAAATGAACAACGAAATCGAACAACGGAATCGGACAACGAAATCGAACAACGAAATCGAACAACGAAATCGAACAACGAAATCGAACAACGAAATGGAACAACGAAATTGAACAACGAAATCGAACAACGAATTCGAACAACGAAATCGAACAACGAAATCGAACATCGAAATTGAACAACGAAATCGAACAACGAAATCCAACTTCGAAATCGAACAACGAAATCGAAATCGAACAACAAACTGAAACCACGAAATCGAACCACGAAATAGAACAACGAAATGGAACAACGCAATCGAACAACGAAATCGAACCACGAAATCATACAATTTCGAACAACGAAAACGAACAACGAAATCGAACAACGAAATCGAACAACGAAATCGAACAACGAAATCGAATAACGAAGTCGAACAACAAACTGAAACCACGAAATCGAACCACGAAATTGAATAACGAAATGGAACAACGCAATCGAACAACGAAATCGAACAACGAAAATCGAACAACGAAATCGAACAACGAACAACGAAATCGAACAAAGAACAACGAAATCTAACAACGAACAACGAAATCGAACAAAGAACAACGAAATCTAACTACAAACAACGAAATCTAACAACGAACAACGAAATCGAACAACGAATTCGAACAACGAATTCGAACCACGAAATCGAACAACGAAATCGAACAACGAAATCGAACAACGAAATCGAACAACGAAATGGAACAACGAAATTGAACAACGAAATCGAACAACGAATTCGAACAACGAAATCGAACAACGAAATCGAACATCGAAATTGAACAACGAAATCGAACAACGAAATCCAACTTCGAAATCGAACAACGAAATCGAAATCGAACAACAAACTGAAACCACGAAATCGAACCACGAAATAGAACAACGAAATGGAACAACGCAATCGAACAACGAAATCGAACAACGAAATCGAACAACGAAATGGAACAACGAAATTGAACAACGAAATCGAACAACGAATTCGAACAACGAAATCGAACAACGAAATCCAACTTCGATATCGAACAACGAAATCGAAATCGAACAACAAACTGAAACCACGAAATCGAACCACGAAATAGAACAACGAAATGGAACAACGCAATCGAACAACGAAATCGAACCACGAAATCATACAATTTCGAACAACGAAAACGAACAACGAAATCGAACAACGAAATCGAACAACGAAATCGAACAACGAAATCGAATAACGAAGTCGAACAACAAACTGAAACCACGAAATCGAACCACGAAATTGAATAACGAAATGGAACAACGCAATCGAACAACGAAATCGAACAACGAAAATCGAACAACGAAATCGAACAACGAACAACGAAATCGAACAAAGAACAACGAAATCTAACAACGAACAACGAAATCGAACAAAGAACAACGAAATCTAACTACGAACAACGAAATCTAACAACGAACAACGAAATCGAACAACGAATTCGAACAACGAATTCGAACCACGAAATCGAACAACGAAATCGAACAACGAAATCGAACAACGAAATCGAACAACGAAATGGAACAACGAAATCGAACAAACGAATCGAACAACGAAATCGAACAATGAAATCGAACAACGAAATCGAACAACGAAATGGAACAACGAAATTGAACAACGAAATCGCACAACGAAAGCGAATAACGAATCGAACAACAAAATTGAACAACGAAATCGAACATCGAAATCGAACAACGAAATCGAACAACGAAATCGAACAACGAAATCGAACAACGAAATCGAACAACGAAATCGAACAACGAAATCGAACAACGAAATCGAACAACGAAATCGAACAACGAAATCGAACAACGAAATCGAACAACGAAATCGAACAACGAAATCGAATAACGAAATCGAACAACGAAATCGAACAACGAAATCGAACTTCGAAATCGAACAACGAAATCGAACAACGAAATCGAACAACAAAATCGAACAACGAAATCGAACAACGAAATCGAACAACGAAATGGAACAACGAAATTGAACAACGAAATCGCACAACGAAAGCGAATAACGAATCGAACAACGAAATTGAACAAAGAACAACGAAATCTAACAACGAACAACGAAATCGAACAAAGAACAACGAAATCTAACAACGAACAACGAAATCTAACAACGAACAACGAAATCGAACAACGAATTCGAACAACGAATTCGAACCACGAAATCGAACAATGAAATCGAACAACGAAATCGAACAACGAATTCGAACAACGAATTCGAACCACGAAATCGAACAACGAAATCGAACAAACGAATCGAACAACGAAATCGAACAATGAAATCGAACAACGAAATCGAACAACGAAATGGAACAACGAAATTGAACAACGAAATCGCACAACGAAAGCGAATAACGAATCGAACAACAAAATTGAACAACGAAATCGAACATCGAAATCGAACAACGAAATCGAACAACGAAATCGAACAACGAAATCGAACAACGAAATCGAACAACGAAATTGAACAACGAAATCGAACAACGAATTCGAACAACGAAATCGAACAACGAAATCGAACAACGAAATCGAACAACGAAATCGAACTTCGAAATCGAACAACGAAATCGAACAACGAAATCGAACAACGAAATTGAACAACGAAATCGAACAACGAATTCGAACAACGAAATCGAACAACGAAATCGAACAACGAAATCGAACAACGAAATCGAACAACGAAATCGAACAACGAAATCGAATAACGAAATCGAACAACGAAATCGAACAACGAAATCGAACTTCGAAATCGAACAACGAAATCGAACAACAAAATCGAACAACGAAATCGAACAACGAAATCGAACAACGAATTCGAACAACGAATTCGAACCACGAAATCGAACAAAGAATAACGAAATCTAACAACGAATAACGAAATCTAACAACGAACAACGAAATCTAACAACGAACAACGAAATCTAACAACGAAATCGAACAACGAAATCGAACAACGAAATCGAACAACGAAATCGAACAACGAAATCTAACAACGAAATCTAACAACGAATTCGAATAACGAATCGAACAACGAAATCGAACAACGAAATCGAACAACGAAATCGAACAACGAATTAGAACAACGAAATAGAACAACGAAATCCAACTTCAAAATCGAACAGCGAAATCGAAATCGAACAACAAACTGAAACCACGAAATCGATCCACGAAATAGAACAACGAAATGGAACAACGCAATCGAACAACGAAATCGAACCACGAAATCATACAACAATATCGAACAACGAAAACGAACAACGAAATCGAACAACGGAATCGGACAACGAAATCGAACAACGAAATCGAACAACGAAATCGAACAACGAAATCGAACAACGAAATCTAACAACGAAATCGAACAACGAAATCGAACAACGAAATCGAACAACGAAATCGAACAACGAAATGGAACAACGAAATCGAACAAGAAATCGAACAACGAAATCGAATAACGAATCGAACAACGAATTCGAACAACGAATTCGAACCACGAAATCGAACAAAGAACAACGAAATCTAACAACGAAATCGAACAACGAAATCGAACAACGAAATCGAACAACGAAATCTAACAACGAAATCGCACAACGAAAGCGAATAACGAATCGAACAACGAAATTGAACAAAGAACAACGAAATCTAACAACGAACAACGAAATCTAACAACGAACAACGAAATCGAACAACGAATTCGAACAACGAATTCGAACCACGAAATCGAACAATGAAATCGAACAACGAAATCGAACAACGAATTCGAACAACGAATTCGAACAACGAATTCGAACCACGAAATAGAACAACGAAATGGAACAACGCAATCGAACAACGAAATCGAACAACGAAATCGAACAACGAAATGGAACAACGAAATTGAACAACGAAATCGAACAACGAAATCGAACAACGAAATTGAACAACGAAATCGAACAACGAAATCCAACTTCGATATCGAACAACGAAATCGAAATCGAACAACAAACTGAAACCACGAAATTGAACCACGAAATAGAACAACGAAATGGAACAACGCAATCGAACAACGAAATCGAACCACGAAATCATACAATATCGAACAACGAAAATGAACAACGAAATCGAACAACGGAATCGGACAACGAAATCGAACAACGAAATCGAACAACGAAATCGAACAACGAAATCGAACAACGAAATGGAACAACGAAATTGAACAACGAAATCGAACAACGAATTCGAACAACGAAATCGAACAACGAAATCGAACATCGAAATTGAACAACGAAATCGAACAACGAAATCCAACTTCGAAATCGAACAACGAAATCGAAATCGAACAACAAACTGAAACCACGAAATCGAACCACGAAATAGAACAACGAAATGGAACAACGCAATCGAACAACGAAATCGAACCACGAAATCATACAATTTCGAACAACGAAAACGAACAACGAAATCGAACAACGAAATCGAACAACGAAATCGAACAACGAAATCGAATAACGAAGTCGAACAACAAACTGAAACCACGAAATCGAACCACGAAATTGAATAACGAAATGGAACAACGCAATCGAACAACGAAATCGAACAACGAAAATCGAACAACGAAATCGAACAACGAACAACGAAATCGAACAAAGAACAACGAAATCTAACAACGAACAACGAAATCGAACAAAGAACAACGAAATCTAACTACAAACAACGAAATCTAACAACGAACAACGAAATCGAACAACGAATTCGAACAACGAATTCGAACCACGAAATCGAACAACGAAATCGAACAACGAAATCGAACAACGAAATCGAACAACGAAATGGAACAACGAAATTGAACAACGAAATCGAACAACGAATTCGAACAACGAAATCGAACAACGAAATCGAACATCGAAATTGAACAACGAAATCGAACAACGAAATCCAACTTCGAAATCGAACAACGAAATCGAAATCGAACAACAAACTGAAACCACGAAATCGAACCACGAAATAGAACAACGAAATGGAACAACGCAATCGAACAACGAAATCGAACAACGAAATCGAACAACGAAATGGAACAACGAAATTGAACAACGAAATCGAACAACGAATTCGAACAACGAAATCGAACAACGAAATCCAACTTCGATATCGAACAACGAAATCGAAATCGAACAACAAACTGAAACCACGAAATCGAACCACGAAATAGAACAACGAAATGGAACAACGCAATCGAACAACGAAATCGAACCACGAAATCATACAATTTCGAACAACGAAAACGAACAACGAAATCGAACAACGAAATCGAACAACGAAATCGAACAACGAAATCGAATAACGAAGTCGAACAACAAACTGAAACCACGAAATCGAACCACGAAATTGAATAACGAAATGGAACAACGCAATCGAACAACGAAATCGAACAACGAAAATCGAACAACGAAATCGAACAACGAACAACGAAATCGAACAAAGAACAACGAAATCTAACAACGAACAACGAAATCGAACAAAGAACAACGAAATCTAACTACGAACAACGAAATCTAACAACGAACAACGAAATCGAACAACGAATTCGAACAACGAATTCGAACCACGAAATCGAACAACGAAATCGAACAACGAAATCGAACAACGAAATCGAACAACGAAATGGAACAACGAAATTGAACAACGAAATCGAACAACGAATTCGAACAACGAAATCGAACAACGAAATCGAACATCGAAATTGAACAACGAAATCGAACAACGAAATCCAACTTCGAAATCGAACAACGAAATCGAAATCGAACAACAAACTGAAACCACGAAATCGAACCACGAAATAGAACAACGAAATGGAACAACGCAATCGAACAACGAAATCGAACAACGAAATCGAACAACGAAATGGAACAACGAAATTGAACAACGAAATCGAACAACGAATTCGAACAACGAATTCGAACAACGAAATCGAACAACGAATTAGAACAACGAAATCGAACAACGAAATCCAACTTCGATATCGAACAACGAAATCGAAATCGAACAACAAACTGAAACCACGAAATCGAACCACGAAATAGAACAACGAAATGGAACAACGCAATCGAACAACGAAATCGAACCACGAAATCATACAATTTCGAACAACGAAAACGAACAACGAAATCGAACAACGAAATCGAACAACGAAATCGAATAACGAAGTCGAACAACAAACTGAAACCACGAAATCGAACCACGAAATTGAATAACGAAATGGAACAACGCAATCGAACAACGAAATCGAACAACGAAAATCGAACAACGAAATCGAACAACGAACAACGAAATCGAACAAAGAACAACGAAATCTAACAACGAACAACGAAATCGAACAAAGAACAACGAAATCTAACTACGAACAACGAAATCTAACAACGAACAACGAAATCGAACAACGAATTCGAACAACGAATTCGAACCACGAAATCGAACAATGAAATCGAACAACGAAATCGAACGAAATCGAAAAACGAAATCGATCAACGAAATCGAACAATCAAATCGAACAATGAAAATCGAACAACGAAATCGATCAACGAAATCGAACAACGAAATCGAACAACGAAATCGAGCAACGAAATCGAACAACGAAATCGAACAACGAAATCGAACAACGAAATGGAACAACGAAATTGAACAACGAAATCGCACAACGAAAGCGAATAACGAATCGAACAACGAAATTGAACAAAGAACAACGAAATCTAACAACGAACAACGAAATCGAACAAAGAACAACGAAATCTAACAACGAACAACGAAATCTAACAACGAACAACGAAATCGAACAACGAATTCGAACAACGAATTCGAACCACGAAATCGAACAATGAAATCGAACAACGAAATCGAACAACGAAATGGAACAACGAAATTGAACAACGAAATCGCACAACGAAAGCGAATAACGAATCGAACAACGAAATTGAACAAAGAACAACGAAATCTAACAACGAACAACGAAATCGAACAAAGAACAACGAAATCTAACAACGAACAACGAAATCTAACAACGAACAACGAAATCGAACAACGAATTCGAACAACGAATTCGAACCACGAAATCGAACAATGAAATCGAACAACGAAATCGAACAACGAATTCGAACAACGAATTCGAACCACGAAATCGAACAACGAAATCGAACAAACGAATCGAACAACGAAATCGAACAATGAAATCGAACAACGAAATCGAACAACGAATTGGAACAACGAAATTGAACAACGAAATCGCACAACGAAAGCGAATAACGAATCGAACAACGAAATTGAACAACGAAATCGAACATCGAAATCGAACAACGAAATCGAACAACGAAATCGAACATCGAAATCGAACAACGAAATCGAACAACGAAATCGAACAACGAAATCGAACAACGAAATCGAACAACGAAATCGAACAACGAAATCGAACAACGAAATCGAACAACGAAATCGAACAACGAAATCGAATAACGAAATCGAACAACGAAATCGAACAACGAAATCGAACTTCGAAATCGAACAACGAAATCGAACAACGAAATCGAACAACAAAATCGAACAACGAAATCGAACAACGAAATCGAACAACGAATTCGAACAACGAATTCGAACCACGAAATCGAACAAAGAACAACGAAATCTAACAACGAATAACGAAATCTAACAACGAACAACGAAATCTAACAACGAACAACGAAATCTAACAACGAAATCGAACAACGAAATCGAACAACGAAATCGAACAACGAAATCGAACAACGAAATCTAACAACGAAATCGAACAACGAAATCGAACAACGAAATCGAACAACGAAATCGAACAACGAAATGGAACAACGAAATCGAACAAGAAATCGAACGAAATCGAATAACGAATCGAACAACGAATTCGAACAACGAATTCGAACCACGAAATCGAACAAAGAACAACGAAATCTAACAACGAAATCGAACAACGAAATCGAACAACGAAATCTAACAACGAAATCGAACAACGAAATCGAACAACGAAATCGAACAACGAATTCGAACAACGAATTCGAACAACGACATCGAACAACGAAATCGAACAACGAAATCGAACAACGAAATCGAACAACGAAATCGAACAACGAAATCGAACAACGAAATCGAACAACGAAATCGAACAACGAAATCGAACAACGAAATCGAACAACGAAATCGAACAACGAAATCGAACAACGAAATCGAACAACGAAATCGAACAACGAAATCGAACAACGAAATCGAACAACGAAATCGAACAACGAAATCGAACAACGAAATCGAACAACGAAATCGAACAACGAAATCGAACAACGAAATCGAACAACGAAATCGAACAACGAAATCGAACAACGAAATCGAACAACGAAATCGAACAACGAAATCGAACAACGAAATCGAACAACGAAATCGAACAACGAAATCGAACTTCAAAATCGAACAACGAAATCGAACAACGAAATCGAACAACGAAATCGAACAACGAAATCGAACAACGAAATCGAACAACGAAATCGAACAGCGAAATCGAAATCGAACAACAAACTGAAACCACGAAATCGAACCACGAAATAGAACAAAGAAATGGAACAACGCAATCGAACAACGAAATCGAACCACGAAATCATACAACAATATCGAACAACGAAAACGAACAACGAAATCGAACAACGGAATCGAACAACGAATTCGAACAACGAATTCGAACCACGAAATCGAACAACGAAATCGAACAAACGAATCGAACAACGAAATCGAACAATGAAATCGAACAACGAAATCGAACAACGAATTCGAACAACGAAATGGAACAACGAAATTGAACAACGAAATCGCACAACGAAAGCGAATAACGAATCGAACAACAAAATTGAACAACGAAATCGAACATCGAAATCGAACAACGAAATCGAACAACGAAATCGAACAACGAAATCGAACAACGAAATCGAACAACGAAATCGAACAACGAAATCGAACAACGAAAATCGAACAACGAAATCGAACAACGAACAACGAAATCGAACAAAGAACAACGAAATCTAACAACGAACAACGAAATCTAACAACGAACAACGAAATCGAACAACGAATTCGAACAACGAATTCGAACAACGAATTCGAACCACGAAATCGAACAATGAAATCGAACAACGAAATCGAACGAAATCGAAAAACGAAATCGATCAACGAAATCGATCAACGAAATCGAACAATCAAACCGAACAATGAAAATCGAACAACGAAATCGATCAACGAAATCGAACACGAATTCCAACAACGAAATCGAACAACGAAATCGAACAACGAAATCGAACAACGAAATCGAACAACGAAATCGAACAACGAAATCGAACAACGAAATCGAACAACGAAATCGAACAACGAAATCGAACAACGAAATCGAACAACGAAATCGAACAACGAAATCGAACAACGAAATCGAACAACGAAATCGAACAACGAAATCGAACAACGAAATCGAACAACGAAATCGAACAACGAAATGGAACAACGAAATTGAACAACGAAATCGCACAACGAAAGCGAATAACGAATCGAACAACGAAATTGAACAAAGAACAACGAAATCTAACAACGAACAACGAAATCGAACAAAGAACAACGAAATCTAACAACGAACAACGAAATCTAACAACGAACAACGAAATCGAACAACGAATTCGAACAACGAATTCGAACCACGAAATCGAACAATGAAATCGAACAACGAAATCGAACAACGAATTCGAACAACGAATTCGAACCACGAAATCGAACAACGAAATCGAACAAACGAATCGAACAACGAAATCGAACAATGAAATCGAACAACGAAATCGAACAACGAAATGGAACAACGAAATTGAACAACGAAATCGCACAACGAAAGCGAATAACGAATCGAACAACAAAATTGAACAACGAAATCGAACATCGAAATCGAACAACGAAATCGAACAACGAAATCGAACAACGAAATCGAACAACGAAATCGAACAACGAAATCGAACAGCGAAATCGAACAACGAAATCGAACAACGAAATCGAACAACGAAATCGAACAACGAAATCGAACAACGAAATCGAACAACGAAATCGAATAACGAAATCGAACAATGAAATCGAACAACGAAATCGAACTTCGAAATCGAACAACGAAATCGAACAACAAAATCGAACAACGAAATCGAACAACGAAATCGAACAACGAATTCGAACAACGAATTCGAACCACGAAATCGAACAAAGAACAACGAAATCTAACAACGAATAACGAAATCTAACAACGAACAACGAAATCTAACAACGAACAACGAAATCTAACAACGAAATCGAACAACGAAATCGAACAACGAAATCGAACAACGAAATCGAACAACGAAATCTAACAACGAAATGGAACAACGAAATCGAACAACGAAATCGAACAACGAAATCGAACAACGAAATCGAATAACGAATCGAACAACGAAATCGAACAACGAAATCGAACAACGAAATCGAACAACGAATTAGAACAACGAAATAGAACAACGAAATCCAACTTCGAAATCGAACAGCGAAATCGAAATCGAACAACAAACTGAAACCACGAAGTCGAACCACGAATTAGAACAACGAAATGGAACAACGCAATCGAACAACGAAATCGAACCACGAAATCATACAACAATATCGAACAACGAAAACGAACAACGAAATCGAACAACGGAATCGGACAACGAAATCGAACAACGAAATCGAACAACGAAATCGAACAACGAAATCGAACAACGAAATCGAATAACGAATCGAACAACGAAATCGAACAACGAAATCGAACAACGAAATCGAACAACGAATTAGAACAACGAAATAGAACAACGAAATCCAACTTCGAAATCGAACAGCGAAATCGAAATCGAACAACAAACTGAAACCACGAAGTCGAACCACGAAATAGAACAACGAAATGGAACAACGCAATCGAACAACGAAATCGAACCACGAAATCATACAACAATATCGAACAACGAAAACGAACAACGAAATCGAACAACGGAATCGGACAACGAAATCGAACAACGAAATCGAACAACGAAATCGAACAACGAAATCGAACAACGAAATCGAACTTCAAAATCGAACAACGAAATCGAACAACGAAATCGAACAACGAAATCGAACAACGAAATCGAACAACGAAATCGAACAACGAAATCGAACAACGAAATCGAACAGCGAAATCGAAATCGAACAACAAACTGAAACCACGAAATCGAACCACGAAATAGAACAACGAAATGGAACAACGCAATCGAACAACGAAATCGAACCACGAAATCATACAACAATATCGAACAACGAAAACGAACAACGGAATCGAACAACGGAATCGGACAACGAAATCGAACAACGAAATCGAACAACGAAATCGAACAACGAAATCGAACAACGAAATCGAACTTCAAAATCGAACTTCAAAATCGAACAACGAAATCGAACAACGAAATCGAACAACGAAATCGAACAACGAAATAGAACAACGAAATCGAACAACGAAATCGAACAACGAAATCGAACAACGAAATCGAACAACGAAATCGAACAACGAAATCGAATAACGAATCGAACAACGAAATCGGACAACGAAATCGAACAACGAAATCGAACAACGAATTAGAACAACGAAATAGAACAACGAAATCCAACTTCGAAATCGAACAGCGAAATCGAAATCGAACAACAAACTGAAACCACGAAATCGAACCACG
Source organism: Neocrepidodera transversa (assembly GCA_963243735.1). Taxonomy (NCBI): domain Eukaryota; kingdom Metazoa; phylum Arthropoda; class Insecta; order Coleoptera; family Chrysomelidae; genus Neocrepidodera; species Neocrepidodera transversa. The sequence goes on along the minus strand of CAUJLB010000259.1, from coordinate 169,624 downwards.
AAATAGAACAACGAAATGGAACAACGCAATCGAACAACGAAATCGAACAACGAAATCGAACAACGAATTCGAACAACGACATCGAACAACGAAATCGAACAACGAAATCGAACAACGAAATCGAACAACGAAATCGAACAACGAAATCGAACAACGAAATCGAACAACGAAATCGAACAACGAAATCGAACAACGAAATCGAACAACGAAATCGAACAACGAAATCGAACAACGAAATCGAACAACGAAATCGAACAACGAAATCGAACAACGAAATCGAACAACGAAATCGAACAACGAAATCGAACAACGAAATCGAACAACGAAATCGAACAACGAAATCGAACAACGAAATCGAACAACGAAATCGAACAACGAAATCGAACAACGAAATCGAACAACGAAATCGAACAACGAAATCGAACAACGAAATCGAACAACGAAATCGAACAACGAAATCGAACAACGAAATCGAACAACGAAATCGAACAACGAAATCGAACTTCAAAATCGAACAACGAAATCGAACAACGAAATCGAACAACGAAATCGAACAACGAAATCGAACAACGAAATCGAACAACGAAATCGAACAGCGAAATCGAAATCGAACAACAAACTGAAACCACGAAATCGAACCACGAAATAGAACAAAGAAATGGAACAACGCAATCGAACAACGAAATCGAACCACGAAATCATACAACAATATCGAACAACGAAAACGAACAACGAAATCGAACAACGGAATCGAACAACGAATTCGAACAACGAATTCGAACCACGAAATCGAACAACGAAATCGAACAAACGAATCGAACAACGAAATCGAACAATGAAATCGAACAACGAAATCGAACAACGAATTCGAACAACGAAATGGAACAACGAAATTGAACAACGAAATCGCACAACGAAAGCGAATAACGAATCGAACAACAAAATTGAACAACGAAATCGAACATCGAAATCGAACTTCAAAATCGAACTTCAAAATCGAACAACGAAATCGAACAACGAAATCGAACAACGAAATCGAACAACGAAATAGAACAACGAAATCGAACAACGAAATCGAACAACGAAATCGAACGAAATCGAACAACGAAATCGAACAACGAAATCGAACAACGAAATCGAATAACGAATCGAACAACGAAATCGGACAACGAAATCGAACAACGAAATCGAACAACGAATTAGAACAACGAAATAGAACAACGAAATCCAACTTCGAAATCGAACAGCGAAATCGAAATCGAACAACAAACTGAAACCACGAAATCGAACCACGAAATAGAACAACGAAATGGAACAACGCAATCGAACAACGAAATCGAACAACGAAATCGAACAACGAATTCGAACAACGAATTCGAACAACGACATCGAACAACGAAATCGAACAACGAAATCGAACAACGAAATCGAACAACGAAATCGAACAACGAAATCGAACAACGAAATCGAACAACGAAATCGAACAACGAAATCGAACAACGAAATCGAATAACGAATCGAACAACGAAATCGGACAACGAAATCGAACAACGAAATCGAACAACGAATTAGAACAACGAAATAGAACAACGAAATCCAACTTCGAAATCGAACAGCGAAATCGAAATCGAACAACAAACTGAAACCACGAAATCGAACCACGAAATAGAACAACGAAATGGAACAACGCAATCGAACAACGAAATCGAACAACGAAATCGAACAACGAATTCGAACAACGAATTCGAACAACGACATCGAACAACGAAATCGAACAACGAAATCGAACAACGAAATCGAACAACGAAATCGAACAACGAAATCGAACAACGAAATCGAACAACGAAATCGAACAACGAAATCGAACAACGAAATCGAACAACGAAATCGAACAACGAAATCGAACAACGAAATCGAACAACGAAATCGAACAACGAAATCGAACAACGAAATCGAACAACGAAATCGAACAACGAAATCGAACAACGAAATCGAACAACGAAATCGAACAACGAAATCGAACAACGAAATCGAACAACGAAATCGAACAACGAAATCGAACAACGAAATCGAACAACGAAATCGAACAACGAAATCGAACAACGAAATCGAACAACGAAATCGAACAACGAAATCGAACAACGAAATCGAACAACGAAATCGAACTTCAAAATCGAACAACGAAATCGAACAACGAAATCGAACAACGAAATCGAACAACGAAATCGAACAACGAAATCGAACAACGAAATCGAACAGCGAAATCGAAATCGAACAACAAACTGAAACCACGAAATCGAACCACGAAATAGAACAAAGAAATGGAACAACGCAATCGAACAACGAAATCGAACCACGAAATCATACAACAATATCGAACAACGAAAACGAACAACGAAATCGAACAACGGAATCGAACAACGAATTCGAACAACGAATTCGAACCACGAAATCGAACAACGAAATCGAACAAACGAATCGAACAACGAAATCGAACAATGAAATCGAACAACGAAATCGAACAACGAATTCGAACAACGAAATGGAACAACGAAATTGAACAACGAAATCGCACAACGAAAGCGAATAACGAATCGAACAACAAAATTGAACAACGAAATCGAACATCGAAATCGAACAACGAAATCGAACAACGAAATCGAACAACGAAATCGAACAACGAAATCGAACAACGAAATCGAACAACGAAATCGAACAACGAAAATCGAACAACGAAATCGAACAACGAACAACGAAATCGAACAAAGAACAACGAAATCTAACAACGAACAACGAAATCTAACAACGAACAACGAAATCGAACAACGAATTCGAACAACGAATTCGAACAACGAATTCGAACCACGAAATCGAACAATGAAATCGAACAACGAAATCGAACGAAATCGAAAAACGAAATCGATCAACGAAATCGATCAACGAAATCGAACAATCAAACCGAACAATGAAAATCGAACAACGAAATCGATCAACGAAATCGAACACGAATTCCAACAACGAAATCGAACAACGAAATCGAACAACGAAATCGAACAACGAAATCGAACAACGAAATCGAACAACGAAATCGAACAACGAAATCGAACAACGAAATCGAACAACGAAATCGAACAACGAAATCGAACAACGAAATCGAACAACGAAATCGAACAACGAAATCGAACAACGAAATCGAACAACGAAATCGAACAACGAAATCGAACAACGAAATCGAACAACGAAATCGAACAACGAAATGGAACAACGAAATTGAACAACGAAATCGCACAACGAAAGCGAATAACGAATCGAACAACGAAATCGAATAACGAATCGAACAACGAAATCGAACAACGAAATCGAACAACGAAATCGAACAACGAATTAGAACAACGAAATAGAACAACGAAATCCAACTTCGAAATCGAACAACGAAATCTAACAACGAACAACGAAATCGAACAAAGAACAACGAAATCTAACAACGAACAACGAAATCTAACAACGAACAACGAAATCGAACAACGAATTCGAACAACGAATTCGAACCACGAAATCGAACAATGAAATCGAACAACGAAATCGAACAACGAATTCGAACAACGAATTCGAACCACGAAATCGAACAACGAAATCGAACAAACGAATCGAACAACGAAATCGAACAATGAAATCGAACAACGAAATCGAACAACGAAATGGAACAACGAAATTGAACAACGAAATCACACAACGAAAGCGAATAACGAATCGAACAACAAAATTGAACAACGAAATCGAACATCGAAATCGAACAACGAAATCGAACAACGAAATCGAACAACGAAATCGAACAACGAAATCGAACAACGAAATCGAACAGCGAAATCGAACAACGAAATCGAACAACGAAATCGAACAACGAAATCGAACAACGAAATCGAACAACGAAATCGAACAACGAAATCGAATAACGAAATCGAACAATGAAATCGAACAACGAAATCGAACTTCGAAATCGAACAACGAAATCGAACAACAAAATCGAACAACGAAATCGAACAACGAAATCGAACAACGAATTCGAACAACGAATTCGAACCACGAAATCGAACAAAGAACAACGAAATCTAACAACGAATAACGAAATCTAACAACGAACAACGAAATCTAACAACGAACAACGAAATCTAACAACGAAATCGAACAACGAAATCGAACAACGAAATCGAACAACGAAATCGAACAACGAAATCTAACAACGAAATGGAACAACGAAATCGAACAACGAAATCGAACAACGAAATCGAACAACGAAATCGAATAACGAATCGAACAACGAAATCGAACAACGAAATCGAACAACGAAATCGAACAACGAATTAGAACAACGAAATAGAACAACGAAATCCAACTTCGAAATCGAACAGCGAAATCGAAATCGAACAACAAACTGAAACCACGAAGTCGAACCACGAATTAGAACAACGAAATGGAACAACGCAATCGAACAACGAAATCGAACCACGAAATCATACAACAATATCGAACAACGAAAACGAACAACGAAATCGAACAACGGAATCGGACAACGAAATCGAACAACGAAATCGAACAACGAAATCGAACAACGAAATCGAACAACGAAATCGAATAACGAATCGAACAACGAAATCGAACAACGAAATCGAACAACGAAATCGAACAACGAATTAGAACAACGAAATAGAACAACGAAATCCAACTTCGAAATCGAACAGCGAAATCGAAATCGAACAACAAACTGAAACCACGAAGTCGAACCACGAAATAGAACAACGAAATGGAACAACGCAATCGAACAACGAAATCGAACCACGAAATCATACAACAATATCGAACAACGAAAACGAACAACGAAATCGAACAACGGAATCGGACAACGAAATCGAACAACGAAATCGAACAACGAAATCGAACAACGAAATCGAACAACGAAATCGAACTTCAAAATCGAACAACGAAATCGAACAACGAAATCGAACAACGAAATCGAACAACGAAATCGAACAACGAAATCGAACAACGAAATCGAACAACGAAATCGAACAACGAAATCGAACAGCGAAATCGAAATCGAACAACAAACTGAAACCACGAAATCGAACCACGAAATAGAACAACGAAATGGAACAACGCAATCGAACAACGAAATCGAACCACGAAATCATACAACAATATCGAACAACGAAAACGAACAACGGAATCGAACAACGGAATCGGACAACGAAATCGAACAACGAAATCGAACAACGAAATCGAACAACGAAATCGAACAACGAAATCGAACTTCAAAATCGAACTTCAAAATCGAACAACGAAATCGAACAACGAAATCGAACAACGAAATCGAACAACGAAATAGAACAACGAAATCGAACAACGAAATCGAACAACGAAATCGAACGAAATCGAACAACGAAATCGAACAACGAAATCGAACAACGAAATCGAATAACGAATCGAACAACGAAATCGGACAACGAAATCGAACAACGAAATCGAACAACGAATTAGAACAACGAAATAGAACAACGAAATCCAACTTCGAAATCGAACAGCGAAATCGAAATCGAACAACAAACTGAAACCACGAAATCGAACCACGAAATAGAACAACGAAATGGAACAACGCAATCGAACAACGAAATCGAACCACGAAGTCATACAACAATATCGAACAACGAAAACGAACAACGAAATCGAACAACGGAATCGGACAACGAAATCGAACAACGAAATCGAACAACGAAATCGAACAACGAAATCGAACTTCAAAATCGAACAACGAAATCGAACAACGAAATCGAACAACGAAATCGAACAACGAAATCGAACAACGAAATCGAACAACGAAATCGAACAACGAAATCGAACAACGAAATCGAACAACGAATGCGAACAACGAATTCGAACAACGACATCGAACAACGACATCGAACAACGAAATCGAACAACGAAATCGAACAACGAAATCGAACAACGAAATCGAACTTCGAAATCGAACAACGAAATCGAACAACAAAATCGAACAACGAAATCGAACAACGAAATCGAACAACGAAATCGAACAACGAAATCGAACAACGAAATCGAACAACGAAATGGAACAACGAAATCGAACAACGAAATCGAACAACGAATTCGAACAACGAATTCGAACCACGAAATCGAACAAAGAACAACATAATCTAACAACGAACAACGAAATCTAACAACGAACAACGAATTCGAACAACGAATTCGAACCACGAAATCGAACATCGAAATCGAACAACGAAATCGAACAAAGAAAATCGAACAACGAAATCGATCAACGAAATCGAACACGAATTCAAACAACGAAATCGAACAACGAAATCGAACAACGAAATCGAACAACGAAATCGAACTTCGAAATCGAACAACGAAATCGAACAACGAAATCGAACAACGAATTCGAATAACGAATTCGAACAACGAAATCGAACAACGAAATCGAACAACGAAATCGAACAACGAAATCGAACAACGAAATCGAACAACGAAATCGAACAACGAAATCGAACAACGAAATCGAACAACGAAATCGAACAACGAAATCGAACTTCAAAATCGAACAACGAAATCGAACCACGAAATCGAACAACGAAATCGAACAACGAAATCGAACAACGAATTCGAACAACGAATTCGAACGAATTCGAACAACGAAATCGAACAACGAAATCGAACAACGAAATCGAACAACGAAATCGAACAACGAAATCGAACAACGAAATCGAACAACCAAATCGAACAACGAAATCGAACAACGAATTCGAACAACGAATTGGAACCACGAAATCGAACAACGAAATCGAACAACGAAATCGAAAAACGAAATCGATCAACGAAATCGAACTAACAAATCGAACAAAGAAAATCGACCAACGAAATCGATCAACGAAATCGAACACGAATTCAAACAACGAAATAGAACGAAATCGAACAACGAAATGGAACAACGAAATCGAACAACGAAATCAAACAACGAAATCGAACAACGAAATCGAACAACGAAATCGAACAACGAAATCGAACAACGAAATCGAACAACGAAATCGAACAACGAAATCGAACAACGAAATCGAACAACGAAATCGAACAACGAAATCGAACAACGAAATCGAACAACGAAATCGAACAACGAAATCGAACAACGAAATCGAACAACGAAATCGAACAACGAAATCGAACAACGAAATCGAACAACGAAATCGAACAACGAAATCGAACAACGAAATCGAACAACGAAATCGAACAACGAAATCGAACAACGAAATCGAACAGCGAAATCAAACAACGAAATCGAACAACGAAATCGAACAACGAAATCGAACAACGAAATCGAACAACGAAATCAAACAACGAAATCGAACAACGAAATCGAACAACGAAATCGAACAACGAAATCGAACAACGAAATCGAACAACGAAATCGAACAGCGAAATCGAAATCGAACAACAAACTGAAACCACGAAATCGAACCACGAAATAGAACAACGAAATCGAACAACGAAATCGAACAACGAAATCGAACAACGAAATCGAACAACGAAATCGAACAACGAAATCGAACAACGAAATCGAACAACGAAATCGAACAACGAAATCGAACAACGAAATCGAACAACGAAATCGAACAACGAAATCGAACAACGAATTCGAATAACGAATTCGAATAACGAAATCGAACAACGAAATCGAACAACGAAATCGAACAACGAAATCGAACAACGAAATCGAACAACTAAATCGAACAACGAAATCGAACAACGAAATCGAACAACGAAATCGAACTTCGAAATCGAACAACGAAATCGAACAACGAAATCGAACAACGAAATCGAACAACAAAATCGAACAACAAAATCGAACAACGAAATCGAACAACGAAATCGAACAACGAATTCGAACAACGAATTCGAACCACGAAATCGAACAAAGAACAACGAAATCTAACAACGAACAACGAAATCTAACAACGAACAACGAAATCTAACAACGAATAACGAAATCTAACAACGAAATCGAACAACGAAATCGAACAACGAAATCGAACAACGAAATCGAACAACGAAATCGAACAACGAAATCTAACAACGAACAACGAAATCCAACAACGAAATCGAACAACGAAATCGAACAACGAAATCGAACAACGAAATCGAACAACGAAATGGAACAACGAAATCGAACAACGAAATCGAATAACGAATCTAACAACGAAATCGAACAACGAAATCGAACAACGAATTAGAACAACGAAATAGAACAACGAAATCCAACTTCGAAATCGAACAGCGAAATCGAAATCGAACAACAAACTGAAACCACGAAGTCGAACCACGAATTAGAACAACGAAATGGAACAACGCAATCGAACAACGAAATCGAACCACGAAATCATACAACAATATCGAACAACGAAAACGAACAACGAAATCGAACAACGGAATCGGACAACGAAATCGAACAACGAAATCGAACAACGAAATCGAACAACGAAATCGAACAACGAAATCGAATAACGAATCGAACAACGAAATCGAACAACGAAATCGAACAACGAAATCGAACAACGAATTAGAACAACGAAATAGAACAACGAAATCCAACTTCGAAATCGAACAGCGAAATCGAAATCGAACAACAAACTGAAACCACGAAATCGAACCACGAAATAGAACAACGAAATGGAACAACGCAATCGAACAACGAAATCGAACCACGAAATCATACAACAATATCGAACAACGAAAACGAACAACGAAATCGAACAACGGAATCGGACAACGAAATCGAACAACGAAATCGAACAACGAAATCGAACAACGAAATCGAACAACGAAATCGAACAACGAAATCGAACAACGAAATCGAACTTCAAAATCGAACAACGAAATCGAACAACGAAATCGAACAACGAAATCGAACAACGAAATCGAACAACGAAATCGAACAACGAAATCGAACAACGAAATCGAACAACGAAATCGAACAACGAAATCGAACAACGAAATCGAACAACGAAATCGAACAACGAAATCGAACAGCGAAATCGAAATCGAACAACAAACTGAAACCACGAAATCGAAGCACGAAATAGAACAAAGAAATGGAACAACGCAATCGAACAACGAAATCGAACCACGAAATCGAACAACGAAATCGAACTTCAAAATCGAACAACGAAATCGAACTTCAAAATCGAACAACGAAATCGAACAACGAAATCGAACAACGAATTCGAACAACGAAATCGAACAACGAAATCGAACAACGAAATCGAACAACGAAATCGAACAACGAAATCGAACAACGAAATCGAACAACGAAATCGAACAACGAAATCGAACAACGAAATCGAACAACGAAATCGAACAACGAAATCGAACAACGAAATCGAACTTCAAAATCGAACAACGAAATCGAACAACGAAATCGAACAACGAAATCGAACAACGAAATCGAACAACGAAATCGAACAACGAAATCGAACAACGAAATCGAACAACGAATTCGAACAACGAAATCGAACAACGAAATCGAACAACGAAATCGAACAACCAAATCGAACAACGAAATCGAACAACGAAATCGAACAACGAATTCGAACAACGAATTCGAACCACGAAATCGAACAACGAAATCGAACAACGAAATCGAACAACGAAATCGAACAACGAAATCGAACAACGAAATCGAACTTCGAAATCGATCAACGAAATCGAACAACGAAATCGAACAACGAAATCGAACAACGAAATCGAACAACGAAATCGAACAACGAAATCGAACAACGAAATCGAACAACGAAATCGAACAACGAAATCGAACTTCAAAATCGAACAACGAAATCGAACCACGAAATCGAACAACGAAATCGAACAACGAAATCGAACAACGAATTCGAACAACGAAATCGAACAACGAAATCGAACAACGAAATGGAACAACGAAATCGAACAACGAAATCGAACAACGAATTCGAACAACGAATTCGAACCACGAAATCGAACAAAGAACAACATAATCTAACAACGAACAACGAAATCTAACAACGAACAACGAATTCGAACAACGAATTCGAACCACGAAATCGAACATCGAAATCGAACAACGAAATCGAACAAAGAAAATCGAACAACGAAATCGATCAACGAAATCGAACACGAATTCAAACAACGAAATCGAACAACGAAATCGAACAACGAAATCGAACAACGAAATCGAACTTCGAAATCGAACAACGAAATCGAACAACGAAATCGAACAACGAATTCGAATAACGAATTCGAACAACGAAATCGAACAACGAAATCGAACAACGAAATCGAACAACGAAATCGAACAACGAAATCGAACAACGAAATCGAACAACGAAATCGAACAACGAAATCGAACAACGAAATCGAACAACGAAATCGAACAACGAAATCGAACAACGAAATCGAACAACGAAATCGAACAACGAAATCGAACAACGAAATCGAACAACGAAATCGAACAGCGAAATCGAAATCGAACAACAAACTGAAACCACGAAATCGAAGCACGAAATAGAACAAAGAAATGGAACAACGCAATCGAACAACGAAATCGAACCACGAAATCGAACAACGAAATCGAACTTCAAAATCGAACAACGAAATCGAACTTCAAAATCGAACAACGAAATCGAACAACGAAATCGAACAACGAATTCGAACAACGAAATCGAACAACGAAATCGAACAACGAAATCGAACAACGAAATCGAACAACGAAATCGAACAACGAAATCGAACAACGAAATCGAACAACGAAATCGAACAACGAAATCGAACAACGAAATCGAACAACGAAATCGAACAACGAAATCGAACTTCAAAATCGAACAACGAAATCGAACAACGAAATCGAACAACGAAATCGAACAACGAAATCGAACAACGAAATCGAACAACGAAATCGAACAACGAAATCGAACAACGAATTCGAACAACGAAATCGAACAACGAAATCGAACAACGAAATCGAACAACCAAATCGAACAACGAAATCGAACAACGAAATCGAACAACGAATTCGAACAACGAATTCGAACCACGAAATCGAACAACGAAATCGAACAACGAAATCGAACAACGAAATCGAACAACGAAATCGAACAACGAAATCGAACTTCGAAATCGATCAACGAAATCGAACAACGAAATCGAACAACGAAATCGAACAACGAAATCGAACAACGAAATCGAACAACGAAATCGAACAACGAAATCGAACAACGAAATCGAACAACGAAATCGAACTTCAAAATCGAACAACGAAATCGAACCACGAAATCGAACAACGAAATCGAACAACGAAATCGAACAACGAATTCGAACAACGAAATCGAACAACGAAATCGAACAACGAAATGGAACAACGAAATCGAACAACGAAATCGAACAACGAATTCGAACAACGAATTCGAACCACGAAATCGAACAAAGAACAACATAATCTAACAACGAACAACGAAATCTAACAACGAACAACGAATTCGAACAACGAATTCGAACCACGAAATCGAACATCGAAATCGAACAACGAAATCGAACAAAGAAAATCGAACAACGAAATCGATCAACGAAATCGAACACGAATTCAAACAACGAAATCGAACAACGAAATCGAACAACGAAATCGAACAACGAAATCGAACTTCGAAATCGAACAACGAAATCGAACAACGAAATCGAACAACGAATTCGAATAACGAATTCGAACAACGAAATCGAACAACGAAATCGAACAACGAAATCGAACAACGAAATCGAACAACGAAATCGAACAACGAAATCGAACAACGAAATCGAACAACGAAATCGAACAACGAAATCGAACAACGAAATCGAACTTCAAAATCGAACAACGAAATCGAACCACGAAATCGAACAACGAAATCGAACAACGAAATCGAACAACGAATTCGAACAACGAATTCGAACGAATTCGAACAACGAAATCGAACAACGAAATCGAACAACGAAATCGAACAACGAAATCGAACAACGAAATCGAACAACCAAATCGAACAACGAAATCGAACAACGAATTCGAACAACGAATTGGAACAACGAATTGGAACCACGAAATCGAACAACGAAATCGAACAACGAAATCGAAAAACGAAATCGATCAACGAAATCGAACTAACAAATCGAACAAAGAAAATCGACCAACGAAATCGATCAACGAAATCGAACACGAATTCAAACAACGAAATAGAACGAAATCGAACAACGAAATGGAACAACGAAATCGAACAACGAAATCAAACAACGAAATCGAACAACGAAATCGAACAACGAAATCGAACAACGAAATCGAACAACGAAATCGAACAACGAAATCGAACAACGAAATCGAACAACGAAATCGAACAACGAAATCGAACAACGAAATCGAACAACGAAATCGAACAACGAAATCGAACAACGAAATCGAACAACGAAATCGAACAACGAAATCGAACAACGAAATCGAACAACGAAATCGAACAACGAAATCGAACAACGAAATCGAACAACGAAATCGAACAACGAAATCGAACAGCGAAATCAAACAACGAAATCGAACAACGAAATCGAACAACGAAATCGAACAACGAAATCGAACAACGAAATCAAACAACGAAATCGAACAACGAAATCGAACAACGAAATCGAACAACGAAATCGAACAACGAAATCGAACAACGAAATCGAACAGCGAAATCGAAATCGAACAACAAACTGAAACCACGAAATCGAACCACGAAATAGAACAACGAAATCGAACAACGAAATCGAACAACGAAATCGAACAACGAAATCGAACAACGAAATCGAACAACGAAATCGAACAACGAAATCGAACAACGAAATCGAACAACGAAATCGAACAACGAAATCGAACAACGAAATCGAACAACGAAATCGAACAACGAATTCGAATAACGAATTCGAATAACGAAATCGAACAACGAAATCGAACAACGAAATCGAACAACGAAATCGAACAACGAAATCGAACAACTAAATCGAACAACGAAATCGAACAACGAAATCGAACTTCGAAATCGAACAACGAAATCGAACAACGAAATCGAACAACGAAATCGAACAACAAAATCGAACAACAAAATCGAACAACGAAATCGAACAACGAAATCGAACAACGAATTCGAACAACGAATTCGAACCACGAAATCGAACAAAGAACAACGAAATCTAACAACGAACAACGAAATCTAACAACGAACAACGAAATCTAACAACGAATAACGAAATCTAACAACGAAATCGAACAACGAAATCGAACAACGAAATCGAACAACGAAATCGAACAACGAAATCGAACAACGAAATCTAACAACGAACAACGAAATCCAACAACGAAATCGAACAACGAAATCGAACAACGAAATCGAACAACGAAATCGAACAACGAAATGGAACAACGAAATCGAACAACGAAATCGAATAACGAATCTAACAACGAAATCGAACAACGAAATCGAACAACGAATTAGAACAACGAAATAGAACAACGAAATCCAACTTCGAAATCGAACAGCGAAATCGAAATCGAACAACAAACTGAAACCACGAAGTCGAACCACGAATTAGAACAACGAAATGGAACAACGCAATCGAACAACGAAATCGAACCACGAAATCATACAACAATATCGAACAACGAAAACGAACAACGAAATCGAACAACGGAATCGGACAACGAAATCGAACAACGAAATCGAACAACGAAATCGAACAACGAAATCGAACAACGAAATCGAATAACGAATCGAACAACGAAATCGAACAACGAAATCGAACAACGAAATCGAACAACGAATTAGAACAACGAAATAGAACAACGAAATCCAACTTCGAAATCGAACAGCGAAATCGAAATCGAACAACAAACTGAAACCACGAAATCGAACCACGAAATAGAACAACGAAATGGAACAACGCAATCGAACAACGAAATCGAACCACGAAATCATACAACAATATCGAACAACGAAAACGAACAACGAAATCGAACAACGGAATCGGACAACGAAATCGAACAACGAAATCGAACAACGAAATCGAACAACGAAATCGAACAACGAAATCGAACAACGAAATCGAACAACGAAATCGAACTTCAAAATCGAACAACGAAATCGAACAACGAAATCGAACAACGAAATCGAACAACGAAATCGAACAACGAAATCGAACAACGAAATCGAACAACGAAATCGAACAACGAAATCGAACAACGAAATCGAACAACGAAATCGAACAACGAAATCGAACAGCGAAATCGAAATCGAACAACAAACTGAAACCACGAAATCGAAGCACGAAATAGAACAAAGAAATGGAACAACGCAATCGAACAACGAAATCGAACCACGAAATCGAACAACGAAATCGAACTTCAAAATCGAACAACGAAATCGAACTTCAAAATCGAACAACGAAATCGAACAACGAAATCGAACAACGAATTCGAACAACGAAATCGAACAACGAAATCGAACAACGAAATCGAACAACGAAATCGAACAACGAAATCGAACAACGAAATCGAACAACGAAATCGAACAACGAAATCGAACAACGAAATCGAACAACGAAATCGAACAACGAAATCGAACAACGAAATCGAACTTCAAAATCGAACAACGAAATCGAACAACGAAATCGAACAACGAAATCGAACAACGAAATCGAACAACGAAATCGAACAACGAAATCGAACAACGAAATCGAACAACGAATTCGAACAACGAAATCGAACAACGAAATCGAACAACGAAATCGAACAACCAAATCGAACAACGAAATCGAACAACGAAATCGAACAACGAATTCGAACAACGAATTCGAACCACGAAATCGAACAACGAAATCGAACAACGAAATCGAACAACGAAATCGAACAACGAAATCGAACAACGAAATCGAACTTCGAAATCGATCAACGAAATCGAACAACGAAATCGAACAACGAAATCGAACAACGAAATCGAACAACGAAATCGAACAACGAAATCGAACAAAGAACAACGAAATCTAACAACGAACAACGAAATCGAACAAAGAACAACGAAATCTAACAACGAACAACGAAATCTAACAACGAACAACGAATTCGAACAACGAACAACGAATTCGAACAACGAATTCGAACCACGAAATCGAACAACGAAATCGAACAACGAAATCGAACAACGAAATCGAACAACCAAATCGAACAACGAAATCGAACAACGAAATCGAACAACGAATTCGAACAACGAATTCGAACCACGAAATCGAACAACGAAATCGAACAACGAAATCGAACAACGAAATCGAACAACTAAATCGAACAACAAAATCGAACAACGAAATCGAACAACGAATTCGAACCACGAATTCGAACCACGAAGTCGAACAAAGAACAACGAAATCTAACAACGAACAACGAAATCGAACAAAGAACAACGAAATCTAACAACGAACAACGAAATCTAACAACGAACAACGAAATCTAACAACGAACAACAAAATCGAACAACGAAATCGAACAACGAAATCGAACAACGAAATGGAACAACGAAATCGAACAACGAAATGGAACAACGAAATCGAATAACGAATCAAACAACGAAATCGAACAACGAAATCGAACAACGAAATCGAACAACGAAATCGAACAACGAAATCGAACAACGAAATCGAACAACGAAATCGAACAACGAAATCGAACAACGAAATCGAACAACGAAATCGAACAACGAAATCGAACAACGAAATCGAACAACGAAATCGAACAACGAAATCGAACAACGAAATCGAACAACGAATTCGAACAACGAATTCGAACCACGAAGTCGAACAAAGAACAACGAAATCTAACAACGAACAACGAAATCTAACAACGAACAACGAAATCTAACAACGAACAAGAAATCGAACAACGAAATCGAACAACGAAATCGAACAACGAAATCGAACAACGAAATCGAACAACGAAATCGAACAACGAAATGGAACAACGAAATCCAACAACGAAATCGAACAACGAAATCGAATAACGAAATCGAACAACGAAATCGAACAACGAAATCGAACAACGAAATCGAATGACGAAATCGAACAACGAAATCGAACAACGAAATCGAACAACGAAATCGAACAACGAAATCGAACAACGAAATCGAACAACGAAATCGAACAACGAAATCGAACAACGAATTCGAACAACGAATTCGAACAACGAATTCGAACAACGAAATCGAACAACGAAATCGAACAACGAAATCGAACAACGAAATCGAACTTCGAAATCGAACAATGAAATCGAACAACGAAATCGCACAACGAAATCGAACAACGAAATCGAACAACGAAATCGAACAACGAAATCGAACAACGAAATCGAACAACGAAATAGAACAACGAAATAGAACAACGAAATCGTACAACGAAATCGAACAACGAATTCGAACAACGAATTCGAACCACGAAATCGAACAAAGAACAACGAAATCTAACAACGAACAACGAAATCTAACAACGAACAACGAAATCTAACAACGAACAACGAAATCTAACAACGAAATCGAACAACGAAATCGAACAACGAAATCGAACAACGAATTCGAACAACGAATTCGAACCACGAAATCGAACAAAGAACAACGAAATCTAACAACAAACAACGAAATCTAACAACGAACAACGAAATCTAACAACGAACAACGAAATCTAACAACGAAATCGAACAACGAAATCGAACAACGAAAACGAACAACGAAATCGAACAACGAAATCTAACAACGAACAACGAAATCTAACAACGAAATCGAACAACGAAATCGAACAACGAAATCGAACAACGAAATCGAACAACGAAATGGAACAACGAAATCGAACAACGAAATCGAACAACGAAATCGAACAACGAAATCGAACAACGAAATCGAACAACGAAATGGAACAACGAAATGGAACAACGAAATCGAACAACGAAATCGAACAACGAAATCGAACAACGAAATCGAACAACCAAATCGAACAACGAAATCGAACAACGAAATCGAACAACGAATTCGAACAACGAATTCGAACCACGAAATCGAACAACGAAATCGAACAACGAAATCGAACAACGAAATCGAACAACGAAATCGAACAATGAAATCGAACAACGAAATCGAACAACGAAATCGAACAACGAAATCGAACAACGAAATCGAACAACGAAATCGAACAACGAAATCGAACAACGAAATCGAACAACGAAATCGAACACGAAATCGAACAACAAAATCGAACAACGAAATCGAACAACGAAATCGAACAACGAAATCGAACAACGAAATCGAACAACGAAATCGAACAACGAAATCGAACAACGAAATCGAACAACAAAATCGAACAACGAAATCGAACAACGAAATCGAACAACGAATTCGAACAACGAATTCGAACCACGAAATCGAACAAAGAACAACGAAATCTAACAACGAAATCGAACAACGAAATCGAACAACGAAATCGAACAACGAAATGGAACAACGAAATCGAACAACGAAATCGAAAAACGAAATCGATCAACGAAATCGAACAATCAAATCGAACAAAGAAAATCGAACAACCAAATCGAACAACGAAATCGAACAACGAAATCGAACAACGAAATCGAACAACGAAATGGAACAACGAAATCGAACAACGAAATCGAACAACGAAATCTAACAACGAAATCGAACAACGAAATCGAACAACGAAATCGAACAACGAAATCTAACAACGAACAACGAAATCTAACAACGAATTCGAACAACGAAATCGAACAACGAAATCGAACAACGAAATCGAACAACGAAATGGAACAACGAAATCGAACAACGAAATCGAACAACGAAATGGAACAACGAAATCGAACAACGAAATCGAACAACGAAATCGAACAACGAAATCGAACAACGAAATCGAACAACGAAATCGAACAACGAAATCGAACAACGAAATCGAACAACGAAATCGAACAACGAAATCGAACAACGAAATCGAACATCGAAATCGAACAACGAAATCGAACAACGAAATCGAACAACGAAATCGAACAACGAAATCGAACAACGAAATCGAACAACGAAATCGAACAACGAAATCGAACAACGAAATCGAACAACGAAATCGAACAACGAAATCGAACAACGAAATCGAACAACGAAATCGAACAACGAAATCGAACAACGAAATCGAACAACGAAATCGAACAACGAATTCGAACAACGAATTCGAACAACGAATTCGAACAACGAATTCGAACAACGAAATCGAACAACGAAATCGAACAACGAAATCGAACAACGAAATCGAACAACGAAATCGAACTTCGAAATCGAACAACGAAATCGCACAACGAAATCGAACAACGAAATCGAACAACGAAATCGAACAACGAAATCGAACAACGAAATCGAACAACGAAATCGAACAACGAAATCGAACAACGAATTCGAACAACGAATTCGAACCACGAAGTCGAACAAAGAACAACGAAATCTAACAACGAACAACGAAATCTAACAACGAACAACGAAATCTAACAACGAACAAGAAATCGAACAACGAAATCGAACAACGAAATCGAACAACGAAATCGAACAACGAAATCGAACAACGAAATCGAACAACGAAATGGAACAACGAAATCGAACAACGAAATCGAACAACGAAATCGAATAACGAAATCGAACAACGAAATCGAACAACGAAATCGAACAACGAAATCGAACAACGAAATCGAACAACGAAATCGAACAACGAAATCGAACAACGAAATCGAACAACGAAATCGAACAACGAAATCGAACAACGAAATCGAACAACGAAATCGAACAACGAAATCGAACAACGAAATCGAACAACGAAATCGAACAACGAAATCGAACAACGAATTCGAACAACGAATTCGAACAACGAATTCGAACAACGAAATCGAACAACGAAATCGAACAACGAAATCGAACAACGAAATCGAACTTCGAAATCGAACAATGAAATCGAACAACGAAATCGCACAACGAAATCGAACAACGAAATCGAACAACGAAATCGAACAACGAAATCGAACAACGAAATCGAACAACGAAATAGAACAACGAAATCGAACAACGAAATCGTACAACGAAATCGAACAACGAATTCGAACAACGAATTCGAACCACGAAATCGAACAAAGAACAACGAAATCTAACAACGAACAACGAAATCTAACAACGAACAACGAAATCTAACAACGAACAACGAAATCTAACAACGAAATCGAACAACGAAATCGAACAACGAAATCGAACAACGAATTCGAACAACGAATTCGAACCACGAAATCGAACAAAGAACATCGAAATCTAACAACGAACAACGAAATCTAACAACGAACAACGAAATCTAACAACGAACAACGAAATCTAACAACGAAATCGAACAACGAAATCGAACAACGAAAACGAACAACGAAATCGAACAACGAAATCTAACAACGAAATCGAACAACGAAATCGAACAACGAAATCGAACAACGAAATCGAACAACGAAATCGAACAACGAAATGGAACAACGAAATCGAACAACGAAATCGAACAACGAAATCGAACAACGAAATCGAACAACGAAATGGAACAACGAAATCGAACAACGAAATCGAACAACGAAATCGAACAACGAAATCGAACAACGAAATCGAACAACCAAATCGAACAACGAAATCGAACAACGAAATCGAACAACGAATTCGAACAACGAATTCGAACCACGAAATCGAACAACGAAATCGAACAACGAAATCGAACAACGAAATCGAACAACGAAATCGAACAATGAAATCGAACAACGAAATCGAACAACGAAATCGAACAACGAAATCGAACAACGAAATCGAACAACGAAATCGAACAACGAAATCGAACAACGAAATCAAACAACGAAATCGAACAACGAAATCGAACACGAAATCGAACAACGAAATCGAAAAACGAAATCGAACAACGAAATCGAACAACGAAATCGAACAACGAAATCGAACAACGAAATCGAACAACGAAATCGAACAACGAAATCGAAAAACGAAATCGAACAACAAAATCGAACAACGAAATCGAACAACGAAATCGAACAACGAATTCGAACAACGAATTCGAACCACGAAATCGAACAAAGAACAACGAAATCTAACAACGAAATCGAACAACGAAATCGAACAACGAAATCGAACAACGAAATGGAACAACGAAATCGAACAACGAAATCGAAAAACGAAATCGATCAACGAAATCGAACAATCAAATCGAACAAAGAAAATCGAACAACCAAATCGAACAACGAAATCGAACAACGAAATCGAACAACGAAATCGAACAACGAAATGGAACAACGAAATCGAACAACGAAATCGAACAACGAAATCTAACAACGAAATCGAACAACGAAATCGAACAATGAAATCGAACAACGAAATCGAACAACGAAATCGAACAACGAAATCGAACAACGAAATCGAACAACGAAATCGAACAACGAAATCGAACAACGAAATCGAACAACGAAATCGAACAACGAAATCGAACAACGAAATCGCACTTCGAAATCGAACAACGAAATCGAACAACGAAATCGAACAAAGAACAACGAAATCTAACAACGAACAACGAAATCTAACAACGAACAACGAAATCTAACAACGAACAACAAAATCGAACAACGAAATCGAACAACGAAATCGAACAACGAAATCGAACAACGAAATCGAACAACGAAATGGAACAACGAAATCGAACAACGAAATCGAACAACGAAATCGAATAACGAATCGAACAACGAAATCGAACAACGAAATCGAACAACGAAATCGAACAACCAAATCGAACAACGAAATCGAACGAAATCGAACAACGAAATCGAACAACAAAATCGAACAACGAAATCGAACAACGAAATCGAACAACGAATTCGAACAACGAATTCGAACCACGAAATCGAACAAAGAACAACGAAATCTAACAACGAAATCGAACAACGAAATCGAACAACGAAATCGAACAACGAAATGGAACAACGAAATCGAACAACGAAATCGAAAAACGAAATCGATCAACGAAATCGAACAATCAAATCGAACAAAGAAAATCGAACAACCAAATCGAACAACGAAATCGAACAACGAAATCGAACAACGAAATCGAACAACGAAATGGAACAACGAAATCGAACAACGAAATCGAACAACGAAATCTAACAACGAAATCGAACAACGAAATCGAACAACGAAATCGAACAACGAAATCGAACAACGAAATCGAACAACGAAATCGAACAACGAAATCGAACAACGAAATCGAACAACGAAATCGAACAACGAAATCGAACAACGAAATCGAACAACGAAATCGAACAACGAAATCGAACAACGAAATCGAACAACGAAATCGCACTTCGAAATCGAACAACGAATTCGAACAACGAATTCGAACCACGAAATCGAACAAAGAACAACGAAATCTAACAACGAACAACGAAATCTAACAACGAACAACGAAATCTAACAACGAACAACAAAATCGAACAACGAAATCGAACAACGAAATCGAACAACGAAATCGAACAACGAAATCGAACAACGAAATGGAACAACGAAATCGAACAACGAAATCGAACAACGAAATCGAATAACGAATCGAACAACGAAATCGAACAACGAAATCGAACAACGAAATCGAACAACCAAATCGAACAACGAAATCGAACGAAATCGAACAACGAAATCGAACAACGAAATGGAACAACGAAATCGAACAACGAAATCGAACAACGAAATCGAACAACGAAATCGAACAACGAAATCTAACAACGAATTCGAACAACGAATTCGAACCACGAAATCGAACAACGAAATCGAACAACGAAATCGAACAACGAAATCGAACAATGAAATCGAACAACGAAATCGAACAACGAAATCGAACAACGAAATCGAACAACGAAATCGAACAACGAAATCGAACAACGAAATCGAAAAACGAAATCGAACAACAAAATCGAACAACGAAATCGAACAACGAATTCGAACAACGAATTCGAACCACGAAATCGAACAAAGAACAACGAAATCTAACAACGAAATCGAACAACGAAATCGAACAACGAAATGGAACAACGAAATCGAACATCGAAATCGAACAACGAAATCGAACAACGAAATCGAACAACGAAATCGAACAACGAAATCGAACAACGAAATCGAACAACGAAATCGAACAACGAAATCTAACAACGAATTCGAACAACGAATTCGAACCACGAAATCGAACAACGAAATCGAACAACGAAATCGAACAACGAAATCGAACAATGAAATCGAACAACGAAATCGAACAACGAAATCGAACAACGAAATCGAACAACGAAATCGAACAACGAAATCGAACAACGAAATCGAAAAACGAAATCGAACAACAAAATCGAACAACGAAATCGAACAACGAAATCGAACAACGAAATCGAACATCGAAATCGAACAACGAAATCGAACAACGAAATCGAACAACGAAATCGAACAACGAAATCGAACAACGAAATCGAACAACGAAATCGAACAACGAAATCGAACAACGAAATCGAACAACGAAATCGAACAACGAAATCGAACAACGAAATCGAACAACGAAATCGAACAACGAAATCGAACAACGAAATCGAACAACGAAATCGAACAACGAATTCGAACAACGAATTCGAACAACGAATTCGAACAACGAATTCGAACAACGAAATCGAACAACGAAATCGAACAACGAAATCGAACAACGAAATCGAACTTCGAAATCGAACAACGAAATCGAACAACGAAATCGCACAACGAAATCGAACAACGAAATCGAACAACGAAATCGAACAACGAAATCGAACAACGAAATCGAACAACGAAATCGAACAACGAATTCGAACAACGAATTCGAACCACGAAGTCGAACAAAGAACAACGAAATCTAACAACGAACAACGAAATCTAACAACGAACAACGAAATCTAACAACGAACAAGAAATCGAACAACGAACAACGAAATCTAACAACGAACAACGAAATCTAACAACGAACAACGAAATCTAACAACGAAATCGAACAACGAAATCGAACAACGAAATCGAACAACGAATTCGAACAACGAATTCGAACCACGAAATCGAACAAAGAACATCGAAATCTAACAACGAACAACGAAATCTAACAACGAACAACGAAATCTAACAACGAACAACGAAATCTAACAACGAAATCGAACAACGAAATCGAACAACGAAATCGAACAACGAATTCGAACAACGAATTCGAACCACGAAATCGAACAAAGAACATCGAAATCTAACAACGAACAACGAAATCTAACAACGAACAACGAAATCTAACAACGAAATCGAACAACGAAATCGAATAACGAAATCGAACAACGAAATCGAACAACGAAATCGAACAACGAAATCGAACAACGAAATCGAACAACGAAATCGAACAACGAAATCGAACAACGAAATCGAACAACGAAATCGAACAACGAAATCGAACAACGAAATCGAACAACGAAATCGAACAACGAAATCGAACAACGAAATCGAACAACGAATTCGAACAACGAATTCGAACAACGAATTCGAACAACGAAATCGAACAACGAAATCGAACAACGAAATCGAACAACGAAATCGAACAACGAAATCGAACTTCGAAATCGAACAAAGAAATCGAACAACGAAATCGCACAACGAAATCGAACAACGAAATCGAACAACGAAATCGAACAACGAAATCGAACAACGAAATAGAACAACGAAATCGAACAACGAAATCGTACAACGAAATCGAACAACGAATTCGAACAACGAATTCGAACCACGAAATCGAACAAAGAACAACGAAATCTAACAACGAACAACGAAATCTAACAACGAACAACGAAATCTAACAACGAACAACGAAATCTAACAACGAAATCGAACAACGAAATCGAACAACGAAATCGAACAACGAATTCGAACAACGAATTCGAACCACGAAATCGAACAAAGAACATCGAAATCTAACAACGAACAACGAAATCTAACAACGAACAACGAAATCTAACAACGAACAACGAAATCTAACAACGAAATCGAACAACGAAATCGAACAACGAAAACGAACAACGAAATCGAACAACGAAATCTAACAACGAAATCGAACAACGAAATCGAACAACGAAATCGAACAACGAAATCGAACAACGAAATGGAACAACGAAATCGAACAACGAAATCGAACAACGAAATCGAACAACGAAATCGAACAACGAAATGGAACAACGAAATCGAACAACGAAATCGAACAACGAAATCGAATAACGAAATCGAACAACGAAATCGAACAACGAAATCGAACAACGAAATCGAACAACGAAATCGAACAACGAAATCGAACAACGAAATCGAACAACGAAATCGAACAACGAAATCGAACAACGAAATCGAACAACGAAATCGAACAACGAAATCGAACAACGAAATCGAACAACGAAATCGAACAACGAAATCGAACAACGAAATCGAACAACGAATTCGAACAACGAATTCGAACAACGAATTCGAACAACGAAATCGAACAACGAAATCGAACAACGAAATCGAACAACGAAATCGAACTTCGAAATCGAACAATGAAATCGAACAACGAAATCGCACAACGAAATCGAACAACGAAATCGAACAACGAAATCGAACAACGAAATCGAACAACGAAATCGAACAACGAAATAGAACAACGAAATCGAACAACGAAATCGTACAACGAAATCGAACAACGAATTCGAACAACGAATTCGAACCACGAAATCGAACAAAGAACAACGAAATCTAACAACGAACAACGAAATCTAACAACGAACAACGAAATCTAACAACGAACAACGAAATCTAACAACGAAATCGAACAACGAAATCGAACAACGAAATCGAACAACGAATTCGAACAACGAATTCGAACCACGAAATCGAACAAAGAACATCGAAATCTAACAACGAACAACGAAATCTAACAACGAACAACGAAATCTAACAACGAACAACGAAATCTAACAACGAAATCGAACAACGAAATCGAACAACGAAAACGAACAACGAAATCGAACAACGAAATCTAACAACGAAATCGAACAACGAAATCGAACAACGAAATCGAACAACGAAATCGAACAACGAAATGGAACAACGAAATCGAACAACGAAATCGAACAACGAAATCGAACAACGAAATCGAACAACGAAATGGAACAACGAAATCGAACAACGAAATCGAACAACGAAATCGAACAACGAAATCGAACAACGAAATCGAACAACCAAATCGAACAACGAAATCGAACAACGAAATCGAACAACGAATTCGAACAACGAATTCGAACCACGAAATCGAACAACGAAATCGAACAACGAAATCGAACAACGAAATCGAACAACGAAATCGAACAACGAAATCGAACAATGAAATCGAACAACGAAATCGAACAACGAAATCGAACAACGAAATCGAACAACGAAATCGAACAACGAAATCGAACAACGAAATCAAACAACGAAATCGAACAACGAAATCGAACACGAAATCGAACAACGAAATCGAAAAACGAAATCGAACAACGAAATCGAACAACGAAATCGAACAACGAAATCGAACAACGAAATCGAACAACGAAATCGAACAACGAAATCGAAAAACGAAATCGAACAACAAAATCGAACAACGAAATCGAACAACGAAATCGAACAACGAATTCGAACAACGAATTCGAACCACGAAATCGAACAAAGAACAACGAAATCTAACAACGAAATCGAACAACGAAATCGAACAACGAAATCGAACAACGAAATGGAACAACGAAATCGAACAACGAAATCGAAAAACGAAATCGATCAACGAAATCGAACAATCAAATCGAACAAAGAAAATCGAACAACCAAATCGAACAACGAAATCGAACAACGAAATCGAACAACGAAATCGAACAACGAAATGGAACAACGAAATCGAACAACGAAATCGAACAACGAAATCTAACAACGAAATCGAACAACGAAATCGAACAATGAAATCGAACAACGAAATCGAACAACGAAATCGAACAACGAAATCGAACAACGAAATCGAACAACGAAATCGAACAACGAAATCGAACAACGAAATCGAACAACGAAATCGAACAACGAAATCGAACAACGAAATCGCACTTCGAAATCGAACAACGAAATCGAACAACGAAATCGAACAAAGAACAACGAAATCTAACAACGAACAACGAAATCTAACAACGAACAACGAAATCTAACAACGAACAACAAAATCGAACAACGAAATCGAACAACGAAATCGAACAACGAAATCGAACAACGAAATCGAACAACGAAATGGAACAACGAAATCGAACAACGAAATCGAACAACGAAATCGAATAACGAATCGAACAACGAAATCGAACAACGAAATCGAACAACGAAATCGAACAACCAAATCGAACAACGAAATCGAACGAAATCGAACAACGAAATCGAACAACAAAATCGAACAACGAAATCGAACAACGAAATCGAACAACGAATTCGAACAACGAATTCGAACCACGAAATCGAACAAAGAACAACGAAATCTAACAACGAAATCGAACAACGAAATCGAACAACGAAATCGAACAACGAAATGGAACAACGAAATCGAACAACGAAATCGAAAAACGAAATCGATCAACGAAATCGAACAATCAAATCGAACAAAGAAAATCGAACAACCAAATCGAACAACGAAATCGAACAACGAAATCGAACAACGAAATCGAACAACGAAATGGAACAACGAAATCGAACAACGAAATCGAACAACGAAATCTAACAACGAAATCGAACAACGAAATCGAACAACGAAATCGAACAACGAAATCGAACAACGAAATCGAACAACGAAATCGAACAACGAAATCGAACAACGAAATCGAACAACGAAATCGAACAACGAAATCGAACAACGAAATCGAACAACGAAATCGAACAACGAAATCGAACAACGAAATCGAACAACGAAATCGCACTTCGAAATCGAACAACGAATTCGAACAACGAATTCGAACCACGAAATCGAACAAAGAACAACGAAATCTAACAACGAACAACGAAATCTAACAACGAACAACGAAATCTAACAACGAACAACAAAATCGAACAACGAAATCGAACAACGAAATCGAACAACGAAATCGAACAACGAAATCGAACAACGAAATGGAACAACGAAATCGAACAACGAAATCGAACAACGAAATCGAATAACGAATCGAACAACGAAATCGAACAACGAAATCGAACAACGAAATCGAACAACCAAATCGAACAACGAAATCGAACGAAATCGAACAACGAAATCGAACAACGAAATGGAACAACGAAATCGAACAACGAAATCGAACAACGAAATCGAACAACGAAATCGAACAACGAAATCTAACAACGAATTCGAACAACGAATTCGAACCACGAAATCGAACAACGAAATCGAACAACGAAATCGAACAACGAAATCGAACAATGAAATCGAACAACGAAATCGAACAACGAAATCGAACAACGAAATCGAACAACGAAATCGAACAACGAAATCGAACAACGAAATCGAAAAACGAAATCGAACAACAAAATCGAACAACGAAATCGAACAACGAATTCGAACAACGAATTCGAACCACGAAATCGAACAAAGAACAACGAAATCTAACAACGAAATCGAACAACGAAATCGAACAACGAAATGGAACAACGAAATCGAACATCGAAATCGAACAACGAAATCGAACAACGAAATCGAACAACGAAATCGAACAACGAAATCGAACAACGAAATCGAACAACGAAATCTAACAACGAATTCGAACAACGAATTCGAACCACGAAATCGAACAACGAAATCGAACAACGAAATCGAACAACGAAATCGAACAATGAAATCGAACAACGAAATCGAACAACGAAATCGAACAACGAAATCGAACAACGAAATCGAACAACGAAATCGAACAACGAAATCGAAAAACGAAATCGAACAACAAAATCGAACAACGAAATCGAACAACGAAATCGAACAACGAAATCGAACATCGAAATCGAACAACGAAATCGAACAACGAAATCGAACAACGAAATCGAACAACGAAATCGAACAACGAAATCGAACAACGAAATCGAACAACGAAATCGAACAACGAAATCGAACAACGAAATCGAACAACGAAATCGAACAACGAAATCGAACAACGAAATCGAACAACGAAATCGAACAACGAAATCGAACAACGAAATCGAACAACGAAATCGAACAACGAATTCGAACAACGAATTCGAACAACGAATTCGAACAACGAATTCGAACAACGAAATCGAACAACGAAATCGAACAACGAAATCGAACAACGAAATCGAACAACGAAATCGAACTTCGAAATCGAACAACGAAATCGCACAACGAAATCGAACAACGAAATCGAACAACGAAATCGAACAACGAAATCGAACAACGAAATCGAACAACGAAATCGAACAACGAATTCGAACAACGAATTCGAACCACGAAGTCGAACAAAGAACAACGAAATCTAACAACGAACAACGAAATCTAACAACGAACAACGAAATCTAACAACGAACAAGAAATCGAACAACGAACAACGAAATCTAACAACGAACAACGAAATCTAACAACGAACAACGAAATCTAACAACGAAATCGAACAACGAAATCGAACAACGAAATCGAACAACGAATTCGAACAACGAATTCGAACCACGAAATCGAACAAAGAACATCGAAATCTAACAACGAACAACGAAATCTAACAACGAACAACGAAATCTAACAACGAACAACGAAATCTAACAACGAAATCGAACAACGAAATCGAACAACGAAATCGAACAACGAATTCGAACAACGAATTCGAACCACGAAATCGAACAAAGAACATCGAAATCTAACAACGAACAACGAAATCTAACAACGAACAACGAAATCTAACAACGAAATCGAACAACGAAATCGAATAACGAAATCGAACAACGAAATCGAACAACGAAATCGAACAACGAAATCGAACAACGAAATCGAACAACGAAATCGAACAACGAAATCGAACAACGAAATCGAACAACGAAATCGAACAACGAAATCGAACAACGAAATCGAACAACGAAATCGAACAACGAAATCGAACAACGAAATCGAACAACGAATTCGAACAACGAATTCGAACAACGAATTCGAACAACGAAATCGAACAACGAAATCGAACAACGAAATCGAACAACGAAATCGAACAACGAAATCGAACTTCGAAATCGAACAAAGAAATCGAACAACGAAATCGCACAACGAAATCGAACAACGAAATCGAACAACGAAATCGAACAACGAAATCGAACAACGAAATAGAACAACGAAATCGAACAACGAAATCGTACAACGAAATCGAACAACGAATTCGAACAACGAATTCGAACCACGAAATCGAACAAAGAACAACGAAATCTAACAACGAACAACGAAATCTAACAACGAACAACGAAATCTAACAACGAACAACGAAATCTAACAACGAAATCGAACAACGAAATCGAACAACGAAATCGAACAACGAATTCGAACAACGAATTCGAACCACGAAATCGAACAAAGAACATCGAAATCTAACAACGAACAACGAAATCTAACAACGAACAACGAAATCTAACAACGAACAACGAAATCTAACAACGAAATCGAACAACGAAATCGAACAACGAAAACGAACAACGAAATCGAACAACGAAATCTAACAACGAAATCGAACAACGAAATCGAACAACGAAATCGAACAACGAAATCGAACAACGAAATGGAACAACGAAATCGAACAACGAAATCGAACAACGAAATCGAACAACGAAATCGAACAACGAAATGGAACAACGAAATCGAACAACGAAATCGAACAACGAAATCGAACAACGAAATCGAACAACGAATTCGAACAACGAATTCGAACCACGAAATCGAACAACGAAATCGAACAACGAAATCGAACAACGAAATCGAACAACGAAATCGAACAACGAAATCGAACAATGAAATCGAACAACGAAATCGAACAACGAAATCGAACAACGAAATCGAACAACGAAATCGAACAACGAAATCGAACAACGAAATCAAACAACGAAATCGAACAACGAAATCGAACACGAAATCGAACAACGAAATCGAAAAACGAAATCGAACAACGAAATCGAACAACGAAATCGAACAACGAAATCGAACAACGAAATCGAACAACGAAATCGAACAACGAAATCGAAAAACGAAATCGAACAACAAAATCGAACAACGAAATCGAACAACGAAATCGAACAACGAATTCGAACAACGAATTCGAACCACGAAATCGAACAAAGAACAACGAAATCTAACAACGAAATCGAACAACGAAATCGAACAACGAAATCGAACAACGAAATGGAACAACGAAATCGAACAACGAAATCGAAAAACGAAATCGATCAACGAAATCGAACAATCAAATCGAACAAAGAAAATCGAACAACCAAATCGAACAACGAAATCGAACAACGAAATCGAACAACGAAATCGAACAACGAAATGGAACAACGAAATCGAACAACGAAATCGAACAACGAAATCTAACAACGAAATCGAACAACGAAATCGAACAATGAAATCGAACAACGAAATCGAACAACGAAATCGAACAACGAAATCGAACAACGAAATCGAACAACGAAATCGAACAACGAAATCGAACAACGAAATCGAACAACGAAATCGAACAACGAAATCGAACAACGAAATCGCACTTCGAAATCGAACAACGAAATCGAACAACGAAATCGAACAAAGAACAACGAAATCTAACAACGAACAACGAAATCTAACAACGAACAACGAAATCTAACAACGAACAACAAAATCGAACAACGAAATCGAACAACGAAATCGAACAACGAAATCGAACAACGAAATCGAACAACGAAATGGAACAACGAAATCGAACAACGAAATCGAACAACGAAATCGAATAACGAATCGAACAACGAAATCGAACAACGAAATCGAACAACGAAATCGAACAACCAAATCGAACAACGAAATCGAACGAAATCGAACAAC
The DNA here is from genome assembly GCA_963243735.1 of Neocrepidodera transversa. Classification (NCBI taxonomy): domain Eukaryota; kingdom Metazoa; phylum Arthropoda; class Insecta; order Coleoptera; family Chrysomelidae; genus Neocrepidodera; species Neocrepidodera transversa. Next base: position 138,286 of record CAUJLB010000259.1, on the reverse strand, counting down.
GAAATCGAACAACAAAATCGAACAACGAAATCGAACAACGAAATCGAACAACGAATTCGAACAACGAATTCGAACCACGAAATCGAACAAAGAACAACGAAATCTAACAACGAAATCGAACAACGAAATCGAACAACGAAATCGAACAACGAAATGGAACAACGAAATCGAACAACGAAATCGAAAAACGAAATCGATCAACGAAATCGAACAATCAAATCGAACAAAGAAAATCGAACAACCAAATCGAACAACGAAATCGAACAACGAAATCGAACAACGAAATCGAACAACGAAATGGAACAACGAAATCGAACAACGAAATCGAACAACGAAATCTAACAACGAAATCGAACAACGAAATCGAACAACGAAATCGAACAACGAAATCGAACAACGAAATCGAACAACGAAATCGAACAACGAAATCGAACAACGAAATCGAACAACGAAATCGAACAACGAAATCGAACAACGAAATCGAACAACGAAATCGAACAACGAAATCGAACAACGAAATCGAACAACGAAATCGCACTTCGAAATCGAACAACGAATTCGAACAACGAATTCGAACCACGAAATCGAACAAAGAACAACGAAATCTAACAACGAACAACGAAATCTAACAACGAACAGCGAAATCTAACAACGAACAACAAAATCGAACAACGAAATCGAACAACGAAATCGAACAACGAAATCGAACAACGAAATCGAACAACGAAATGGAACAACGAAATCGAACAACGAAATCGAACAACGAAATCGAATAACGAATCGAACAACGAAATCGAACAACGAAATCGAACAACGAAATCGAACAACCAAATCGAACAACGAAATCGAACGAAATCGAACAACGAAATCGAACAACGAAATGGAACAACGAAATCGAACAACGAAATCGAACAACGAAATCGAACAACGAAATCGAACAACGAAATCTAACAACGAATTCGAACAACGAATTCGAACCACGAAATCGAACAACGAAATCGAACAACGAAATCGAACAACGAAATCGAACAATGAAATCGAACAACGAAATCGAACAACGAAATCGAACAACGAAATCGAACAACGAAATCGAACAACGAAATCGAACAACGAAATCGAAAAACGAAATCGAACAACAAAATCGAACAACGAAATCGAACAACGAATTCGAACAACGAATTCGAACCACGAAATCGAACAAAGAACAACGAAATCTAACAACGAAATCGAACAACGAAATCGAACAACGAATTGGAACAACGAAATCGAACAACGAAATCGAAAAACGAAATCGATCAACGAAATCGAACAATCAAATCGAACAAAGAAAATCGAACAACCAAATCGAACAACGAAATCGAACAACGAAATCGAACAACGAAATCGAACAACGAAATGGAACAACGAAATCGAACAACGAAATCGAACAACGAAATCTAACAACGAAATCGAACAACGAAATCGAACAACGAAATCGAACAACGAAATCTAACAACGAACAACGAAATCTAACAACGAAATCGAACAACGAAATCGAACAACGAAATGGAACAACGAAATCGAACAACGAAATGGAACAACGAAATCGAACAACGAAATCGAACAACGAAATGGAACAACGAAATCGAACAACGAAATCGAACAACGAAATCGAACAACGAAATCGAACAACGAAATCGAACAACGAAATCGAACAACGAAATGGAACAACGAAATCGAACAACGAAATCGAACAACGAAATCTAACAACGAAATCGAACAACGAAATCGAACAACGAAATCGAACAACGAAATCGAACAACGAAATCGAACAACGAAATCGAACAACGAAATCGAACAACGAAATCGAACAACGAAATCGAACAACGAAATCGAACAACGAAATCGAACAACGAAATCGAACAACGAAATCGAACAACGAAATCGAACAACGAAATCGAACAAAGAACAACGAAATCTAACAACGAACAACGAAATCTAACAACGAACAACGAAATCTAATAACGAACAACAAAATCGAACAACGAAATCGAACAACGAAATCGAACAACGAAATCGAACAACGAAATGGAACAACGAAATCGAACAACGAAATCGAACAACGAAATCGAATAACGAATCGAACAACGAAATCGAACAACGAAATCGAACAACGAAATCGAACAACGAAATCGAACAACGAAATCGAACAACGAAATCTAACAACGAACAACGAAATCTAACAACGAAATCGAACAACGAAATCGAACAACGAAATGGAACAACGAAATCGAACAACGAAATGGAACAACGAAATCGAACAACGAAATCGAACAACGAAATGGAACAACGAAATGGAACAACGAAATCGAACAACGAAATCGAACAACGAAATCGAATAACGAATCGAACAACGAAATCGAACAACGAAATCGAACAACGAAATCGAACAACCAAATCGAACAACGAAATCGAACGAAATCGAACAACGAAATCGAACAACAAAATCGAACAACGAAATCGAACAACGAAATCGAACAACGAATTCGAACAACGAATTCGAACCACGAAATCGAACAAAGAACAACGAAATCTAACAACGAAATCGAACAACGAAATCGAACAACGAAATCGAACAACGAAATGGAACAACGAAATCGAACAACGAAATCGAAAAACGAAATCGATCAACGAAATCGAACAATCAAATCGAACAAAGAAAATCGAACAACCAAATCGAACAACGAAATCGAACAACGAAATCGAACAACGAAATCGAACAACGAAATGGAACAACGAAATCGAACAACGAAATCGAACAACGAAATCTAACAACGAAATCGAACAACGAAATCGAACAACGAAATCGAACAACGAAATCGAACAACGAAATCGAACAACGAAATCGAACAACGAAATCGAACAACGAAATAGAACAACGAAATCGAACAACGAAATCGAACAACGAAATCGAACAACGAAATCGAACAACGAAATCGAACAACGAAATCGCACTTCGAAATCGAACAACGAAATCGAACAACGAATTCGAACCACGAAATCGAACAAAGAACAACGAAATCTAACAACGAACAACGAAATCTAACAACGAACAACGAAATCTAACAACGAACAACAAAATCGAACAACGAAATCGAACAACGAAATCGAACAACGAAATCGAACAACGAAATCGAACAACGAAATCGAACAACGAAATGGAACAACGAAATCGAACAACGAAATCGAACAACGAAATCGAATAACGAATCGAACAACGAAATCGAACAACGAAATCGAACAACGAAATCGAACAACCAAATCGAACAACGAAATCGAACGAAATCGAACAACGAAATCGAACAACGAAATCGAACAACGAAATCGAACAACGAAATCTAACAAAGAAATCTAACAACGAAATCGAACAACGAAATCGAACAACGAAATCGAACAACGAAATCTAACAACGAATTCGAACCACGAAATCGAACAACGAAATCGAACAACGAAATCGAACAACGAAATCGAACAACGAAATCGAACAACGAAATCGAACAACGAAATCGAACAACGAAATCGAACAACGAAATCGAACAACGAAATCGAACAACGAAATCGAACAACGAAATCGAACACGAAATCGAACAACGAAATCGAAAAACGAAATCGAACAACGAAATCGAACAACGAAATCGAACAACGAAATCGAACAACGAAATCGAACAACGAAATCGAACAACGAAATCGAACAACGAAATCGAAAAACGAAATCGAACAACAAAATCGAACAACGAAATCGAACAACGAAATCGAACAACGAATTCGAACAACGAATTCGAACCACGAAATCGAACAAAGAACAACGAAATCTAACAACGAAATCGAACAACGAAATTGAACAACGAAATGGAACAACGAAATCGAACAACGAAATCGAAAAACGAAATCGATCAACGAAATCGAACAATCAAATCGAACAAAGAAAATCGAACAACCAAATCGAACAACGAAATCGAACAACGAAATCGAACAACGAAATCGAACAACGAAATGGAACAACGAAATCGAACAACGAAATCGAACAACGAAATCTAACAACGAAATCGAACAACGAAATCGAACAACGAAATCTAACAACGAACAACGAAATCTAACAACGAAATCGAACAACGAAATCGAACAACGAAATCGAACAACGAAATCGAACAACGAAATCGAACAACGAAATCGAACAACGAAATCGAACAACGAAATCGAACAACGAAATCGAACAACAAAATCGAACAACGAAATCGAACAACGAAATCGAACAACGAATTCGAACAACGAATTCGAACCACGAAATCGAACAACAAAATCGAACAACGAAATCGAACAACGAAATCGAACAACGAATTCGAACCACGAAATCGAACAAAGAACAACGAAATCTAACAACGAAATCGAACAACGAAATCGAACAACGAAATCGAACAACGAAATGGAACAACGAAATCGAACAACGAAATCGAAAAACGAAATCGATCAACGAAATCGAACAATCAAATCGAACAAAGAAAATCGAACAACCAAATCGAACAACGAAATCGAACAACGAAATCGAACAACGAAATCGAACAACGAAATCGAACAACGAAATGGAACAACGAAATCGAACAACGAAATCGAACAACGAAATCTAACAACGAAATCGAACAACGAAATCGAACAACGAAATCGAACAACGAAATCGAACAACGAAATCTAACAACGAACAACGAAATCTAACAACGAATTCGAACAACGAAATCGAACAACGAAATCGAACAACGAAATCGAACAACGAAATCGAACAACGAAATCGAACAACGAAATCGAACAACGAAATCGAACAACGAAATCGAACAACGAAATCGAACAACGAAATCGAACAACGAAATCGAACATCGAAATCGAACAACGAAATCGAACAACGAAATCGAACAACGAAATCGAACAACGAAATCGAACAACGAAATCGAACAACGAAATCGAACAACGAAATCGAACAACGAAATCGAACAACGAAATCGAACAACGAAATCGAACAACGAAATCGAACAACGAAATCGAACAACGAAATCGAACAACGAAATCGAACAACGAAATCGAACAACGAAATCGAACAACGAATTCGAACAACGAATTCGAACAACGAATTCGAACAACGAAATCGAACAACGAAATCGAACAACGAAATCGAACTTCGAAATCGAACAACGAAATCGAACAACGAAATCGCACAACGAAATCGAACAACGAAATCGAACAACGAAATCGAACAACGAAATCGAACAACGAAATCGAACAACGAAATCGAACAACGAAATCGAACAACGAATTCGAACAACGAATTCGAACCACGAAGTCGAACAAAGAACAACGAAATCTAACAACGAACAACGAAATCTAACAACGAACAACGAAAACTAACAACGAACAAGAAATCGAACAACGAAATCGAACAACGAAATCGAACAACGAAATCGAACAACGAAATCGAACAACGAAATCGAACAACGAAATGGAACAACGAAATCGAACAACGAAATCGAACAACGAAATCGAATAACGAAATCGAACAACGAAATCGAACAACGAAATCGAACAACGAAATCGAACAACGAAATCGAACAACGAAATCGAACAACGAAATCGAACAACGAAATCGAACAACGAAATCGAACAACGAAATCGAACAACGAAATCGAACAACGAAATCGAACAACGAAATCGAACAACGAAATCGAACAACGAATTCGAACAACGAAATCGAACAACGAAATCGAACAACGAAATCGAACAACGAAATCGAACAACGAAATCGAACAACGAAATCGAACAACGAATTCGAACAACGAATTCGAACAACGAAATCGAACAACGAAATCGAACAACGAAATCGAACAACGAAATCGAACTTCGAAATCGAACAATGAAATCGAACAACGAAATCGCACAACGAAATCGAACAACGAAATCGAACAACGAAATCGAACAACGAAATCGAACAACGAAATCGAACAACGAAATAGAACAACGAAATCGAACAACGAAATCGTACAACGAAATCGAACAACGAAATCGAACAACGAAATCGAACAACGAAATCGAACAACGAAATCGAACAACGAAATCGAACAACGAAATCGAACAACGAAATCGAACAACGAAATCGAACAACGAAATCGAACAACGAAATCGAACAACGAAATCGAACAACGAATTCGAACAACGAATTCGAACAACGAATTCGAACAACGAAATCGAACAACGAAATCGAACAACGAAATCGAACAACGAAATCGAACTTCGAAATCGAACAACGAAATCGAACAACGAAATCGCACAACGAAATCGAACAACGAAATCGAACAACGAAATCGAACAACGAAATCGAACAACGAAATCGAACAACGAAATCGAACAACGAAATCGAACAACGAATTCGAACCACGAAGTCGAACAAAGAACAACGAAATCTAACAACGAACAACGAAATCTAACAACGAACAACGAAAACTAACAACGAACAAGAAATCGAACAACGAAATCGAACAACGAAATCGAACAACGAAATCGAACAACGAAATCGAACAACGAAATCGAACAACGAAATGGAACAACGAAATCGAACAACGAAATCGAACAACGAAATCGAACAACGAAATCGAATAACGAAATCGAACAACGAAATCGAACAACGAAATCGAACAACGAAATCGAACAACGAAATCGAACAACGAAATCGAACAACGAAATCGAACAACGAAATCGAACAACGAAATCGAACAACGAAATCGAACAACGAAATCGAACAACGAAATCGAACAACGAAATCGAACAACGAATTCGAACAACGAATTCGAACAACGAAATCGAACAACGAAAATCGAACAACGAAATCGAACAACGAAATCGAACTTCGAAATCGAACAATGAAATCGAACAACGAAATCGCACAACGAAATCGAACAACGAAATCGAACAACGAAATCGAACAACGAAATCGAACAACGAAATCGAACTTCGAAATCGAACAATGAAATCGAACAACGAAATCGCACAACGAAATCGAACAACGAAATCGAACAACGAATTCGAACAACGAATTCGAACAACGAAATCGAACAACGAAATCGAACAACGAAATCGAACAACGAAATCGAACTTCGAAATCGAACAATGAAATCGAACAACGAAATCGCACAACGAAATCGAACAACGAAATCGAACAACGAAATCGAACAACGAAATCGAACAACGAAATCGAACAACGAAATAGAACAACGAAATCGAACAACGAAATCGTACAACGAAATCGAACAACGAAATCGAACAACGAAATCGAACAACGAAATCGAACAACGAAATCGAACAACGAAATCGAACAACGAAATCGAACAACGAAATCGAACAACGAAATCGAACAACGAAATCGAACAACGAAATCGAACAACGAAATCGAACAACGAATTCGAACAACGAATTCGAACAACGAATTCGAACAACGAAATCGAACAACGAAATCGAACAACGAAATCGAACAACGAAATCGAACTTCGAAATCGAACAACGAAATCGAACAACGAAATCGCACAACGAAATCGAACAACGAAATCGAACAACGAAATCGAACAACGAAATCGAACAACGAAATCGAACAACGAAATCGAACAACGAAATCGAACAACGAATTCGAACCACGAAGTCGAACAAAGAACAACGAAATCTAACAACGAACAACGAAATCTAACAACGAACAACGAAAACTAACAACGAACAAGAAATCGAACAACGAAATCGAACAACGAAATCGAACAACGAAATCGAACAACGAAATCGAACAACGAAATCGAACAACGAAATGGAACAACGAAATCGAACAACGAAATCGAACAACGAAATCGAACAACGAAATCGAATAACGAAATCGAACAACGAAATCGAACAACGAAATCGAACAACGAAATCGAACAACGAAATCGAACAACGAAATCGAACAACGAAATCGAACAACGAAATCGAACAACGAAATCGAACAACGAAATCGAACAACGAAATCGAACAACGAAATCGAACAACGAAATCGAACAACGAATTCGAACAACGAATTCGAACAACGAAATCGAACAACGAAAATCGAACAACGAAATCGAACAACGAAATCGAACTTCGAAATCGAACAATGAAATCGAACAACGAAATCGCACAACGAAATCGAACAACGAAATCGAACAACGAAATCGAACAACGAAATCGAACAACGAAATCGAACAACGAAATAGAACAACGAAATCGAACAACGAAATCGTACAACGAAATCGAACAACGAATTCGAACAACGAATTCGAACCACGAAATCGAACAAAGAACAACGAAATCTAACAACGAACAACGAAATCTAACAACGAACAACGAAATCTAACAACGAACAACGAAATCTAACAACGAAATCGAACAACGAAATCGAACAACGAAATCGAACAACGAAATCGAACAACGAAATCGAACAACGAAATCGAACAACGAATTCGAACAACGAATTCGAACAACGAATTCGAACAACGAAATCGAACAACGAAATCGAACAACGAAATCGAACAACGAAATCGAACAACGAAATCGAACTTCGAAATCGAACAAAGAAATCGAACAACGAAATCGCACAACGAAATCGAACAACGAAATCGAACAACGAAATCGAACAACGAAATCGAACAACGAAATAGAACAACGAAATCGAACAACGAAATCGTACAACGAAATCGAACAACGAATTCGAACAACGAATTCGAACCACGAAATCGAACAAAGAACAACGAAATCTAACAACGAACAACGAAATCTAACAACGAACAACGAAATCTAACAACGAACAACGAAATCTAACAACGAAATCGAACAACGAAATCGAACAACGAAATCGAACAACGAATTCGAACAACGAATTCGAACCACGAAATCGAACAAAGAACATCGAAATCTAACAACGAACAACGAAATCTAACAACGAACAACGAAATCTAACAACGAACAACGAAATCTAACAACGAAATCGAACAACGAAATCGAACAACGAAAACGAACAACGAAATCGAACAACGAAATCTAACAACGAAATCGAACAACGAAATCGAACAACGAAATCGAACAACGAAATCGAACAACGAAATGGAACAACGAAATCGAACAACGAAATCGAACAACGAAATCGAACAACGAAATCGAACAACGAAATGGAACAACGAAATCGAACAACGAAATCGAACAACGAAATCGAACAACGAAATCGAACAACGAAATCGAACAACCAAATCGAACAACGAAATCGAACAACGAAATCGAACAACGAATTCGAACAACGAATTCGAACCACGAAATCGAACAACGAAATCGAACAACGAAATCGAACAACGAAATCGAACAACGAAATCGAACAACGAAATCGAACAATGAAATCGAACAACGAAATCGAACAACGAAATCGAACAACGAAATCGAACAACGAAATCGAACAACGAAATCGAACAACGAAATCAAACAACGAAATCGAACAACGAAATCGAACACGAAATCGAACAACGAAATCGAAAAACGAAATCGAACAACGAAATCGAACAACGAAATGGAACAACGAAATCGAACAACGAAATCGAACAACGAAATCTAACAACGAAATCGAACAACGAAATCGAACAATGAAATCGAACAACGAAATCGAACAACGAAATCGAACAACGAAATCGAACAACGAAATCGAACAACGAAATCGAACAACGAAATCGAACAACGAAATCGAACAACGAAATCGAACAACGAAATCGAACAACGAAATCGCACTTCGAAATCGAACAACGAAATCGAACAACGAAATCGAACAAAGAACAACGAAATCTAACAACGAACAACGAAATCTAACAACGAACAACGAAATCTAACAACGAACAACAAAATCGAACAACGAAATCGAACAACGAAATCGAACAACGAAATCGAACAACGAAATCGAACAACGAAATGGAACAACGAAATCGAACAACGAAATCGAACAACGAAATCGAATAACGAATCGAACAACGAAATCGAACAACGAAATCGAACAACGAAATCGAACAACCAAATCGAACAACGAAATCGAACGAAATCGAACAACGAAATCGAACAACAAAATCGAACAACGAAATCGAACAACGAAATCGAACAACGAATTCGAACAACGAATTCGAACCACGAAATCGAACAAAGAACAACGAAATCTAACAACGAAATCGAACAACGAAATCGAACAACGAAATCGAACAACGAAATGGAACAACGAAATCGAACAACGAAATCGAAAAACGAAATCGATCAACGAAATCGAACAATCAAATCGAACAAAGAAAATCGAACAACCAAATCGAACAACGAAATCGAACAACGAAATCGAACAACGAAATCGAACAACGAAATGGAACAACGAAATCGAACAACGAAATCGAACAACGAAATCTAACAACGAAATCGAACAACGAAATCGAACAACGAAATCGAACAACGAAATCGAACAACGAAATCGAACAACGAAATCGAACAACGAAATCGAACAACGAAATCGAACAACGAAATCGAACAACGAAATCGAACAACGAAATCGAACAACGAAATCGAACAACGAAATCGAACAACGAAATCGAACAACGAAATCGCACTTCGAAATCGAACAACGAATTCGAACAACGAATTCGAACCACGAAATCGAACAAAGAACAACGAAATCTAACAACGAACAACGAAATCTAACAACGAACAACGAAATCTAACAACGAACAACAAAATCGAACAACGAAATCGAACAACGAAATCGAACAACGAAATCGAACAACGAAATCGAACAACGAAATGGAACAACGAAATCGAACAACGAAATCGAACAACGAAATCGAATAACGAATCGAACAACGAAATCGAACAACGAAATCGAACAACGAAATCGAACAACCAAATCGAACAACGAAATCGAACGAAATCGAACAACGAAATCGAACAACGAAATGGAACAACGAAATCGAACAACGAAATCGAACAACGAAATCGAACAACGAAATCGAACAACGAAATCTAACAACGAATTCGAACAACGAATTCGAACCACGAAATCGAACAACGAAATCGAACAACGAAATCGAACAACGAAATCGAACAATGAAATCGAACAACGAAATCGAACAACGAAATCGAACAACGAAATCGAACAACGAAATCGAACAACGAAATCGAACAACGAAATCGAAAAACGAAATCGAACAACAAAATCGAACAACGAAATCGAACAACGAATTCGAACAACGAATTCGAACCACGAAATCGAACAAAGAACAACGAAATCTAACAACGAAATCGAACAACGAAATCGAACAACGAAATGGAACAACGAAATCGAACAACGAAATCGAAAAACGAAATCGATCAACGAAATCGAACAATCAAATCGAACAAAGAAAATCGAACAACCAAATCGAACAACGAAATCGAACAACGAAATCGAACAACGAAATCGAACAACGAAATGGAACAACGAAATCGAACAACGAAATCGAACAACGAAATCTAACAACGAAATCGAACAACGAAATCGAACAACGAAATCGAACAACGAAATCTAACAACGAACAACGAAATCTAACAACGAAATCGAACAACGAAATCGAACAACGAAATGGAACAACGAAATCGAACAACGAAATGGAACAACGAAATCGAACAACGAAATCGAACAACGAAATGGAACAACGAAATCGAACAACGAAATCGAACAACGAAATCGAACAACGAAATCGAACAACGAAATCGAACAACGAAATCGAACAACGAAATGGAACAACGAAATCGAACAACGAAATCGAACAACGAAATCTAACAACGAAATCGAACAACGAAATCGAACAACGAAATCGAACAACGAAATCGAACAACGAAATCGAACAACGAAATCGAACAACGAAATCGAACAACGAAATCGAACAACGAAATCGAACAACGAAATCGAACAACGAAATCGAACAACGAAATCGAACAACGAAATCGAACAACGAAATCGAACAAAGAACAACGAAATCTAACAACGAACAACGAAATCTAACAACGAACAACGAAATCTAATAACGAACAACAAAATCGAACAACGAAATCGAACAACGAAATCGAACAACGAAATCGAACAACGAAATGGAACAACGAAATCGAACAACGAAATCGAACAACGAAATCGAATAACGAATCGAACAACGAAATCGAACAACGAAATCGAACAACGAAATCGAACAACGAAATCGAACAACGAAATCGAACAACGAAATCTAACAACGAACAACGAAATCTAACAACGAAATCGAACAACGAAATCGAACAACGAAATGGAACAACGAAATCGAACAACGAAATGGAACAACGAAATCGAACAACGAAATCGAACAACGAAATGGAACAACGAAATGGAACAACGAAATCGAACAACGAAATCGAACAACGAAATCGAATAACGAATCGAACAACGAAATCGAACAACGAAATCGAACAACGAAATCGAACAACCAAATCGAACAACGAAATCGAACGAAATCGAACAACGAAATCGAACAACAAAATCGAACAACGAAATCGAACAACGAAATCGAACAACGAATTCGAACAACGAATTCGAACCACGAAATCGAACAAAGAACAACGAAATCTAACAACGAAATCGAACAACGAAATCGAACAACGAAATCGAACAACGAAATGGAACAACGAAATCGAACAACGAAATCGAAAAACGAAATCGATCAACGAAATCGAACAATCAAATCGAACAAAGAAAATCGAACAACCAAATCGAACAACGAAATCGAACAACGAAATCGAACAACGAAATCGAACAACGAAATGGAACAACGAAATCGAACAACGAAATCGAACAACGAAATCTAACAACGAAATCGAACAACGAAATCGAACAACGAAATCGAACAACGAAATCGAACAACGAAATCGAACAACGAAATCGAACAACGAAATCGAACAACGAAATAGAACAACGAAATCGAACAACGAAATCGAACAACGAAATCGAACAACGAAATCGAACAACGAAATCGAACAACGAAATCGCACTTCGAAATCGAACAACGAAATCGAACAACGAATTCGAACCACGAAATCGAACAAAGAACAACGAAATCTAACAACGAACAACGAAATCTAACAACGAACAACGAAATCTAACAACGAACAACAAAATCGAACAACGAAATCGAACAACGAAATCGAACAACGAAATCGAACAACGAAATCGAACAACGAAATCGAACAACGAAATGGAACAACGAAATCGAACAACGAAATCGAACAACGAAATCGAATAACGAATCGAACAACGAAATCGAACAACGAAATCGAACAACGAAATCGAACAACCAAATCGAACAACGAAATCGAACGAAATCGAACAACGAAATCGAACAACGAAATCGAACAACGAAATCGAACAACGAAATCTAACAAAGAAATCTAACAACGAAATCGAACAACGAAATCGAACAACGAAATCGAACAACGAAATCTAACAACGAATTCGAACCACGAAATCGAACAACGAAATCGAACAACGAAATCGAACAACGAAATCGAACAACGAAATCGAACAACGAAATCGAACAACGAAATCGAACAACGAAATCGAACAACGAAATCGAACAACGAAATCGAACAACGAAATCGAACAACGAAATCGAACACGAAATCGAACAACGAAATCGAAAAACGAAATCGAACAACGAAATCGAACAACGAAATCGAACAACGAAATCGAACAACGAAATCGAACAACGAAATCGAACAACGAAATCGAACAACGAAATCGAAAAACGAAATCGAACAACAAAATCGAACAACGAAATCGAACAACGAAATCGAACAACGAATTCGAACAACGAATTCGAACCACGAAATCGAACAAAGAACAACGAAATCTAACAACGAAATCGAACAACGAAATTGAACAACGAAATGGAACAACGAAATCGAACAACGAAATCGAAAAACGAAATCGATCAACGAAATCGAACAATCAAATCGAACAAAGAAAATCGAACAACCAAATCGAACAACGAAATCGAACAACGAAATCGAACAACGAAATCGAACAACGAAATGGAACAACGAAATCGAACAACGAAATCGAACAACGAAATCTAACAACGAAATCGAACAACGAAATCGAACAACGAAATCTAACAACGAACAACGAAATCTAACAACGAAATCGAACAACGAAATCGAACAACGAAATCGAACAACGAAATCGAACAACGAAATCGAACAACGAAATCGAACAACGAAATCGAACAACGAAATCGAACAACGAAATCGAACAACAAAATCGAACAACGAAATCGAACAACGAAATCGAACAACGAATTCGAACAACGAATTCGAACCACGAAATCGAACAACAAAATCGAACAACGAAATCGAACAACGAAATCGAACAACGAATTCGAACCACGAAATCGAACAAAGAACAACGAAATCTAACAACGAAATCGAACAACGAAATCGAACAACGAAATCGAACAACGAAATGGAACAACGAAATCGAACAACGAAATCGAAAAACGAAATCGATCAACGAAATCGAACAATCAAATCGAACAAAGAAAATCGAACAACCAAATCGAACAACGAAATCGAACAACGAAATCGAACAACGAAATCGAACAACGAAATCGAACAACGAAATGGAACAACGAAATCGAACAACGAAATCGAACAACGAAATCTAACAACGAAATCGAACAACGAAATCGAACAACGAAATCGAACAACGAAATCGAACAACGAAATCTAACAACGAACAACGAAATCTAACAACGAATTCGAACAACGAAATCGAACAACGAAATCGAACAACGAAATCGAACAACGAAATCGAACAACGAAATCGAACAACGAAATCGAACAACGAAATCGAACAACGAAATCGAACAACGAAATCGAACAACGAAATCGAACAACGAAATCGAACATCGAAATCGAACAACGAAATCGAACAACGAAATCGAACAACGAAATCGAACAACGAAATCGAACAACGAAATCGAACAACGAAATCGAACAACGAAATCGAACAACGAAATCGAACAACGAAATCGAACAACGAAATCGAACAACGAAATCGAACAACGCAATCGAACAACGAAATCGAACAACGAAATCGAACAACGAAATCGAACAACGAATTCGAACAACGAATTCGAACAACGAATTCGAACAACGAAATCGAACAACGAAATCGAACAACGAAATCGAACAACGAAATCGAACTTCGAAATCGAACAACGAAATCGAACAACGAAATCGCACAACGAAATCGAACAACGAAATCGAACAACGAAATCGAACAACGAAATCGAACAACGAAATCGAACAACGAAATCGAACAACGAAATCGAACAACGAATTCGAACAACGAATTCGAACCACGAAGTCGAACAAAGAACAACGAAATCTAACAACGAACAACGAAATCTAACAACGAACAACGAAAACTAACAACGAACAAGAAATCGAACAACGAAATCGAACAACGAAATCGAACAACGAAATCGAACAACGAAATCGAACAACGAAATCGAACAACGAAATGGAACAACGAAATCGAACAACGAAATCGAACAACGAAATCGAATAACGAAATCGAACAACGAAATCGAACAACGAAATCGAACAACGAAATCGAACAACGAAATCGAACAACGAAATCGAACAACGAAATCGAACAACGAAATCGAACAACGAAATCGAACAACGAAATCGAACAACGAAATCGAACAACGAAATCGAACAACGAAATCGAACAACGAAATCGAACAACGAATTCGAACAACGAAATCGAACAACGAAATCGAACAACGAAATCGAACAACGAAATCGAACAACGAAATCGAACAACGAAATCGAACAACGAATTCGAACAACGAATTCGAACAACGAAATCGAACAACGAAATCGAACAACGAAATCGAACAACGAAATCGAACTTCGAAATCGAACAATGAAATCGAACAACGAAATCGCACAACGAAATCGAACAACGAAATCGAACAACGAAATCGAACAACGAAATCGAACAACGAAATCGAACAACGAAATAGAACAACGAAATCGAACAACGAAATCGTACAACGAAATCGAACAACGAAATCGAACAACGAAATCGAACAACGAAATCGAACAACGAAATCGAACAACGAAATCGAACAACGAAATCGAACAACGAAATCGAACAACGAAATCGAACAACGAAATCGAACAACGAAATCGAACAACGAAATCGAACAACGAATTCGAACAACGAATTCGAACAACGAATTCGAACAACGAAATCGAACAACGAAATCGAACAACGAAATCGAACAACGAAATCGAACTTCGAAATCGAACAACGAAATCGAACAACGAAATCGCACAACGAAATCGAACAACGAAATCGAACAACGAAATCGAACAACGAAATCGAACAACGAAATCGAACAACGAAATCGAACAACGAAATCGAACAACGAATTCGAACCACGAAGTCGAACAAAGAACAACGAAATCTAACAACGAACAACGAAATCTAACAACGAACAACGAAAACTAACAACGAACAAGAAATCGAACAACGAAATCGAACAACGAAATCGAACAACGAAATCGAACAACGAAATCGAACAACGAAATCGAACAACGAAATGGAACAACGAAATCGAACAACGAAATCGAACAACGAAATCGAACAACGAAATCGAATAACGAAATCGAACAACGAAATCGAACAACGAAATCGAACAACGAAATCGAACAACGAAATCGAACAACGAAATCGAACAACGAAATCGAACAACGAAATCGAACAACGAAATCGAACAACGAAATCGAACAACGAAATCGAACAACGAAATCGAACAACGAAATCGAACAACGAATTCGAACAACGAATTCGAACAACGAAATCGAACAACGAAAATCGAACAACGAAATCGAACAACGAAATCGAACTTCGAAATCGAACAATGAAATCGAACAACGAAATCGCACAACGAAATCGAACAACGAAATCGAACAACGAAATCGAACAACGAAATCGAACAACGAAATCGAACAACGAAATAGAACAACGAAATCGAACAACGAAATCGTACAACGAAATCGAACAACGAATTCGAACAACGAATTCGAACCACGAAATCGAACAAAGAACAACGAAATCTAACAACGAACAACGAAATCTAACAACGAACAACGAAATCTAACAACGAACAACGAAATCTAACAACGAAATCGAACAACGAAATCGAACAACGAAATCGAACAACGAATTCGAACAACGAATTCGAACCACGAAATCGAACAAAGAACAACGAAATCTAACAACGAACAACGAAATCTAACAACGAACAACGAAATCTAACAACGAACAACGAAATCTAACAACGAAATCGAACAACGAAAGCGAACAACGAAAACGAACAACGAAATCGAACAACGAAATCTAATAACGAACAACGAAATCTAACAACGAAATCGAACAACGAAATCGAACAACGAAATCGAACAACGAAATCGAACAACGAAATCGAACAACGAAATGGAACAACGAAATCGAACAACGAAATCGAACAACGAAATCGAACAACGAAATCGAACAACGAAATGGAACAACGAAATGGAACAACGAAATCGAACAACGAAATCGAACAACGAAATCGAACAACCAAATCGAACAACGAAATCGAACAACGAAATCGAACAACGAATTCGAACAACGAATTCGAACCACGAAATCGAACAACGAAATCGAACAACGAAATCGAACAACGAAATCGAACAACGAAATCGAACAACGAAATCGAACAATGAAATCGAACAACGAAATCGAACAACGAAATCGAACAACGAAATCGAACAACGAAATCGAACAACGAAATCGAACAACGAAATCGAACAACGAAATCGAACAACGAAATCGAACAACGAAATCGAACAACGAAATCGAACAACGAAATCGAACAACGAAATCGAACAACGAAATCGAACAACGAAATCGAAAAACGAAATCGAACAACAAAATCGAACAACGAAATCGAACAACGAAATCGAACAACGAATTCGAACAACGAATTCGAACCTCGAAATCGAACAAAGAACAACGAAATCTAACAACGAAATCGAACAACGAAATCGAACAACGAAATCGAACAACGAAATGGAACAACGAAATCGAACAACGAAATCGAAAAACGAAATCGATCAACGAAATCGAACAATCAAATCGAACAAAGAAAATCGAACAACCAAATCGAACAACGAAATCGAACAACGAAATCGAACAACGAAATCGAACAACGAAATGGAACAACGAAATCGAACAACGAAATCGAACAACGAAATCTAACAACGAAATCGAACAACGAAATCGAACAACGAAATCGAACAACGAAATCGAACAACGAAATCGAACAACGAAATCGAACAACGAAATCGAACAACGAAATCGAACAACGAAATCGAACAACGAAATCGAACAACGAAATCGAACAACGAAATCGAACAACGAAATCGAACAACGAAATCGAACAACGAAATCGAACAACGAAATCGCACTTCGAAATCGAACAACGAAATCGAACAACGAATTCGAACCACGAAATCGAACAAAGAACAACGAAATCTAACAACGAACAACGAAATCTAACAACGAACAACGAAATCTAACAACGAACAACAAAATCGAACAACGAAATCGAACAACGAAATCGAACAACGAAATCGAACAACGAAATCGAACAACGAAATGGAACAACGAAATCGAACAACGAAATCGAACAACGAAATCGAATAACGAATCGAACAACGAAATCGAACAACGAAATCGAACAACGAAATCGAACAACCAAATCGAACAACGAAATCGAACGAAATCGAACAACGAAATCGAACAACAAAATCGAACAACGAAATCGAACAACGAAATCGAACAACGAATTCGAACAACGAATTCGAACCACGAAATCGAACAAAGAACAACGAAATCTAACAACGAAATCGAACAACGAAATCGAACAACGAAATCGAACAACGAAATGGAACAACGAAATCGAACAACGAAATCGAAAAACGAAATCGATCAACGAAATCGAACAATCAAATCGAACAAAGAAAATCGAACAACCAAATCGAACAACGAAATCGAACAACGAAATCGAACAACGAAATCGAACAACGAAATGGAACAACGAAATCGAACAACGAAATCGAACAACGAAATCGAACAACGAAATCGAACAACGAAATCGAACAACTAAATCGAACAACGAAATCGAACAACGAAATCGAACAACGAAATCGAACCTCGAAATCGAACAACGAAATCGAACAACGAAATCGAACAACGAAATCGAACAACAAAATCGAACAACAAAATCGAACAACGAAATCGAACAACGAAATCGAACAACGAATTCGAACAACGAATTCGAACCACGAAATCGAACAAAGAACAACGAAATCTAACAACGAACAACGAAATCTAACAACGAACAACGAAATCTAACAACGAATAACGAAATCTAACAACGAAATCGAACAACGAAATCGAACAACGAAATCGAACAACGAAATCGAACAACGAAATCGAACAACGAAATCTAACAACGAACAACGAAATCCAACAACGAAATCGAACAACGAAATCGAACAACGAAATCGAACAACGAAATCGAACAACGAAATGGAACAACGAAATCGAACAACGAAATCGAATAACGAATCTAACAACGAAATCGAACAACGAAATCGAACAACGAATTAGAACAACGAAATAGAACAACGAAATCCAACTTCGAAATCGAACAGCGAAATCGAAATCGAACAACAAACTGAAACCACGAAGTCGAACCACGAATTAGAACAACGAAATGGAACAACGCAATCGAACAACGAAATCGAACCACGAAATCATACAACAATATCGAACAACGAAAACGAACAACGAAATCGAACAACGAAATCGAACAACTAAATCGAACAACGAAATCGAACAACGAAATCGAACAACGAAATCGAACTTCGAAATCGAACAACGAAATCGAACAACGAAATCGAACAACGAAATCGAACAACGAAATCGAACAACAAAATCGAACAACAAAATCGAACAACGAAATCGAACAACGAAATCGAACAACGAATTCGAACAACGAATTCGAACCACGAAATCGAACAAAGAACAACGAAATCTAACAACGAACAACGAAATCTAACAACGAACAACGAAATCTAACAACGAACAACGAAATCGAACAACGAAATCGAACAACGAAATCGAACAACAAAATCGAACAACGAAATCGAACAACGAAATCTAACAACGAACAACGAAATCGAACAACGAAATCGAACAACGAAATCGAACAACGAAATCGAACAACGAAATGGAACAACGAAATCGAACAACGAAATCGAATAACGAATCTAACAACGAAATCGAACAACGAAATCGAACAACGAATTAGAACAACGAAATAGAACAACGAAATCCAACTTCGAAATCGAACAGCGAAATCGAAATCGAACAACAAACTGAAACCACGAAGTCGAACCACGAATTAGAACAACGAAATGGAACAACGCAATCGAACAACGAAATCGAACCACGAAATCATACAACAATATCGAACAACGAAAACGAACAACGAAATCGAACAACGAAATCGAACAACCAAATCGAACAACGAAATCGAACGAAATCGAACAACGAAATCGAACAACAAAATCGAACAACGAAATCGAACAACGAAATCGAACAACGAATTCGAACAACGAATTCGAACCACGAAATCGAACAAAGAACAACGAAATCTAACAACGAAATCGAACAACGAAATCGAACAACGAAATCGAACAACGAAATGGAACAACGAAATCGAACAACGAAATCGAACAACGAAATCGAAAAACGAAATCGATCAACGAAATCGAACAATCAAATCGAACAAAGAAAATCGAACAACCAAATCGAACAACGAAATCGAACAACGAAATCGAACAACGAAATCGAACAACGAAATGGAACAACGAAATCGAACAACGAAATCGAACAACGAAATCGAACAACGAAATCGAACAACGAAATCGAACAACTAAATCGAACAACGAAATCGAACAACGAAATCGAACAACGAAATCGAACTTCGAAATCGAACAACGAAATCGAACAACGAAATCGAACAACGAAATCGAACAACAAAATCGAACAACAAAATCGAACAACGAAATCGAACAACGAAATCGAACAACGAATTCGAACAACGAATTCGAACCACGAAATCGAACAAAGAAAAACGAAATCTAACAACGAACAACGAAATCTAACAACGAACAACGAAATCTAACAACGAATAACGAAATCTAACAACGAAATCGAACAACGAAATCGAACAACGAAATCGAACAACGAAATCGAACAACGAAATCGAACAACGAAATCTAACAACGAACAACGAAATCCAACAACGAAATCGAACAACGAAATCGAACAACGAAATCGAACAACGAAATCGAACAACGAAATGGAACAACGAAATCGAACAACGAAATCGAATAACGAATCTAACAACGAAATCGAACAACGAAATCGAACAACGAATTAGAACAACGAAATAGAACAACGAAATCCAACTTCGAAATCGAACAGCGAAATCGAAATCGAACAACAAACTGAAACCACGAAGTCGAACCACGAATTAGAACAACGAAATGGAACAACGCAATCGAACAACGAAATCGAACCACGAAATCATACAACAATATCGAACAACGAAAACGAACAACGAAATCGAACAACGAAATCGAACAACTAAATCGAACAACGAAATCGAACAACGAAATCGAACAACGAAATCGAACTTCGAAATCGAACAACGAAATCGAACAACGAAATCGAACAACGAAATCGAACAACAAAATCGAACAACAAAATCGAACAACGAAATCGAACAACGAAATCGAACAACGAATTCGAACAACGAATTCGAACCACGAACTCGAACAAAGAACAACGAAATCTAACAACGAACAACGAAATCTAACAACGAACAACGAAATCTAACAACGAATAACGAAATCTAACAACGAAATCGAACAACGAAATCGAACAACGAAATCGAACAACGAAATCGAACAACGAAATCGAACAACGAAATCGAACAACGAAATCTAACAACGAACAACGAAATCGAACAACGAAATCGAACAACGAAATCGAACAACGAAATCGAACAACGAAATGGAACAACGAAATCGAACAACGAAATCGAATAACGAATCTAACAACGAAATCGAACAACGAAATCGAACAACGAATTAGAACAACGAAATAGAACAACGAAATCCAACTTCGAAATCGAACAGCGAAATCGAAATCGAACAACAAACTGAAACCACGAAGTCGAACCACGAATTAGAACAACGAAATGGAACAACGCAATCGAACAACGAAATCGAACCACGAAATCATACAACAATATCGAACAACGAAAACGAACAACGAAATCGAACAACGGAATCGGACAACGAAATCGAACAACGAAATCGAACAACGAAATCGAACAACGAAATCGAACAACGAAATCGAATAACGAATCGAACAACGAAATCGAACAACGAAATCGAACAACGAAATCGAACAACGAATTAGAACAACGAAATAGAACAACGAAATCCAACTTCGAAATCGAACAGCGAAATCGAAATCGAACAACAAACTGAAACCACGAAATCGAACCACGAAATAGAACAACGAAATGGAACAACGCAATCGAACAACGAAATCGAACCACGAAATCATACAACAATATCGAACAACGAAAACGAACAACGAAATCGAACAACGGAATCGGACAACGAAATCGAACAACGAAATCGAACAACGAAATCGAACAACGAAATCGAACAACGAAATCGAACAACGAAATCGAACTTCAAAATCGAACAACGAAATCGAACAACGAAATCGAACAACGAAATCGAACAACGAAATCGAACAACGAAATCGAACAACGAAATCGAACAACGAAATCGAACAACGAAATCGAACAACGAAATCGAACAACGAAATCGAACAGCGAAATCGAAATCGAACAACAAACTGAAACCACGAAATCGAAGCACGAAATAGAACAAAGAAATGGAACAACGCAATCGAACAACGAAATCGAACCACGAAATCGAACAACGAAATCGAACTTCAAAATCGAACAACGAAATCGAACTTCAAAATCGAACAACGAAATCGAACAACGAAATCGAACAACGAATTCGAACAACGAAATCGAACAACGAAATCGAACAACGAAATCGAACAACGAAATCGAACAACGAAATCGAACAACGAAATCGAACAACGAAATCGAACAACGAAATCGAACAACGAAATCGAACAACGAAATCGAACAACGAAATCGAACAACGAAATCGAACAACGAAATCGAACTTCAAAATCGAACAACGAAATCGAACAACGAAATCGAACAACGAAATCGAACAACGAAATCGAACAACGAAATCGAACAACGAAATCGAACAACGAAATCGAACAACGAAATCGAACAACGAAATCGAACAACGAAATCGAACAACGAAATCGAACAACGAAATCGAACAACCAAATCGAACAACGAAATCGAACAACGAAATCGAACAACGAATTCGAACAACGAATTCGAACCACGAAATCGAACAACGAAATCGAACAACGAAATCGAACAACGAAATCGAACAACGAAATCGAACAACGAAATCGAACTTCGAAATCGAACAACGAAATCGAACAATGAAATCGAACAACGAAATCGAACAACGAAATCGAACAACGAAATCGAACAACGAAATCGAACAAAGAACAACGAAATCTAACAACGAACAACGAAATCGAACAAAGAACAACGAAATCTAACAACGAACAACGAAATCTAACAACGAACAACGAATTCGAACAACGAACAACGAATTCGAACAACGAATTCGAACCACGAAATCGAACAACGAAATCGAACAACGAAATCGAACAACGAAATCGAACAACCAAATCGAACAACGAAATCGAACAACGAAAT
Organism: Neocrepidodera transversa; assembly: GCA_963243735.1. NCBI lineage: Eukaryota > Metazoa > Arthropoda > Insecta > Coleoptera > Chrysomelidae > Neocrepidodera > Neocrepidodera transversa. The sequence goes on along the minus strand of CAUJLB010000259.1, from coordinate 114,104 downwards.
CGAACAACGAATTCGAACAACGAATTCGAACCACGAAATCGAACAACGAAATCGAACAACGAAATCGAACAACGAAATCGAACAACTAAATCGAACAACAAAATCGAACAACGAAATCGAACAACGAATTCGAACCACGAATTCGAACCACGAAGTCGAACAAAGAACAACGAAATCTAACAACGAACAACGAAATCGAACAAAGAACAACGAAATCTAACAACGAACAACGAAATCTAACAACGAACAACGAAATCTAACAACGAACAACGAAATCTAACAACGAACAACGAAATCTAACAACGAAATCGAACAACGAAATCGAACAACGAAATCGAACAACGAATTCGAACAACGAATTCGAACCACGAAATCGAACAAAGAACAACGAAATCTAACAACGAACAACGAAATCTAACAACGAACAACGAAATCTAACAACGAACAACGAAATCTAACAACGAAATCGAACAACGAAAGCGAACAACGAAAACGAACAACGAAATCGAACAACGAAATCTAATAACGAACAACGAAATCTAACAACGAAATCGAACAACGAAATCGAACAACGAAATCGAACAACGAAATCGAACAACGAAATCGAACAACGAAATGGAACAACGAAATCGAACAACGAAATCGAACAACGAAATCGAACAACGAAATCGAACAACGAAATGGAACAACGAAATGGAACAACGAAATCGAACAACGAAATCGAACAACGAAATCGAACAACCAAATCGAACAACGAAATCGAACAACGAAATCGAACAACGAATTCGAACAACGAATTCGAACCACGAAATCGAACAACGAAATCGAACAACGAAATCGAACAACGAAATCGAACAACGAAATCGAACAACGAAATCGAACAATGAAATCGAACAACGAAATCGAACAACGAAATCGAACAACGAAATCGAACAACGAAATCGAACAACGAAATCGAACAACGAAATCGAACAACGAAATCGAACAACGAAATCGAACAACGAAATCGAACAACGAAATCGAACAACGAAATCGAACAACGAAATCGAACAACGAAATCGAACAACGAAATCGAAAAACGAAATAGAACAACGAAATCGAACAACGAAATCGTACAACGAAATCGAACAACGAATTCGAACAACGAATTCGAACCACGAAATCGAACAAAGAACAACGAAATCTAACAACGAACAACGAAATCTAACAACGAACAACGAAATCTAACAACGAACAACGAAATCTAACAACGAAATCGAACAACGAAATCGAACAACGAAATCGAACAACGAATTCGAACAACGAATTCGAACCACGAAATCGAACAAAGAACAACGAAATCTAACAACGAACAACGAAATCTAACAACGAACAACGAAATCTAACAACGAACAACGAAATCTAACAACGAAATCGAACAACGAAAGCGAACAACGAAAACGAACAACGAAATCGAACAACGAAATCTAATAACGAACAACGAAATCTAACAACGAAATCGAACAACGAAATCGAACAACGAAATCGAACAACGAAATCGAACAACGAAATCGAACAACGAAATGGAACAACGAAATCGAACAACGAAATCGAACAACGAAATCGAACAACGAAATCGAACAACGAAATGGAACAACGAAATGGAACAACGAAATCGAACAACGAAATCGAACAACGAAATCGAACAACCAAATCGAACAACGAAATCGAACAACGAAATCGAACAACGAATTCGAACAACGAATTCGAACCACGAAATCGAACAACGAAATCGAACAACGAAATCGAACAACGAAATCGAACAACGAAATCGAACAACGAAATCGAACAATGAAATCGAACAACGAAATCGAACAACGAAATCGAACAACGAAATCGAACAACGAAATCGAACAACGAAATCGAACAACGAAATCGAACAACGAAATCGAACAACGAAATCGAACAACGAAATCGAACAACGAAATCGAACAACGAAATCGAACAACGAAATCGAACAACGAAATCGAACAACGAAATCGAACAACGAAATCGAAAAACGAAATCGAACAACAAAATCGAACAACGAAATCGAACAACGAAATCGAACAACGAATTCGAACAACGAATTCGAACCTCGAAATCGAACAAAGAACAACGAAATCTAACAACGAAATCGAACAACGAAATCGAACAACGAAATCGAACAACGAAATGGAACAACGAAATCGAACAACGAAATCGAAAAACGAAATCGATCAACGAAATCGAACAATCAAATCGAACAAAGAAAATCGAACAACCAAATCGAACAACGAAATCGAACAACGAAATCGAACAACGAAATCGAACAACGAAATGGAACAACGAAATCGAACAACGAAATCGAACAACGAAATCTAACAACGAAATCGAACAACGAAATCGAACAACGAAATCGAACAACGAAATCGAACAACGAAATCGAACAACGAAATCGAACAACGAAATCGAACAACGAAATCGAACAACGAAATCGAACAACGAAATCGAACAACGAAATCGAACAACGAAATCGAACAACGAAATCGAACAACGAAATCGAACAACGAAATCGAACAACGAAATCGCACTTCGAAATCGAACAACGAAATCGAACAACGAATTCGAACCACGAAATCGAACAAAGAACAACGAAATCTAACAACGAACAACGAAATCTAACAACGAACAACGAAATCTAACAACGAACAACAAAATCGAACAACGAAATCGAACAACGAAATCGAACAACGAAATCGAACAACGAAATCGAACAACGAAATGGAACAACGAAATCGAACAACGAAATCGAACAACGAAATCGAATAACGAATCGAACAACGAAATCGAACAACGAAATCGAACAACGAAATCGAACAACCAAATCGAACAACGAAATCGAACGAAATCGAACAACGAAATCGAACAACAAAATCGAACAACGAAATCGAACAACGAAATCGAACAACGAATTCGAACAACGAATTCGAACCACGAAATCGAACAAAGAACAACGAAATCTAACAACGAAATCGAACAACGAAATCGAACAACGAAATCGAACAACGAAATGGAACAACGAAATCGAACAACGAAATCGAAAAACGAAATCGATCAACGAAATCGAACAATCAAATCGAACAAAGAAAATCGAACAACCAAATCGAACAACGAAATCGAACAACGAAATCGAACAACGAAATCGAACAACGAAATGGAACAACGAAATCGAACAACGAAATCGAACAACGAAATCGAACAACGAAATCGAACAACGAAATCGAACAACTAAATCGAACAACGAAATCGAACAACGAAATCGAACAACGAAATCGAACCTCGAAATCGAACAACGAAATCGAACAACGAAATCGAACAACGAAATCGAACAACAAAATCGAACAACAAAATCGAACAACGAAATCGAACAACGAAATCGAACAACGAATTCGAACAACGAATTCGAACCACGAAATCGAACAAAGAACAACGAAATCTAACAACGAACAACGAAATCTAACAACGAACAACGAAATCTAACAACGAATAACGAAATCTAACAACGAAATCGAACAACGAAATCGAACAACGAAATCGAACAACGAAATCGAACAACGAAATCGAACAACGAAATCTAACAACGAACAACGAAATCCAACAACGAAATCGAACAACGAAATCGAACAACGAAATCGAACAACGAAATCGAACAACGAAATGGAACAACGAAATCGAACAACGAAATCGAATAACGAATCTAACAACGAAATCGAACAACGAAATCGAACAACGAATTAGAACAACGAAATAGAACAACGAAATCCAACTTCGAAATCGAACAGCGAAATCGAAATCGAACAACAAACTGAAACCACGAAGTCGAACCACGAATTAGAACAACGAAATGGAACAACGCAATCGAACAACGAAATCGAACCACGAAATCATACAACAATATCGAACAACGAAAACGAACAACGAAATCGAACAACGAAATCGAACAACTAAATCGAACAACGAAATCGAACAACGAAATCGAACAACGAAATCGAACTTCGAAATCGAACAACGAAATCGAACAACGAAATCGAACAACGAAATCGAACAACGAAATCGAACAACAAAATCGAACAACAAAATCGAACAACGAAATCGAACAACGAAATCGAACAACGAATTCGAACAACGAATTCGAACCACGAAATCGAACAAAGAACAACGAAATCTAACAACGAACAACGAAATCTAACAACGAACAACGAAATCTAACAACGAACAACGAAATCGAACAACGAAATCGAACAACGAAATCGAACAACAAAATCGAACAACGAAATCGAACAACGAAATCTAACAACGAACAACGAAATCGAACAACGAAATCGAACAACGAAATCGAACAACGAAATCGAACAACGAAATGGAACAACGAAATCGAACAACGAAATCGAATAACGAATCTAACAACGAAATCGAACAACGAAATCGAACAACGAATTAGAACAACGAAATAGAACAACGAAATCCAACTTCGAAATCGAACAGCGAAATCGAAATCGAACAACAAACTGAAACCACGAAGTCGAACCACGAATTAGAACAACGAAATGGAACAACGCAATCGAACAACGAAATCGAACCACGAAATCATACAACAATATCGAACAACGAAAACGAACAACGAAATCGAACAACGAAATCGAACAACCAAATCGAACAACGAAATCGAACGAAATCGAACAACGAAATCGAACAACAAAATCGAACAACGAAATCGAACAACGAAATCGAACAACGAATTCGAACAACGAATTCGAACCACGAAATCGAACAAAGAACAACGAAATCTAACAACGAAATCGAACAACGAAATCGAACAACGAAATCGAACAACGAAATGGAACAACGAAATCGAACAACGAAATCGAACAACGAAATCGAAAAACGAAATCGATCAACGAAATCGAACAATCAAATCGAACAAAGAAAATCGAACAACCAAATCGAACAACGAAATCGAACAACGAAATCGAACAACGAAATCGAACAACGAAATGGAACAACGAAATCGAACAACGAAATCGAACAACGAAATCGAACAACGAAATCGAACAACGAAATCGAACAACTAAATCGAACAACGAAATCGAACAACGAAATCGAACAACGAAATCGAACTTCGAAATCGAACAACGAAATCGAACAACGAAATCGAACAACGAAATCGAACAACAAAATCGAACAACAAAATCGAACAACGAAATCGAACAACGAAATCGAACAACGAATTCGAACAACGAATTCGAACCACGAAATCGAACAAAGAAAAACGAAATCTAACAACGAACAACGAAATCTAACAACGAACAACGAAATCTAACAACGAATAACGAAATCTAACAACGAAATCGAACAACGAAATCGAACAACGAAATCGAACAACGAAATCGAACAACGAAATCGAACAACGAAATCTAACAACGAACAACGAAATCCAACAACGAAATCGAACAACGAAATCGAACAACGAAATCGAACAACGAAATCGAACAACGAAATGGAACAACGAAATCGAACAACGAAATCGAATAACGAATCTAACAACGAAATCGAACAACGAAATCGAACAACGAATTAGAACAACGAAATAGAACAACGAAATCCAACTTCGAAATCGAACAGCGAAATCGAAATCGAACAACAAACTGAAACCACGAAGTCGAACCACGAATTAGAACAACGAAATGGAACAACGCAATCGAACAACGAAATCGAACCACGAAATCATACAACAATATCGAACAACGAAAACGAACAACGAAATCGAACAACGAAATCGAACAACTAAATCGAACAACGAAATCGAACAACGAAATCGAACAACGAAATCGAACTTCGAAATCGAACAACGAAATCGAACAACGAAATCGAACAACGAAATCGAACAACAAAATCGAACAACAAAATCGAACAACGAAATCGAACAACGAAATCGAACAACGAATTCGAACAACGAATTCGAACCACGAACTCGAACAAAGAACAACGAAATCTAACAACGAACAACGAAATCTAACAACGAACAACGAAATCTAACAACGAATAACGAAATCTAACAACGAAATCGAACAACGAAATCGAACAACGAAATCGAACAACGAAATCGAACAACGAAATCGAACAACGAAATCGAACAACGAAATCTAACAACGAACAACGAAATCGAACAACGAAATCGAACAACGAAATCGAACAACGAAATCGAACAACGAAATGGAACAACGAAATCGAACAACGAAATCGAATAACGAATCTAACAACGAAATCGAACAACGAAATCGAACAACGAATTAGAACAACGAAATAGAACAACGAAATCCAACTTCGAAATCGAACAGCGAAATCGAAATCGAACAACAAACTGAAACCACGAAGTCGAACCACGAATTAGAACAACGAAATGGAACAACGCAATCGAACAACGAAATCGAACCACGAAATCATACAACAATATCGAACAACGAAAACGAACAACGAAATCGAACAACGGAATCGGACAACGAAATCGAACAACGAAATCGAACAACGAAATCGAACAACGAAATCGAACAACGAAATCGAATAACGAATCGAACAACGAAATCGAACAACGAAATCGAACAACGAAATCGAACAACGAATTAGAACAACGAAATAGAACAACGAAATCCAACTTCGAAATCGAACAGCGAAATCGAAATCGAACAACAAACTGAAACCACGAAATCGAACCACGAAATAGAACAACGAAATGGAACAACGCAATCGAACAACGAAATCGAACCACGAAATCATACAACAATATCGAACAACGAAAACGAACAACGAAATCGAACAACGGAATCGGACAACGAAATCGAACAACGAAATCGAACAACGAAATCGAACAACGAAATCGAACAACGAAATCGAACAACGAAATCGAACTTCAAAATCGAACAACGAAATCGAACAACGAAATCGAACAACGAAATCGAACAACGAAATCGAACAACGAAATCGAACAACGAAATCGAACAACGAAATCGAACAACGAAATCGAACAACGAAATCGAACAACGAAATCGAACAGCGAAATCGAAATCGAACAACAAACTGAAACCACGAAATCGAAGCACGAAATAGAACAAAGAAATGGAACAACGCAATCGAACAACGAAATCGAACCACGAAATCGAACAACGAAATCGAACTTCAAAATCGAACAACGAAATCGAACTTCAAAATCGAACAACGAAATCGAACAACGAAATCGAACAACGAATTCGAACAACGAAATCGAACAACGAAATCGAACAACGAAATCGAACAACGAAATCGAACAACGAAATCGAACAACGAAATCGAACAACGAAATCGAACAACGAAATCGAACAACGAAATCGAACAACGAAATCGAACAACGAAATCGAACAACGAAATCGAACAACGAAATCGAACTTCAAAATCGAACAACGAAATCGAACAACGAAATCGAACAACGAAATCGAACAACGAAATCGAACAACGAAATCGAACAACGAAATCGAACAACGAAATCGAACAACGAAATCGAACAACGAAATCGAACAACGAAATCGAACAACGAAATCGAACAACGAAATCGAACAACCAAATCGAACAACGAAATCGAACAACGAAATCGAACAACGAATTCGAACAACGAATTCGAACCACGAAATCGAACAACGAAATCGAACAACGAAATCGAACAACGAAATCGAACAACGAAATCGAACAACGAAATCGAACTTCGAAATCGAACAACGAAATCGAACAATGAAATCGAACAACGAAATCGAACAACGAAATCGAACAACGAAATCGAACAACGAAATCGAACAAAGAACAACGAAATCTAACAACGAACAACGAAATCGAACAAAGAACAACGAAATCTAACAACGAACAACGAAATCTAACAACGAACAACGAATTCGAACAACGAACAACGAATTCGAACAACGAATTCGAACCACGAAATCGAACAACGAAATCGAACAACGAAATCGAACAACGAAATCGAACAACCAAATCGAACAACGAAATCGAACAACGAAATCGAACAACGAATTCGAACAACGAATTCGAACCACGAAATCGAACAACGAAATCGAACAACGAAATCGAACAACGAAATCGAACAACTAAATCGAACAACAAAATCGAACAACGAAATCGAACAACGAATTCGAACCACGAATTCGAACCACGAAGTCGAACAAAGAACAACGAAATCTAACAACGAACAACGAAATCGAACAAAGAACAACGAAATCTAACAACGAACAACGAAATCTAACAACGAACAACGAAATCTAACAACGAACAACAAAATCGAACAACGAAATCGAACAACGAAATCGAACAACGAAATGGAACAACGAAATCGAACAACGAAATGGAACAACGAAATCGAATAACGAATCAAACAACGAAATCGAACAACGAAATCGAACAACGAAATCGAACAACGAAATCGAACAACGAAATCGAACAACGAAATCGAACAACGAAATCGAACAACGAAATCGAACAACGAAATCGAACAACGAAATCGAACAACGAAATCGAACAACGAAATCGAACAACGAAATCGAACAACGAAATCGAACAACGAATTCGAACAACGAATTCGAACCACGAAGTCGAACAAAGAACAACGAAATCTAACAACGAACAACGAAATCTAACAACGAACAACGAAATCTAACAACGAACAAGAAATCGAACAACGAAATCGAACAACGAAATCGAACAACGAAATCGAACAACGAAATCGAACAACGAAATCGAACAACGAAATGGAACAACGAAATCCAACAACGAAATCGAACAACGAAATCGAATAACGAAATCGAACAACGAAATCGAACAACGAAATCGAATAACGAAATCGAACAACGAAATCGAACAACGAAATCGAACAACGAAATCGAACAACGAAATCGAACAACGAAATCGAACAACGAAATCGAACAACGAAATCGAACAACGAAATCGAACAACGAATTCGAACAACGAATTCGAACAACGAATTCGAACAACGAAATCGAACAACGAAATCGAACAACGAAATCGAACAACGAAATCGAACTTCGAAATCGAACAATGAAATCGAACAACGAAATCGAACAACGAAATCGAACAACGAAATCGAACAACGAATTCGAACAACGAATTCGAACAACGAAATCGAACAACGAAATCGAACAACGAAATCGAACAACGAAATCGAACTTCGAAATCGAACAATGAAATCGAACAACGAAATCGCACAACGAAATCGAACAACGAAATCGAACAACGAAATCGAACAACGAAATCGAACAACGAAATCGAACAACGAAATAGAACAACGAAATCGAACAACGAAATCGTACAACGAAATCTAACAACGAAATCGAACAACGAAATCGAACAACGAAATCGAACAACGAAATCGAACAACGAAATGGAACAACGAAATCGAACAACGAAATCGAACAACGAAATCGAACAACGAAATCGAACAACGAAATCGAACAACGAAATGGAACAACGAAATGGAACAACGAAATCGAACAACGAAATCGAACAACGAAATCGAACAACGAAATCGAACAACCAAATCGAACAACGAAATCGAACAACGAAATCGAACAACGAATTCGAACAACGAATTCGAACCACGAAATCGAACAACGAAATCGAACAACGAAATCGAACAACGAAATCGAACAACGAAATCGAACAATGAAATCGAACAACGAAATCGAACAACGAAATCGAACAACGAAATCGAACAACGAAATCGAACAACGAAATCGAACAACGAAATCGAACAACGAAATCGAACAACGAAATCGAACACGAAATCGAACAACGAAATCGAACAACGAAATCGAACAACGAAATCGAACAACGAAATCGAACAACGAAATCGAACAACGAAATCGAACAACGAAATCGAACAACGAAATCGAACAACGAAATCGAACAACAAAATCGAACAACGAAATCGAACAACGAAATCGAACAACGAATTCGAACAACGAATTCGAACCACGAAATCGAACAAAGAACAACGAAATCTAACAACGAAATCGAACAACGAAATCGAACAACGAAATCGAACAACGAAATGGAACAACGAAATCGAACAACGAAATCGAAAAACGAAATCGATCAACGAAATCGAACAATCAAATCGAACAAAGAAAATCGAACAACCAAATCGAACAACGAAATCGAACAACGAAATCGAACAACGAAATCGAACAACGAAATGGAACAACGAAATCGAACAACGAAATCGAACAACGAAATCTAACAACGAAATCGAACAACGAAATCGAACAACGAAATCGAACAACGAAATCGAACAACCAAATCGAACAACGAAATCGAACAACGAAATCGAACAACGAATTCGAACAACGAATTCGAACCACGAAATCGAACAACGAAATCGAACAACGAAATCGAACAACGAAATCGAACAACTAAATCGAACAACAAAATCGAACAACGAAATCGAACAACGAATTCGAACCACGAATTCGAACCACGAAGTCGAACAAAGAACAACGAAATCTAACAACGAACAACGAAATCGAACAAAGAACAACGAAATCTAACAACGAACAACGAAATCTAACAACGAACAACGAAATCTAACAACGAAATCGAACAACGAAATCGAACAACGAAATCGAACAACGAATTCGAACAACGAATTCGAACCACGAAATCGAACAAAGAACAACGAAATCTAACAACGAACAACGAAATCTAACAACGAACAACGAAATCTAACAACGAAATCGAACAACGAAATCGAACAACGAAATCGAACAACGAAATCGAACAACGAAATCGAACAACGAAATCGAACAACGAAATCGAACAACGAAATCGAACAACAAAATCGAACAACGAAATCGAACAACGAATTCGAACAACGAATTCGAACCGCGAAATCGAACAAAGAACAACGAAATCTAACAACGAACAACGAAATCTAACAACGAACAACGAAATCTAACAACGAAATCGAACAACGAAATCGAACAACGAAATCGAACAACGAAATCGAACAACGAAATCGAACAACGAAATCGAACAACGAAATCGAACAACGAAATCGAACAACAAAATCGAACAACGAAATCGAACAACGAAATCGAACAACGAATTCGAACAACGAAATCGAACAAAGAACAACGAAATCGAACAACGAAATCGAACAACGAATTCGAACAACGAAATCGAACAAAGAACAACGAAATCTAACAACGAACAACGAAATCTAACAACGAACAACGAATTCGAACAACGAACAACGAATTCGAACAACGAATTCGAACCACGAAATCGAACAACGAAATCGAACAACGAAATCGAACAACGAAATCGAACAACGAAATCGAACAACGAAATCGAACAACGAAATCGAACAACGAAATCGAACAACCAAATCGAACAACGAAATCGAACAACGAAATCGAACAACGAATTCGAACAACGAAATGGAACAACGAAATCGAACAACGAAATCGAACAACGAAATCGAACAACGAAATCGAACAACGAAATCGAACAACGAAATCGAACAACGAAATCGAACAACGAAATCGAACAACGAAATGGAACAACGAAATCGAACAACGAAATCGAACAACGAAATCGAACAACGAAATCGAACAACGAAATCGAACGAAATCGAACAACGAAATCGAACAACGAAATCGAACAACGAAATCGAATAACGAATCGAACAACGAAATCGAATAACGAAATCGAACAACGAAATCAAACAACGAATTAGAACAACGAAATAGAACAACGAAATCGAACAACGAAATCGAACAACGAAATCGAACAACGAAATCGAACAACGAAATCGAACAACGAAATCGAACAACGAAATCGAACAACGAAATCGAACAACGAAATCGCACAACGAAATCGAACAACGAAATCGAACAACGAAATCGAACAACGAAATCGAACTTCGAAATCGAACAACGAAATCGAACAACGAAATCGAACAACGAAATCGAACAACGAAATCGAACAACGAAATCCAACAACAAAATCGAAGAACGAAATCGAACAACGAATTCGAACAACGAAATCGAACAAAGAACAACGAAATCTAACAACGAACAACGAAATCTAACAACGAACAACGAATTCGAACAACGAACAACGAATTCGAACCACGAAATCGAACAACGAAATCGAACAACGAAATCGAACAACGAAATCGAACAACGAAATCGAACAACGAAATGGAACAACGAAATCGAACAACGAAATCGAACAACGAAATCGAACAACCAAATCGAACAACGAAATCGAACAACGAAATCGAACAACGAAATGGAACAACGAAATCGAACAACGAAATCGAACAACGAAATCGAACAACGAAATCGAACAACCAAATCGAACAACGAAATCGAACAACGAAATCGAACAACGAATTCGAACAACGAATTCGAACCACGAAATCGAACAACGAAATCGAACAACGAAATCGAACAACGAAATCGAACAACAAAATCGAACAACGAAATCGAACAACGAATTCGAACAACGAAATCGAAAAACGAATTAGAACAACGAAATAGAACAACGAAATCGAACAACGAAATCGAACAACGAAATCGAACAACGAAATCGAACAACGAAATCGAACAACGAAATCGAACAACGACATCGAACAACGAAATCGAACAACGAAATCGAACAACGAAATCGAACAACGAAATCGAACTTCGAAATCGAACAACGAAATCGAACAACGAAATCGAACAACGAAATCGAACAACGAAATCGAACAACGAAATCGAACAACAAAATCGAACAACGAAATCGAACAACGAAATCGAACAACGAATTCGAACAACGAAATCGAACAAAGAACAACGAAATCTAACAACGAACAACGAAATCGAACAAAGAACAACGAAATCTAACAACGAACAACGAAATCTAACAACGAACAACGAATTCGAACAACGAACAACGAATTCGAACAACGAATTCGAACCACGAAATCGAACAACGAAATCGAACAACGAAATCGAACAACGAAATCGAACAACCAAATCGAACAACGAAATCGAACAACGAAATCGAACAACGAATTCGAACAACGAATTCGAACCACGAAATCGAACAACGAAATCGAACAACGAAATCGAACAACGAAATCGAACAAATAAATCGAACAACAAAATCGAACAACGAAATCGAACAACGAATTCGAACTACGAATTCGAACCACGAAGTCGAACAAAGAACAACGAAATCTAACAACGAACAACGAAATCGAACAAAGAACAACGAAATCTAACAACGAACAACGAAATCTAACAACGAACAACGAAATCTAACAACGAACAACAAAATCGAACAACGAAATCGAACAACGAAATCGAACAACGAAATGGAACAACGAAATCGAACAACGAAATGGAACAACGAAATCGAATAACGAATCAAACAACGAAATCGAACAACGAAATCGAACAACGAAATCGAACAACGAAATCAAACAACGAAATCGAACAACGAAATCGAACAACGAAATCGAACAACGAAATCGAACAACGAAATCGAACAACGAAATCGAACAACGAAATCGAACAACGAAATCGAACAACGAAATCGAACAACGAAATCGAACAACGAAATGGAACAACGAAATCGAACAACGAAATCGAACAACGAAATCGAACAACGAAATCGAACAACGAAATCGAACGAAATCGAACAACGAAATCGAACAACGAAATCGAACAACGAAATCGAATAACGAATCGAACAACGAAATCGAATAACGAAATCGAACAACGAAATCAAACAACGAATTAGAACAACGAAATAGAACAACGAAATCGAACAACGAAATCGAACAACGAAATCGAACAACGAAATCGAACAACGAAATCGAACAACGAAATCGAACAACGAAATCGAACAACGAAATCGAACAACGAAATCGCACAACGAAATCGAACAACGAAATCGAACAACGAAATCGAACAACGAAATCGAACTTCGAAATCGAACAACGAAATCGAACAACGAAATCGAACAACGAAATCGAACAACGAAATCGAACAACGAAATCCAACAACAAAATCGAAGAACGAAATCGAACAACGAATTCGAACAACGAAATCGAACAAAGAACAACGAAATCTAACAACGAACAACGAAATCTAACAACGAACAACGAATTCGAACAACGAACAACGAATTCGAACCACGAAATCGAACAACGAAATCGAACAACGAAATCGAACAACGAAATCGAACAACGAAATCGAACAACGAAATGGAACAACGAAATCGAACAACGAAATCGAACAACGAAATCGAACAACCAAATCGAACAACGAAATCGAACAACGAAATCGAACAACGAAATGGAACAACGAAATCGAACAACGAAATCGAACAACGAAATCGAACAACGAAATCGAACAACCAAATCGAACAACGAAATCGAACAACGAAATCGAACAACGAATTCGAACAACGAATTCGAACCACGAAATCGAACAACGAAATCGAACAACGAAATCGAACAACGAAATCGAACAACAAAATCGAACAACGAAATCGAACAACGAATTCGAACAACGAAATCGAAAAACGAATTAGAACAACGAAATAGAACAACGAAATCGAACAACGAAATCGAACAACGAAATCGAACAACGAAATCGAACAACGAAATCGAACAACGAAATCGAACAACGACATCGAACAACGAAATCGAACAACGAAATCGAACAACGAAATCGAACAACGAAATCGAACTTCGAAATCGAACAACGAAATCGAACAACGAAATCGAACAACGAAATCGAACAACGAAATCGAACAACGAAATCGAACAACGAAATCGAACAACGAAATCGAACAACAAAATCGAACAACGAAATCGAACAACGAAATCGAACAACGAATTCGAACAACGAAATCGAACAAAGAACAACGAAATCTAACAACGAACAACGAAATCGAACAAAGAACAACGAAATCTAACAACGAACAACGAAATCTAACAACGAACAACGAATTCGAACAACGAACAACGAATTCGAACAACGAATTCGAACCACGAAATCGAACAACGAAATCGAACAACGAAATCGAACAACGAAATCGAACAACCAAATCGAACAACGAAATCGAACAACGAAATCGAACAACGAATTCGAACAACGAATTCGAACCACGAAATCGAACAACGAAATCGAACAACGAAATCGAACAACGAAATCGAACAAATAAATCGAACAACAAAATCGAACAACGAAATCGAACAACGAATTCGAACTACGAATTCGAACCACGAAGTCGAACAAAGAACAACGAAATCTAACAACGAACAACGAAATCGAACAAAGAACAACGAAATCTAACAACGAACAACGAAATCTAACAACGAACAACGAAATCTAACAACGAACAACAAAATCGAACAACGAAATCGAACAACGAAATCGAACAACGAAATGGAACAACGAAATCGAACAACGAAATGGAACAACGAAATCGAATAACGAATCAAACAACGAAATCGAACAACGAAATCGAACAACGAAATCGAACAACGAAATCAAACAACGAAATCGAACAACGAAATCGAACAACGAAATCGAACAACGAAATCGAACAACGAAATCGAACAACGAAATCGAACAACGAAATCGAACAACGAAATCGAACAACGAAATCGAACTACGAAATCGAACAACGAAATCGAACAACGAAATCGAACAACGAATTCGAACAACGAAATCGAACAAAGAACAACGAAATCGAACAACGAAATCGAACAACGAATTCGAACAACGAAATCGAACAAAGAACAACGAAATCTAACAACGAACAACGAAATCTAACAACGAACAACGAATTCGAACAACGAACAACGAATTCGAACAACGAATTCGAACCACGAAATCGAACAACGAAATCGAACAACGAAATCGAACAACGAAATCGAATAACGAAATCGAACAACGAAATCAAACAACGAATTAGAACAACGAAATAGAACAACGAAATCGAACAACGAAATCGAACAACGAAATCGAACAACGAAATCGAACAACGAAATCGAACAACGAAATCGAACAACGAAATCGAACAACGAAATCGAACAACGAAATCGAACAACGAAATCGAACAACGAAATCGAACTTTGAAATCGAACAACGAAATCGAACAACGAAATCGAACAACGAAATCGAACAACGAAATCGAACAACGAAATCGAACAACAAAATCGAACAACGAAATCGAACAACGAAATCGAACAACGAATTCGAACAACGAAATCGAACAAAGAACAACGAAATCTAACAACGAACAACGAAATCTAACAACGAACAACGAATTCGAACAACGAACAACGAATTCGAACCACGAAATCGAACAACGAAATCGAACAACGAAATCGAACAACGAAATCGAACAACGAAATCGAACAACGAAATGGAACAACGAAATCGAACAACGAAATCGAACAACGAAATCGAACAACGAAATCGAACAACGAAATCGAACAACGAAATCGAAAAACGAAATCGAACAACAAAATCGAACAACGAAATCGAACAACGAAATCGAACAACGAATTCGAACAACGAATTCGAACCACGAAATCGAACAAAGAACAACGAAATCTAACAACGAAATCGAACAACGAAATCGAACAACGAAATCGAACAACGAAATCGAAAAACGAAATCGATCAACGAAATCGAACAATCAAATCGAACAAAGAAAATCGAACAACCAAATCGAACAACGAAATCGAACAACGAAATCGAACAACGAAATCGAACAACGAAATGGAACAACGAAATCGAACAACGAAATCGAACAACGAAATCTAACAACGAAATCGAACAACGAAATCGAACAACGAAATCGAACAACGAAATCGAACAACGAAATCTAACAACGAACAACGAAATCTAACAACGAAATCGAACAACGAAATCGAACAACGAAATCGAACAACGAAATCGAACAACGAAATCGAACAACGAAATCGAACAACGAAATCGAACAACGAAATCGAACAACAAAATCGAACAACGAAATCGAACAACGAAATCGAACAACGAATTCGAACAACGAATTCGAACCACGAAATCGAACAACAAAATCGAACAACGAAATCGAACAACGAAATCGAACAACGAATTCGAACAACGAATTCGAACCACGAAATCGAACAAAGAACAACGAAATCTAACAACGAAATCGAACAACGAAATCGAACAACGAAATGGAACAACGAAATCGAACAACGAAATCGAAAAACGAAATCGATCAACGAAATCGAACAATCAAATCGAACAAAGAAAATCGAACAACCAAATCGAACAACGAAATCGAACAACGAAATCGAACAACGAAATGGAACAACGAAATCGAACAACGAAATCGAACAACGAAATCTAACAACGACATCGAACAACGAAATCGAACAACGAAATCGAACAACGAAATCGAACAACGAAATCTAACAACGAACAACGAAATCTAACAACGAATTCGAACAACGAAATCGAACAACGAAATCGAACAACGAAATCGAACAACGAAATCGAACAACGAAATCGAACAACGAAATCGAACAACGAAATCGAACAACGAAATCGAACAACGAAATGGAACAACGAAATCCAACAACGAAATCGAACAACGAAATCGAATAACGAAATCGAACAACGAAATCGAACAACGAAATCGAATAACGAAATCGAACAACGAAATCGAACAACGAAATCGAACAACGAAATCGAACAACGAAATCGAACAACGAAATCGAACAACGAAATCGAACAACGAAATCGAACAACGAAATCGAACAACGAATTCGAACAACGAATTCGAACAACGAATTCGAACAACGAAATCGAACAACGAAATCGAACAACGAAATCGAACAACGAAATCGAACTTCGAAATCGAACAATGAAATCGAACAACGAAATCGCACAACGAAATCGAACAACGAAATCGAACAACGAAATCGAACAACGAAATCGAACAACGAAATCGAACAACGAAATAGAACAACGAAATAGAACAACGAAATCGTACAACGAAATCGAACAACGAATTCGAACAACGAATTCGAACCACGAAATCGAACAAAGAACAACGAAATCTAACAACGAACAACGAAATCTAACAACGAACAACGAAATCTAACAACGAACAACGAAATCTAACAACGAAATCGAACAACGAAATCGAACAACGAAATCGAACAACGAATTCGAACAACGAATTCGAACCACGAAATCGAACAAAGAACAACGAAATCTAAAAACAAACAACGAAATCTAACAACGAACAACGAAATCTAACAACGAACAACGAAATCTAACAACGAAATCGAACAACGAAATCGAACAACGAAAACGAACAACGAAATCGAACAACGAAATCTAACAACGAACAACGAAATCTAACAACGAAATCGAACAACGAAATCGAACAACGAAATCGAACAACGAAATCGAACAACGAAATGGAACAACGAAATCGAACAACGAAATCGAACAACGAAATCGAACAACGAAATCGAACAACGAAATCGAACAACGAAATGGAACAACGAAATGGAACAACGAAATCGAACAACGAAATCGAACAACGAAATCGAACAACGAAATCGAACAACCAAATCGAACAACGAAATCGAACAACGAAATCGAACAACGAATTCGAACAACGAATTCGAACCACGAAATCGAACAACGAAATCGAACAACGAAATCGAACAACGAAATCGAACAACGAAATCGAACAATGAAATCGAACAACGAAATCGAACAACGAAATCGAACAACGAAATCGAACAACGAAATCGAACAACGAAATCGAACAACGAAATCGAACAACGAAATCGAACAACGAAATCGAACACGAAATCGAACAACGAAATCGAACAACGAAATCGAACAACGAAATCGAACAACGAAATCGAACAACGAAATCGAACAACGAAATCGAACAACGAAATCGAACAACGAAATCGAACAACGAAATCGAACAACAAAATCGAACAACGAAATCGAACAACGAAATCGAACAACGAATTCGAACAACGAATTCGAACCACGAAATCGAACAAAGAACAACGAAATCTAACAACGAAATCGAACAACGAAATCGAACAACGAAATCGAACAACGAAATCGAACAACGAAATGGAACAACGAAATCGAACAACGAAATCGAAAAACGAAATCGATCAACGAAATCGAACAATCAAATCGAACAAAGAAAATCGAACAACCAAATCGAACAACGAAATCGAACAACGAAATCGAACAACGAAATCGAACAACGAAATGGAACAACGAAATCGAACAACGAAATCGAACAACGAAATCTAACAACGAAATCGAACAACGAAATCGAACAACGAAATCGAACAACGAAATCGAACAACCAAATCGAACAACGAAATCGAACAACGAAATCGAACAACGAATTCGAACAACGAATTCGAACCACGAAATCGAACAACGAAATCGAACAACGAAATCGAACAACGAAATCGAACAACTAAATCGAACAACAAAATCGAACAACGAAATCGAACAACGAATTCGAACCACGAATTCGAACCACGAAGTCGAACAAAGAACAACGAAATCTAACAACGAACAACGAAATCGAACAAAGAACAACGAAATCTAACAACGAACAACGAAATCTAACAACGAACAACGAAATCTAACAACGAAATCGAACAACGAAATCGAACAACGAAATCGAACAACGAATTCGAACAACGAATTCGAACCACGAAATCGAACAAAGAACAACGAAATCTAACAACGAACAACGAAATCTAACAACGAACAACGAAATCTAACAACGAAATCGAACAACGAAATCGAACAACGAAATCGAACAACGAAATCGAACAACGAAATCGAACAACGAAATCGAACAACGAAATCGAACAACGAAATCGAACAACAAAATCGAACAACGAAATCGAACAACGAATTCGAACAACGAATTCGAACCGCGAAATCGAACAAAGAACAACGAAATCTAACAACGAACAACGAAATCTAACAACGAACAACGAAATCTAACAACGAAATCGAACAACGAAATCGAACAACGAAATCGAACAACGAAATCGAACAACGAAATCGAACAACGAAATCGAACAACGAAATCGAACAACGAAATCGAACAACAAAATCGAACAACGAAATCGAACAACGAAATCGAACAACGAATTCGAACAACGAAATCGAACAAAGAACAACGAAATCGAACAACGAAATCGAACAACGAATTCGAACAACGAAATCGAACAAAGAACAACGAAATCTAACAACGAACAACGAAATCTAACAACGAACAACGAATTCGAACAACGAACAACGAATTCGAACAACGAATTCGAACCACGAAATCGAACAACGAAATCGAACAACGAAATCGAACAACGAAATCGAACAACGAAATCGAACAACGAAATCGAACAACGAAATCGAACAACGAAATCGAACAACCAAATCGAACAACGAAATCGAACAACGAAATCGAACAACGAATTCGAACAACGAAATGGAACAACGAAATCGAACAACGAAATCGAACAACGAAATCGAACAACGAAATCGAACAACGAAATCGAACAACGAAATCGAACAACGAAATCGAACAACGAAATCGAACAACGAAATGGAACAACGAAATCGAACAACGAAATCGAACAACGAAATCGAACAACGAAATCGAACAACGAAATCGAACGAAATCGAACAACGAAATCGAACAACGAAATCGAACAACGAAATCGAATAACGAATCGAACAACGAAATCGAATAACGAAATCGAACAACGAAATCAAACAACGAATTAGAACAACGAAATAGAACAACGAAATCGAACAACGAAATCGAACAACGAAATCGAACAACGAAATCGAACAACGAAATCGAACAACGAAATCGAACAACGAAATCGAACAACGAAATCGAACAACGAAATCGAACAACGAAATCGAACAACGAAATCGAACAACGAAATCGAACTTCGAAATCGAACAACGAAATCGAACAACGAAATCGAACAACGAAATCGAACAACGAAATCGAACAACGAAATCCAACAACAAAATCGAAGAACGAAATCGAACAACGAATTCGAACAACGAAATCGAACAAAGAACAACGAAATCTAACAACGAACAACGAAATCTAACAACGAACAACGAATTCGAACAACGAACAACGAATTCGAACCACGAAATCGAACAACGAAATCGAACAACGAAATCGAACAACGAAATCGAACAACGAAATCGAACAACGAAATGGAACAACGAAATCGAACAACGAAATCGAACAACGAAATCGAACAACCAAATCGAACAACGAAATCGAACAACGAAATCGAACAACGAAATGGAACAACGAAATCGAACAACGAAATCGAACAACGAAATCGAACAACGAAATCGAACAACCAAATCGAACAACGAAATCGAACAACGAAATCGAACAACGAATTCGAACAACGAATTCGAACCACGAAATCGAACAACGAAATCGAACAACGAAATCGAACAACGAAATCGAACAACAAAATCGAACAACGAAATCGAACAACGAATTCGAACAACGAAATCGAAAAACGAATTAGAACAACGAAATAGAACAACGAAATCGAACAACGAAATCGAACAACGAAATCGAACAACGAAATCGAACAACGAAATCGAACTTCGAAATCGAACAACGAAATCGAACAACGAAATCGAACAACGAAATCGAACAACGAAATCGAACAACGAAATCGAACAACAAAATCGAACAACGAAATCGAACAACGAAATCGAACAACGAATTCGAACAACGAAATCGAACAAAGAACAACGAAATCTAACAACGAACAACGAAATCGAACAAAGAACAACGAAATCTAACAACGAACAACGAAATCTAACAACGAACAACGAATTCGAACAACGAACAACGAATTCGAACAACGAATTCGAACCACGAAATCGAACAACGAAATCGAACAACGAAATCGAACAACGAAATCGAACAACCAAATCGAACAACGAAATCGAACAACGAAATCGAACAACGAATTCGAACAACGAATTCGAACCACGAAATCGAACAACGAAATCGAACAACGAAATCGAACAACGAAATCGAACAAATAAATCGAACAACAAAATCGAACAACGAAATCGAACAACGAATTCGAACTACGAATTCGAACCACGAAGTCGAACAAAGAACAACGAAATCTAACAACGAACAACGAAATCGAACAAAGAACAACGAAATCTAACAACGAACAACGAAATCTAACAACGAACAACGAAATCTAACAACGAACAACAAAATCGAACAACGAAATCGAACAACGAAATCGAACAACGAAATGGAACAACGAAATCGAACAACGAAATGGAACAACGAAATCGAATAACGAATCAAACAACGAAATCGAACAACGAAATCGAACAACGAAATCGAACAACGAAATCAAACAACGAAATCGAACAACGAAATCGAACAACGAAATCGAACAACGAAATCGAACAACGAAATCGAACAACGAAATCGAACAACGAAATCGAACAACGAAATCGAACAACGAAATCGAACAACGAAATCGAACTACGAAATCGAACAACGAAATCGAACAACGAAATCGAACAACGAATTCGAACAACGAAATCGAACAAAGAACAACGAAATCGAACAACGAAATCGAACAACGAATTCGAACAACGAAATCGAACAAAGAACAACGAAATCTAACAACGAACAACGAAATCTAACAACGAACAACGAATTCGAACAACGAACAACGAATTCGAACAACGAATTCGAACCACGAAATCGAACAACGAAATCGAACAACGAAATCGAACAACGAAATCGAACAACGAAATCGAACAACGAAATGGAACAACGAAATCGAACAACGAAATCGAACAACGAAATCGAACAACGAAATCGAACAACCAAATCGAACAACGAAATCGAACAACGAAATCGAACAACGAATTCGAACAACGAAATGGAACAACGAAATCGAACAACGAAATCGAACAACGAAATCGAACAACGAAATCGAACAACGAAATCGAACAACGAAATCGAACAACGAAATCGAACAACGAAATCGAACAACGAAATGGAACAACGAAATCGAACAACGAAATCGAACAACGAAATCGAACAACGAAATCGAACAACCAAATCGAACAACGAAATCGAACAACGAAATCGAACAACGAATTCGAACAACGAAATCGAACTTCAAAATCGAACTTCAAAATCGAACAACGAAATCGAACAACGAAATCGAACAACGAAATCGAACAACGAAATCGAACAACGAAATCGAACGAAATCGAACAACGAAATCGAACAACGAAATCGAACAACGAAATCGAATAACGAATCGAACAACGAAATCGAATAACGAAATCGAACAACGAAATCAAACAACGAATTAGAACAACGAAATAGAACAACGAAATCGAACAACGAAATCGAACAACGAAATCGAACAACGAAATCGAACAACGAAATCGAACAACGAAATCGAACAACGAAATCGAACAACGAAATCGAACAACGAAATCGAACAACGAAATCGAACAACGAAATCGAACTTTGAAATCGAACAACGAAATCGAACAACGAAATCGAACAACGAAATCGAACAACGAAATCGAACAACGAAATCGAACAACAAAATCGAACAACGAAATCGAACAACGAAATCGAACAACGAATTCGAACAACGAAATCGAACAAAGAACAACGAAATCTAACAACGAACAACGAAATCTAACAACGAACAACGAATTCGAACAACGAACAACGAATTCGAACCACGAAATCGAACAACGAAATCGAACAACGAAATCGAACAACGAAATCGAACAACGAAATCGAACAACGAAATGGAACAACGAAATCGAACAACGAAATCGAACAACGAAATCGAACAACGAAATCGAACAACGAAATCGAACAACGAAATCGAAAAACGAAATCGAACAACAAAATCGAACAACGAAATCGAACAACGAAATCGAACAACGAATTCGAACAACGAATTCGAACCACGAAATCGAACAAAGAACAACGAAATCTAACAACGAAATCGAACAACGAAATCGAACAACGAAATCGAACAACGAAATCGAAAAACGAAATCGATCAACGAAATCGAACAATCAAATCGAACAAAGAAAATCGAACAACCAAATCGAACAACGAAATCGAACAACAAAATCGAACAACGAAATCGAACAACGAAATCGAACAACGAAATCGAACAACGAAATCGAACAACGAAATCGAACAACAAAATCGAACAACGAAATCGAACAACGAAATCGAACAACGAATTCGAACAACGAATTCGAACCACGAAATCGAACAACAAAATCGAACAACGAAATCGAACAACGAAATCGAACAACGAATTCGAACAACGAATTCGAACCACGAAATCGAACAAAGAACAACGAAATCTAACAACGAAATCGAACAACGAAATCGAACAACGAAATGGAACAACGAAATCGAACAACGAAATCGAAAAACGAAATCGATCAACGAAATCGAACAATCAAATCGAACAAAGAAAATCGAACAACCAAATCGAACAACGAAATCGAACAACGAAATCGAACAACGAAATGGAACAACGAAATCGAACAACGAAATCGAACAACGAAATCTAACAACGAAATCGAACAACGAAATCGAACAACGAAATCGAACAACGAAATCGAACAACGAAATCGAACAACGAAATCTAACAACGAACAACGAAATCTAACAACGAATTCGAACAACGAAATCGAACAACGAAATCGAACAACGAAATCGAACAACGAAATCGAACAACGAAATCGAACAACGAAATCGAACAACGAAATCGAACAACGAAATCGAACAACGAAATCGAACAACGAAATCGAACAACGAAATCGAACAACGAAATCGAACATCGAAATCGAACAACGAAATCGAACAACGAAATCGAACAACGAAATCGAACAACGAAATCGAACAACGAAATCGAACAACGAAATCGAACAACGAAATCGAACAACGAAATCGAACAACGAAATCGAACAACGAAATCGAACAACGAAATCGAACAACGAAATCGAACAACGAAATCGAACAACGAAATCGAACAACGAAATCGAACAACGAAATCGAACAACGAATTCGAACAACGAATTCGAACAACGAATTCGAACAACGAAATCGAACAACGAAATCGAACAACGAAATCGAACAACGAAATCGAACTTCGAAATCGAACAACGAAATCGCACAACGAAATCGAACAACGAAATCGAACAACGAAATCGAACAACGAAATCGAACAACGAAATCGAACAACGAAATCGAACAACGAATTCGAACAACGAATTCGAACCACGAAGTCGAACAAAGAACAACGAAATCTAACAACGAACAACGAAATCTAACAACGAACAACGAAAACTAACAACGAACAAGAAATCGAACAACGAAATCGAACAACGAAATCGAACAACGAAATCGAACAACGAAATCGAACAACGAAATCGAACAACGAAATCGAACAACGAAATGGAACAACGAAATCGAACAACGAAATCGAACAACGAAATCGAATAACGAAATCGAACAACGAAATCGAACAACGAAATCGAACAACGAAATCGAACAACGAAATCGAACAACGAAATCGAACAACGAAATCGAACAACGAAATCGAACAACGAAATCGAACAACGAAATCGAACAACGAAATCGAACAACGAAATCGAACAACGAAATCGAACAACGAATTCGAACAACGAATTCGAACAACGAATTCGAACAACGAAATCGAACAACGAAATCGAACAACGAAATCGAACAACGAAATCGAACTTCGAAATCGAACAATGAAATCGAACAACGAAATCGCACAACGAAATCGAACAACGAAATCGAACAACGAAATCGAACAACGAAATCGAACAACGAAATCGAACAACGAAATAGAACAACGAAATCGAACAACGAAATCGTACAACGAAATCGAACAACGAATTCGAACAACGAATTCGAACCACGAAATCGAACAAAGAACAACGAAATCTAACAACGAACAACGAAATCTAACAACGAACAACGAAATCTAACAACGAACAACGAAATCTAACAACGAAATCGAACAACGAAATCGAACAACGAAATCGAACAACGAATTCGAACAACGAATTCGAACCACGAAATCGAACAAAGAACAACGAAATCTAACAACGAACAACGAAATCTAACAACGAACAACGAAATCTAACAACGAACAACGAAATCTAACAACGAAATCGAACAACGAAATCGAACAACGAAATCGAACAACGAAATCGAACAACGAAATCGAACAACGAAATGGAACAACGAAATCGAACAACGAAATCGAACAACGAAATCGAATAACGAAATCGAACAACGAAATCGAACAACGAAATCGAACAACGAAATCGAACAACGAAATCGAACAACGAAATCGAACAACGTAATGGAACAACGAAATCGAACAACGAAATCGAACAACGAAATCGAATAACGAAATCGAACAACGAAATCGAACAACGAAATCGAACAACGAAATCGAACAACGAAATCGAACAACGAAATCGAACAACGAAATCGAACAACGAAATCGAACAACGAAATCGAACAACGAAATCGAACAACGAAATCGAACAACGAAATCGAACAACGAAATCGAACAACGAAATCGAACAACGAAATCGAACAACGAATTCGAACAACGAATTCGAACAACGAAATCGAACAACGAAATCGAACAACGAAATCGAACAACGAAATCGAACTTCGAAATCGAACAATGAAATCGAACAACGAAATCGCACAACGAAATCGAACAACGAAATCGAACAACGAAATCGAACAACGAAATCGAACAACGAAATCGAACAACGAAATAGAACAACGAAATCGAACAACGAAATCGTACAACGAAATCGAACAACGAATTCGAACAACGAATTCGAACCACGAAATCGAACAAAGAACAACGAAATCTAACAACGAACAACGAAATCTAACAACGAACAACGAAATCTAACAACGAACAACGAAATCTAACAACGAAATCGAACAACGAAATCGAACAACGAAATCGAACAACGAATTCGAACAACGAATTCGAACCACGAAATCGAACAAAGAACAACGAAATCTAACAACGAACAACGAAATCTAACAACGAACAACGAAATCTAACAACGAACAACGAAATCTAACAACGAAATCGAACAACGAAATCGAACAACGAAAACGAACAACGAAATCGAACAACGAAATCTAACAACGAACAACGAAATCTAACAACGAAATCGAACAACGAAATCGAACAACGAATTCGAACAACGAATTCGAACCACGAAATCGAACAACAAAATCGAACAACGAAATCGAACAACGAAATCGAACAACGAATTCGAACAACGAATTCGAACCACGAAATCGAACAAAGAACAACGAAATCTAACAACGAAATCGAACAACGAAATCGAACAACGAAATGGAACAACGAAATCGAACAACGAAATCGAAAAACGAAATCGATCAACGAAATCGAACAATCAAATCGAACAAAGAAAATCGAACAACCAAATCGAACAACGAAATCGAACAACGAAATCGAACAACGAAATCGAACAACGAAATGGAACAACGAAATCGAACAACGAAATCGAACAACGAAATCTAACAACGAAATCGAACAACGAAATCGAACAACGAAATCGAACAACGAAATCGAACAACGAAATCTAACAACGAACAACGAAATCTAACAACGAATTCGAACAACGAAATCGAACAACGAAATCGAACAACGAAATCGAACAACGAAATCGAACAACGAAATCGAACAACGAAATCGAACAACGAAATCGAACAACGAAATCGAACAACGAAATCGAACAACGAAATCGAACAACGAAATCGAACATCGAAATCGAACAACGAAATCGAACAACGAAATCGAACAACGAAATCGAACAACGAAATCGAACAACGAAATCGAACAACGAAATCGAACAACGAAATCGAACAACGAAATCGAACAACGAAATCGAACAACGAAATCGAACAACGAAATCGAACAACGAAATCGAACAACGAAATCGAACAACGAAATCGAACAACGAAATCGAACAACGAAATCGAACAACGAAATCGAACAACGAATTCGAACAACGAATTCGAACAACGAAATCGAACAACGAAATCGAACAACGAAATCGAACTTCGAAATCGAACAACGAAATCGAACAACGAAATCGCACAACGAAATCGAACAACGAAATCGAACAACGAAATCGAACAACGAAATCGAACAACGAATTCGAACAACGAATTCGAACCACGAAGTCGAACAAAGAACAACGAAATCTAACAACGAACAACGAAATCTAACAACGAACAACGAAAACTAACAACGAACAAGAAATCGAACAACGAAATCGAACAACGAAATCGAACAACGAAATCGAACAACGAAATCGAACAACGAAATCGAACAACGAAATGGAACAACGAAATCGAACAACGAAATCGAACAACGAAATCGAATAACGAAATCGAACAACGAAATCGAACAACGAAATCGAACAACGAAATCGAACAACGAAATCGAACAACGAAATCGAACAACGAAATCGAACAACGAAATCGAACAACGAAATCGAACAACGAAATCGAACAACGAAATCGAACAACGAATTCGAACAACGAAATCGAACAACGAAATCGAACAACGAAATCGAACAACGAAATCGAACTTCGAAATCGAACAATGAAATCGAACAACGAAATCGCACAACGAAATCGAACAACGAAATCGAACAACGAAATCGAACAACGAAATCGAACAACGAAATCGAACAACGAAATAGAACAACGAAATCGAACAACGAAATTGTACAAC
>CAUJLB010000259.1:0-82500 GCA_963243735.1 Neocrepidodera transversa | reverse complement strand
ACTGCTGATAAGGAGTACGCGTGCATACATGATAAAAATAATGACGGTTATTGCTAAAAGTTCCGCATAGGCATATCTCGCACTATAAATTCGAAGCATACAAACCATTAGCTATCATTTGTCTCCAACGAGTGGTAACGATCAGTTCTCTTAGTGAGAGTGCAAAATATAAAAGTAAGTTTTTATTTTTATTCTTTTTTGAAAATCAGGTGTTATATTTTATTATGTGATTATAAAGTGCCGTTTTTTATTCGGTTTTTGTTGAAAAATTAAATCTTAGGTTTTATTATTTAATACATCATCCATATTTATTCTAGAATTATCACGTCAGCTCCCCGTCAGTTTTAAAGGTTCTATCAAACAAAAAAGTAAGTTGTTTTCTATTTATATATTTTATATTTAAAAATTCATCACTTTGTAATTTATTTTAGATGGACTTAAATAAACTAAACAAATGTTCCATTATAGAGAAAGAAAACAAGCCGGTGATAAAGCTAAGCAGTCTACCACTTAATCAACCAACCAAAATCGTAGCAGCCAAGATTGTAAATACAACATTTGGTGAAAGTGTTCTGCTGGAGTTGGAAACTCAAGTGGTTTTTCTGCCCAAGAGAGTAACCGATACATACCGCCCTCACATTGAGCACTTCACCCGCAATAAGTATTCTGTGATATATAAAGGGCCAGTAAACACTGGCAAACCACATCCTGCCACCACATTTGAAATAGTAGAAAATTAATTGGTGAGTTTTACTTTTTATCTAAGTGATACAGCGATTTGAAATTATGAACGTAAAAAAAGTAATAACAAATTCTGATAACGTGCTGCTGGCAATAAAAAAACTATATAAAATTTTATTCGACAGCTTTTCGACTAGAGACGCTGAAATTTGGTTAAGACGTTTAGACAGGCAAATTAGAATATGCAGTAAAGAAATTCGTGCTGGAAAACGCAATAAATTATCTATTGGGACTTTGAAAAAACTTCAGACTAACGTTGGACATTTTAAACATTTTAGAAAATTAATTTTACATAGACATGTTGGGGCGGGACTTAATAATACAAAATTGGGGCAGCGAGTTAAATGGGAAAATGTTGCATCATCTTTTTCCAGCCGAATTCAAACGGGGGTTATAGTTAATTTACGTCATAAGGACTTGATATATTTTCTGAGTGATTGTGTTATTATATTTAAGAATAAAATTAGCAAAATTTTAAAATCATTTCAAGTAATTAAAGTAAATGTTACGTTTTGTGGGGAATTTATAAAAAAATCTGGGGATACGGAAATTTTAGATTTAAAATATTTTAATACTAAAAACGCTATAATTGATGTGACAACTGATATACATCGTTGGTTTGTCGAAAATGCTCAAGACAAAATTTTAACTAAACTGGGTAATTTCCAAGAACGCGAATCAGGCTACGCACTTAATAGGGTTATTTCTTTGGAAGTTAATATCAATAAGTTTGAAATGGGGAATGGTTCATCTTACATTAAACTCCCAAAACAAATTTCGGATAAAAAGGCTTGTGTCAATATTAAAAATACCGACAATGCATGTTTTTATTGGTCAGTAGTTAGTGCTCTTTATCCTCCAAGAGTACCGTCACATGCAGAACTGACACGTTCATATCCATTTTATAGTACTGTCTTAAATACAGATGATTTAGAAGCACCAATGCCGTTACATCAAATCAATAAATTTGAAAAATTAAATAATATTTCCATTAATGTTTATGCTCTTGAACTAAATTCGGTAAACGAAAAAACATTTTACATTGTAGTTCCAGCCAGACTAACTAAAAAGAAACTAGAACAACACGTAAATTTACTTTTGATACAAAACATTTATTTTCCAAAACTGAACGACTATGAGGCACCGACTATTGACGAAGACGACACAGAAATAAAGTATCATTATTGCCATATAAAAAATATGTCTAGGTTATTTAATAGTCAAATTAGTAAACATAAGCATAAAAAATTCATTTGTGATAGGTGTATAAACTATTTTTCAACTCAACAAAAATTAGACGATCATGAAACTTTATGTTCTGAAATAAACGAATACAAAATGATGTTTCCAAAATACGAGAATGTTGAATTTAGAAATTTTACATATAAACAGGAAACGCCGTTTGTTATTTATGCAGATTTCGAGTGTATATTGGAAAATTTTAACGATCTAAATGAAAACAATTGCAAATCGAAAAAATACCAAAAACATATTGCTTACAGTGCTGGCTACTATGTAAAATGTGGTTTCGATGACAGTCTATCGTTTTTCAAAAGTTATCGTGGCGAGGACTGCATGGATTGGTTCTCAAATGAAATGACAAACGCGGCTAAAACTATTCAATCGAAAATTAAAAACATTGTTCCCATGGTTGAAAGACCTGATCGATGTGGGGCAACTAATTGTCACATATGCGAGAAAAGCTTTCAGCCAAAGAGCATTATTGTGCTTGATCATAATCATTTTACTGGAGAATTTCGTGGATTTGCTCATCAAGCTTGTAATTTGAATTTTAAAAAGTTGTTTGTCGTTCCCGTGGTTTTTCACAATTTGAGCGGTTATGATAGTCATTTTATGATAACCAATTTGTGTAAAAAGGGAAGGTTGAGCATACTTCCAATTAATAAAGAAAAATATATTTCTTTTACATTGTTTGACGAAGAAACTGATATCAAATTTAGATTTATAGATTCATTTAGATTTATGGGTACATCCCTAGACGAATTATCGTCTATTATGAATCTAGATAATTTTAAAATCGTCAAACAGGAATTTAATCATGTAGTAGACGAAGAAAAATTTAAATTATTAACTAAAAAGGGAGTTTTTTGTTACGACTATATAGATTCTTGGGATAAATTAAATAACACTTTATTACCACCTATTCAAAATTTCTACAATAAGTTAAATGATCAAAATATTGATGAGAAAAAGTATGCTCATGCTCTCTCAGTTTGGTCCACGTTTAACATAAAATCTCTAGGCGAATATTCCGATTTGTATCTGAAAACAGACGTATTAATTCTAGCTGATGTCTTTGAACAGTTTAGACAAAAATGTCATACAACTTATGGTTTAGATCCAGCATGGTATTACACTATGCCTGGATACACTTGGGATGCAATGTTGAAAATGACTCAGTGTAAATTAGAATTATTACGTGATGTTGACATGATAATGTTTATCGAAAAGGCTATTCGCGGAGGGATATCGGTATGTAGTAGTAGATTTTCGGAGGCTAATAACAAATACATGACTGACTATGATCCGACAAAACCATCAAAATATTTAATGTACTTGGACGTAAACAATCTGTATGGTTGGGCCATGTGTGAACCTCTCCCATACGGAGGATTCAAATGGATCGAAGACTGTGCTAATTTTGACGTTATGACAATACCAGACGATTCACCAATAGGCTACATTTTGCAGATTGATTTGGAATATCCTAATCACCTACATGATGCGCACAAAGATTTTCCATTTGCTGCCGAACAACGTATACCTCCTGGTTCAAAATTACCAAAGTTAATGACGACATTACATAATAAAGAAAAATATACTGTACATTATCGAAATTTAAAACAAATGCTGGAAAATGGTTTGGTAATTACAAGGGTTCATAAAATTTTGCAATTTAATCAGTCGACTTGGCTGCGTCCCTATATTGAGAAAAATACTCAATTGCGGACTGCAGCCCGCAATACTTTTGAAAAAAATTTATACAAGCTAATGAACAATGCTGTGTTTGGCAAGACGATGGAAAATATTCGTAAACATCGTGTGGTAAAATTGGTAAAATCATGGCATGGTCGCTATGGAGCCAAAAATTTGATTTCAAGTTTTCGGTTTCACAGTCGAACAATTTTTGACGATGACATCGTAGCCATTGAATTACGAAAAACTGAACTAATTTTCAATAAACCGCTGTATATTGGCATGGCCATTTTAGATTTGTCGAAAATTTGCATGTACGATTTTCATTATAGTCATATGATGACGAAATTGGGTCCTGCAAAATGTAAACTAATGTACATGGATACAGACAGTTTCATTTACGAAATACAATGCGATGACGCGTATAATGACGTTATAAAAGCAGACTTGGCGAAATTTGATACATCTGACTATGCTTCCGATAATCCCTACAACATGCCTCAAGTAAATAAAAAAGTGTTGGGTTTAATGAAAGATGAAGCCTGTGGGAAAATTGTTTCAAAATTTGTTGGGTTACGTTCAAAAATGTACACATATAAATTAGATTTATCACTGGAGGAGAGGGAAAAAGAAAGAAAACGATTAGAACGGAAAAATTTAAGTAGGGAAAGGATAGATAATCAATTAAACAATTTTGGAGTAACTAAAAAATCAAAAGGGGTTAAATATGGAGTCGTTAAAAATAATATTACATATGAGGATTATGAAAATTGCTTAAAAGAATTCAAAACACAAACGGCAACCCAACGTTGCATAAGATCATTTGCGCATCAAGTTTTTAGTGTGGAACAGACGAAAATCAGTCTAAGTCCTCATGACGATAAACGACATTTATTACCAGGCACGTTTGATACTTTGCCCTGGGGGCATTACAGTATATGAGTTTTTCGCTGTATCACTTATTATGTAAAAAAAAAGTAAAACTTTGTTTTGAAATTTCATTCATACATATCTTTCATATTTATATTCTATGTTTTTATATTGTATATAATTTTTGTAATCCCATGTTTTTTATATTTTTAATAAAAGACTTAAATTTATCTATATGTTTTTATTAACGTAATCTGAAACAGGACAAAAACTTGACACAAAAAACGTTAAAAACATATTAAAATGTACCTTTTTTAACGTTTTTTATCGCTTAGAATTTTAAATCGAAATAAATAAGACAAACATCAATTTTAGCATGTTATTTTTTACATGTTTCCTTATGGAAAATACCTGAATTTGAGGTAAAAAAAGTTAAAGATTTTTACATAAAAAAAAAAATACACGTTAAAAAACGATGAAAACGTTGTAAAATGTAACGCTTCGAACGTTTTTTAACGTTCAATATTTTGAAGCGTTAAGAAACGCTGGAAACGTCGTAAAATGTGACGTTTCGTGCATATTTTCGAGTAAAAAAAAGGTATAAATAAAAAAAGAAAAAATCATAAATTTTTTTTATTTTATTTAACTATTTATACAAATTATTCAACTAACGCATTAATGGCCTTGGGTTTATAATAATAAATAAATTCTCTAAGAGCACTAGATAATAAAGTATTATCTGAACAATCACAAAATCCATACAATAAATCTAATTTACTTAACGAAAAATAATGTCCTTCTTGGAACCAAGATTTGATTCTATTTATGACGGCGTGATAATATGCACAAAAATTTAAATTTTGCAATAAATCCACCTTATTTCTAACAAGTCCAAAATCAGCTTCCACAATTTGAATTGCATCCTCTTCAGTGATGTAGAATTCAATTCCATGTTTTGATATTAGAATAAACTTTGCTTCATCGTAGACCAGTTGAGTGATTGTCGCATAGTTTCCACATGGAAGGACATCTGGACCATCTTTATTCGAGAAAAAGCCGGTAATTTTATTTTGTAATATTTCTATAAATATAGACCATTCATAAACGCCAAAAGACATTTTATTCTGCTTTAATGGTTGACATAACACTACGGCTGGGCTGAATGTCCTAGCTGGAGAGAGGCCCACTCTAATGTCAAAATTTTTAAGTGGAAACGCTGTATTAAGCAAATAGTAATTTTCAAATTTGGCGGCATTTTCATACATCTCCAAAACTCGGTCGATTTCTCTATCATAATTACTCTCATAACCGCTATCATCACCATCATCGTTTGCAATACATTTGACGGGTTCATCAGAAGCACCAGTAGCTACAGCCTCGATAATTGCATCCAGGTTCATATTACGTTGGTCAACACTAGCGAAAGCCATACTTTTTAAACGATACTTTCAAAATTACTAAACAGGAATGAGGCGTAAATTGTCTGAGAGGTGGTATTTGTAGATGTAGTCCCCTTCCACCATACATTTTTTAGTTGTACCGCCGGAAACGAACAGTTTAGAGTCACAAAAGGCCCCTCAATTGCAGAAATTTGTTCGTGTTTTACATTGATTTCTATACTAAATCAGCATTTTCGATCCAACTGTTATGTTTTTTATCGAGTCCAAGCCATTTCACGTACATTTTCTTTCCTTTTCGGCGCAAGACCTTTTCCACCAGGTATATGTCGGGATTCGTGGTTTTTTGTAACTCCTCTTCGTAGAACGCCCCTTTGATTGGTGATCCATGCATATCTTCCAGGAGATAGGTAATGGGGTTAGTGATGTTAACTTTGCTAATCTTAAATAATTCCGTAGTCCAATTTGGCGTATAGCCTTTTTCGAAAACATGTTTGGCTTTACTTATGCGTACAATATCACTGACTTTTAATTTCCGCGGCCCGGCAATTTTCAAATGGCTGTAGCATTTACTTAAAATTTTCTGTTCGTTGGATTTGTTGACGTCGATCGGTTTAAATCTCGTTTTGCTATGTTTAGTCTCGTTGTATTGTGTTGTAGTTATCGGCAATTCATCCAACCATTTGTAGCTACCGTTTAAACTGAAATATTTGTATAGTTTGGATTTCAACGTCCTGATTGCCCGCTCTGCCATTGAAGCCTTTACAACAGACCATGTATTATAGTGATTAATATGATTTTTTTTCATTAAACTCTGAAATTTTGTGTTGAAAAATTCCGTACCTTGGTCAGTCTGCAGATTTTTCGGACACCGTTTAGTGTGTGCTAAAATATCACTAAATGTTTTGGTAATTTCTTCACCAGTTTTTGTTTTCAACGGTCGAGTCCATATGAATTTCGAAAAGCAATCTATAACAACCATGATTAATTTATATCCTTTGTTTTGGTGCGAGTAATTTCTCATTTCCATGAGGTCCATTTGCCATAAATCATCCAAACCTTTAATGATGGTTCGTCGTCTAGGGTAATTTTTTCGAGCAGGTTTATGCAGTTCATTAACAAGTTGAATCTTTTCCTTTGACGACATGTTGACGATTGAAAGGAGATTGCTGGTGCCTATACAGTTATTTTACTTAATTTTGCCTCTACTCCATGAAGACGTGCAGTCATTGTTTCAACATTTTTGATAATACCCTCAACATTGCCGCTAATTGTAGTTATGCCTGTTTCATTATTTTCAATTGTCTCCTTAAAATGATCGATTTTGGTATAAATATCGCCAATGCTATTTTTAACATCATCATTTAATGCATTTATATAAGTTCTCAAATCATGATTAGACTTCGAAACGGTGGTATTTAGCGTTTCAAAACTTGTAATTATTTGAACTGTTACATTTTTCAACTCTTCCAACTGTTTGGAAAAATCCACTAATTTGGGTTCAATTAATGTCGTACGAGTCGATTCAATTCCAAGCTGTTTCCTTAAATCATCAATGTCGGAAAGTAATCTGGTCGTTGTTTGCTGCGATGCATTTGATAACTCTGTTTTCAATGCATTAACGTCTGAAATTTGGGCTTTTTCACGTAAACTCTGCTCAGTATTTAATAATGCTGTAGTAACCGGATCGTAACTTTGTTTAAATTCCCTTCTTAAAAACTCTTTAGCTCGTACTATGGAGTCGTCTACGTATATTTTTGTTGTTAGGTCTTTACTTTTCGCAGGAGGATCTTTTAATCTCTGCGATATTTGCTCCATTTTTCCCGATACATCTTCAATGCGACGTTTCATTTTATTGTTAATGTCGGTTTCGGTCAAGACTTTCAATTTGTCAACGTATTTTTTCGTTGCAGCATCTGAATCAATTGTCGGTTCCTTTATGTTGCACAACTTTACATTTTCAAAGTCAACATTTCCATCGGAAGTATGAGGAAGTGCTAATTTTGGAGGTACACGATTATACGGAACTGTTTTGTGTTTCCCGAAACGACGTCCGAATTTATCGAGACTCATCTTGCAAATGACATTTCTGGAACCAAGTTACTCTATTATATTGGCTTCCCGGAGCTCATTAATAATAGCTGTAATTTCATTATCTTGTGAAGTATTTCCAGCATGTTTCGAAGCAACTAACAACTTTAAACGATCGATCAATTCATTGGGATCGTCCCAATACACGTATTCTATAGGTTTTTCATTATAAATCAAATCGCATCGTGTTGCTGGTTTCGATAATCCTGCTCCTTCTCGAGGCTGAAACAGGGGACGGATAATGTCCATATATTTGTATTTTTTTGTACCTTTCAAATGTCCTTTAGAATTTCGATGAACTCCTGTTGCTTCTAGAATGGCTTTATAAGCGTTTAAGTCATCTGCAACAAAAGCAGGGTCATCATAAAAAATTAATTGATACAATCCTGGAGTTCCAGTCACCCCGTTCCACTGATTGTCATAAAGTACGTTTATACTTTCAGTTTTAGCATCAAACTCTATACGTTTGTTACCTAAAAACCACCAATCATTTTCTGATTCGTACACTGGACCATACACTCGATCGATTCTCTCGTTATTCTGCCAGTAGTCTTGAACTACTTGTCGACTCATTGGAGGATACTGATCTAGATAGTCATTAATAGCTTCTACAGCTACCGGTTTTTGAGAAACAGAGGCTTCATCAATTTCACTAAACTGTTCGGTGTTGTCGTTGTTTCCTTCAGCTACATCTTCCAATGAAATAAAATCGGTTTTTTTGGGTGATGAAGCTTTTTGAGGCTTAAAATTCGACGTAATGGATGACATTTCGTGGCCTTTAACTTTGGGCTCATTTTTTACTTGTTCTTTTTTGACGGAGTAATTTGGCGAAGTTTTTACTATTTCTTGAAGAGGTTCAGATATTGGCTTGAACAGTTTCCTAATAGATTCATCTTGTTCCGTTTTGTTCAATTTTAATGCCAGATACTTTTTACGTATAGACCGGGCAAGTTCAGCGATTTTTCTCTTGTGAGTAGCTACAGCTACTTGATTCTTTGCCAGCATGATGTCGAATGACGATATGCTCTACAATTTTATGTATTTATCGAAGCCTACTCTGTATCGCCCGTGATTGAGTGGAAAGTCTTTAACAATAACTAACGTACCATATCGATGGGCCCAACACTCTGCACACATTTTCTTGAATTCTTCAAAGGTAACATCTGGAGACACATGTTCATCAAATATATGTTTTAGGTTAATTTCATCCTGTTTAAATAGGATTATAATGTTACAGTTGTCTCGTATTAGCTGTTTTGGTACTTTTGAGTAAGTTTGACAGAGATATGCTGCATCAATATCTTTATGCCGGCACATTGAGTAATATTCTCGAATTTTCTGCTGACCGTCGCAGGCAACATCGTCAAATATGAATATAGAGTTATTTTTAGCCTTATTGGGACTTATAATTTCTTCGTTGTCTTTAAAGGAATAGTACCCAACGCCTTTAGCACTGGAAATCACTTCTTGGAGTAGTTGATATTTTGGCTGGTACAGAGACTTTGAATAAACATACACATTTTTAAATTTAGCGCCGTTGGGATCGAAGAGCAGCGACAGCATAACATTTGTTTTTCCGCATCCAGAAGGTCCACATATAATGGCGCGAAACGAATCCGGTAGCAATTTACCATGTTTACTCTGTTTACTTGGTGTAAAGTCCAAGTTGACGATGGATAGCGTCTGTTCTTGTTGAACGACCTTCATCTTGTGTCGTTCGAGGAAGAAATGTCAGATAATAAATATAGATGACGCTACATCTCATCATCAGTCTTCATGTTGGTGTGTCAGGGTGAAGGTGTCTTGAATTCCATCATCAATAAGCTACCAGTCGAGTTACATATTCCTGGCTATCAATATTGTGGACCTGGTACAAAACTACTTAAGCGACTTGCACGCGGAGATCCCGGCATTAATCCTTTGGACGCTGCTTGTAAACAACACGACATTGCTTATTCGCAAAACAAATCTTTAGAGGAACGCCATAAAGCCGATCAGATACTTGAAAACGCTGCTTGGGACCGAGTAAAGTCCAAGGACGCTTCTGTTGGTGAAAAAACTGCCGCCTGGTTCGTTACCACTGGAATGAAGGGTAAACGCAAACTTGGGATGGGCGTCAAAAAGCCTTCTGTTTCTTTTCAACGTGGGATCCTTCAGAAAATTGCAAAGTCCTATAAACCGGCAACAACTGTAACAAAATCTGCTTCGAATGCATTGAAGGTAGCAAGACTTGCTGTGAAAAAGGTTGGAGGTCGTCGTCGTGTTAAAGTTCCAAGAATTATTCCGATTGCCAAATCTGGTGGAATTCTGCCTCTAATACCGATTTTTGCTGCGCTTGGAGCACTCGGCAGTCTCGCAGGTGGAGCAAGTGCAATTGCAAAAACAGCTATTGATGCTAAGAACGCCCAAAAGAAGCTCGAAGAAGATGAACGTCACAACAAAGCAATGGAAGCCGTTGGTAAAGGACTGTACTTGCGAAAAAACGCCAAAGGTGGCTTTGGTCTATTTCTGAAAAAGCAAAAAAACTAATAATGCTACCCAATAGGCCATTGTACGATTTCGAACTAACACGTTATGCTAAAAAACTTAAAATACCACATTTTCGAGGTGTTTTTATGAGAGACACTTTACCTTCGAGTCCCCGTAAACGTGAATGTGGTATTGTAAATTTGGATACCTCCGACAATAATGGTACTCATTGGGTGGCCTACAACAAGAAAAACAATCGCGTGGACTACTTTGATTCATTTGGTAACTTGAAACCGCCGAGAGAACTTGTATGCTATTTGGGGAACGTAAAAATTTTCTACAACAACGATCCATATCAAACGTACAATCAAGCGAATTGTGGAAAATTGTGTTTGAAATTTCTACACAATAATGGCGGATAATATGGGCGTTCAAGTCATAATGGTACATCTGACTGATAATAAAACATTTTCGGAATTTACATCAGAAGAGTTGAAGCATATCCCGCTGGAATATTTAATAAAAAATGTGAGACCTGGAGAACTATTGAGTATATGGCATAAACTGTCTGCAGAATACACGTCAAAGTTTAATCTTCAAATACGGCTTCCATGCTATGTTCACTACAATAGACCTGATTGGATAACACACTGGGACGGACCTGCTGATGCTCAAGAAGATTGTTGTTTTTGTAAATTAGCCTTAAAAAAATAATTCAATAAATGTTTGTACACAGATATAATTGTTTCATTCATCATGTCGCACTTGTTGAGAGTAAACAGTAATACTCACGTCTTCACTTTTCGTCCTTCTACGCCAATATTGTTGGACCCGAAAAAAGATTATGAATTAGCACTTAGATCTTTTCATTCGTACAATTCCATACCGAACATTGAAAAAGGCGATAAATTTTACTATTTCGATAAAACTAACAAATTGAAAGTTATCGAGTTTCCTACAGGATGCTACGAAATTACCGATATAGAAGCATTTATACGAACGAAGATGGGGCTTGAAAATGAAGTTAATCCTGAACTGTTTTTCTCGTTAAAACCCAACAATAATACACTGCAATGCGAAATCTTTAGCAAATATTATAAAATAACGTTTAAAAAGCCAAATAATATTGGGCATATATTGGGATTCTCTGAAAAAAATCTTAATCCTGGTCTAATACATTCATCGGACTTGCCTGTAAACATTATAAAAGTATCAACCATACACTTTGATGCCAACATTACGTCGGGAGCCTTTGATGGAGACAGACCTGCACACACGATCTACGAATTTGCTGTAAAAGTCGATCCTGGCTACGCTATCGACGAAACACCTTCAAATTTGCTATATTTACCAGTTATACCACAACGAGAAATAACCAACATTACAGTGTTGGCTTTGGATCAAGACGGCCATCCCGTAAACTTTCGAGGTGAAACTAGTACTCTTGTGTTGGAATTGAGAGCAAGGAGCCGATGGGACTAGTTATAAGATATAGAGGCGCTTCCAAATCTTTATTGTCGCCGCAAGCGTCTAAGCGTCAACATCTAACTGCAGCAAATATATTGTTTCTCCGTTCACTTGGATATCATGTCAACGGTGACTATATACAAACGAAGAAAAATTGACGAAGCACATACTTCTCCGATGTTTGATCTGTATCGATCCCCAACATTTGATGAGTCTATTCGTAAGGCAGAGTATAGGTCCTATACACCGTTCGTAAAATCATTCAATTGCAACGATGTTGTGGAATTTAGCATCAACCAAGTCGACTCGTTCTTTGCTATGAATCAATCACTGCTGGCTATTAGAGGGAAATTGGAAATAACCGGCGGAGGAGATGTATCTTTAGCATCCAATTTTGGAGCTTTCCTTTTCGACTCTTGCACGTACAGCGAATCCGCTAGAGAAGTTGAAACAGTACGCGATCCTGGAATTATAAGTGCTGTTCGAGCTTACACTTGTTACAGCAAAGAAGACTCAAATCATATGGCTATCGCTGGCTGGAATTATCCTTCAGCACCTATCCTCGCCGCTCACGACAAGTCTTTCAGCTTGTTGAT
Source organism: Neocrepidodera transversa (assembly GCA_963243735.1). Lineage (NCBI taxonomy): Eukaryota > Metazoa > Arthropoda > Insecta > Coleoptera > Chrysomelidae > Neocrepidodera > Neocrepidodera transversa. The sequence continues at coordinate 69,932 of CAUJLB010000259.1, read as the reverse complement.
GCCGCTTAAACATATTTTCAACATTTTCAACGACTATCCTATGATTACGTGCGGCAGACAAACTCTTAGATTTGTAAGAGCAAGAAACGATAACGATTGCATAATTGTAAAGGAAAAAAATGTTGGTACTGCTACAGCAACGACTACCACCGTAAAAATCGTAATTCAAAGTATCGAGCTGAAAATCAAACACATTTATCCGAATGATGATGTGAAAGAACAACTTTTGAAAGCTATTCAAACTGACAAACCGATACTAATTCCGTTTAGAAAATGGGAACTGAATGAATTGCCTGCAATTACAGCCGGTGCGCGAAGAGAAATCTGGGCAGTTAAAACTAGCACCGCAATCGAACGGCCACGTTTCATTGTCGTATGTTTCCAAACTAATAAACGTGATGCTGTTGGGGAAGATCCGACTTTGTTTGATCACGTGAGTACTGCTAGCATTCGAGTATCATTGAATGGTGAATACTATCCCAACGAACGTATGCAGTTGGACTTTGCAAACAATCACTTTGCTGAAGCCCATTTCAACTATAGCAACTTTCAAACTAGTTATTCAAATTCTGCTTTGAAGAGTTGCCTTTTGGACTATGTTGCATTTAAAAACCGTTCTTTGTTCATCATTGATTGTTCCAAGCAAGAAGAAACCATGAAATCATCTACTATTGATGTGAGATTGGATATAGAAGCCGATTCTGGATTTCCCGCTAATACTAAAGCTTACTGTATTATAATTCACGACTGTTTAATGGAGTACTTCCCCCTCTCTGAAGTACTGAAAAGTTTAAATTAGATATCACTTAGTAAATGCCACTAGTTGAACGTTTGCCACGATGAGAATAGCACTCTGTGATATCCAAGGGTTCGATATTGAGGGCAGTTTCCATCCAAAGGAGATGTCAATTCAAATCGGATCCCATGTTTCTAACTTTCTATTCAAGCCTGCAATACCCTACGCTAATTTAAGTGCACGTGATAAGAAAACAGTTAGACATGTAGAGAAATATATTCATGGAATAAACTACAGCTCGGGTAACATCGAGTATACGGAAATTAACGATATATTGGAAAAATATTTGCTATATGCTGCAGACTGTATTTACGTTAGAGGAAATCAAAAGGAGGATTTTTTACTTCAGAAATGCCAACAGTTATTGGGTACCCCGCATCCCGCCGTTTATGATGTCGCAAAATATGATGGATTGCTCTGTCAAACAAGGAGATTTGAATCTTGTCATACGCCGTGTCTAAACCATGCATCTGGAAAATTTCTGTGTGCTGAACGCAACGTTAATATGTTACATAATTGGTTGTATTATATTATATTACCTAGATAATGTACTTTTTCAAATAAAAATGCTTATTTATATATGGGTTTTATTGAAACACCCTGTATATTTTTATTTATTTATTTTGTTAAAGAAAGTCGATTTCTTACATTTTTTATGACAATTTTTATCAATAGAACAGAAAGTGCCGATAATATCGCACATAACATTGAAAATATTTTGTACAGTTCATTTTGAATGACTTTATTATTATTCCATAATGATAACTGGGAAACTTCACCACCACTAATACTTCTTAAATCGACTTCAGCTGTTGAGATGTGTTGCCACGTCTCAACGTCACCCTCGGTCTCATCTTGAAATACGAGCTTCAACTTGTATCTCGTCTGATTAGCTGGTACATTAATCGAAAACACTGGCAATTTTCCATCATTAACTTTATTTAAAGACATCATCTGCCATTCTGAACGCTGGCACTCAAATTCCTCGTTAAAACATACGGCTATATGTTTTACTCCAATAGGGACGTGTGTGTAGAGCATATTGTTCAACACTGCTGTTAGAATTATGAAAGACATTTTCAATGCGGCCATTTTGTAGGCTGAATTCGTCTTAGTGGATATTGAGTCTGCGGTAATTGACGATTTTCAAATACTTTATCCCACGCAGAACTTATAGCCAGACGGCCAAATTGCTTAATCGTTTTACTTTTATCTTCGTAAAGTATTATGTCTTGATATAATTTTCGAACTTTCTCTCCAAATTCCTCCAATTTACGTGTGTGTTCTGGCGATGCCATCATACAACTGACAAATTCTACCAAATCTAAATTTCTTATAAGCCCTCAATGCAATAAATATTATTTTGTATATACCTCTCTGCCTATGTTGTAATTTAATTCTTTTTTATCACATCTGTTCTTATCTCTGTTATAACGGAAACTCGTTCAGAGCATTCTTATCGCGAAACGAATTAAATTACAAATGAAATATTTCAATTTTTAATAGCAGTAATGAAAAAAAATATATATATTCTACATCACATTTTAAATACAGAACCGTTTTTTCCATAAAAATTGTCCCAATGGTATTATTCCGGTCAAGATATAAGAGAATGGTTATCAGCAGCTTAAAGATAAGTAACTACTTTTTTAAACTAGAAAGACATTGTTCAGGTCCGCATTATAGATAATATCTAATTTTCAGTACAAAATGAAAAATGCCTAGTATTAATTTTTATTTTTTAAAGAAAAATTCTCAATCTTTATATCCATACGCTATAATTGTCAGAAAAAGTAAGCGCATCATGTAGGTGATTAGGATATTCCAAATCAATCTGCAAGCTGGATGACCCCGTGACCACTTAACCTTTTGACCTTGACCGACGAGATTGGATCTTATATAATAAACTAAACAATGTTCACCCTAATCATTTTCATCACGAACGTTGACGACAAATTCCGGCGGCGTCATGGGAACTCTTACGAGAAAAAGAAATCTTGATCTTAACCCAATAGATGCATATATTACTGTTGATAATATAACTATGGATGTTTATCAGTATTACACATATTTTTCCAAAGAATATTCTAAAGATGAAATTGGAAATTTCCCAACAATATATGTCGGGGCAGGTATACAGGCTGAATATATGGATGAAGATGATGAACCAATACTTACAATGGAAATTACAACAAATGAATCTGGCGAAATAGTAGAAATTTATTATTTTCACGATTGGATGTATTTCAAAAATAGTATGTCATTCAAGATGACGGAAGAAATTGATTTAAATCGCTATAGAAATCTTATTAATGAAAAAATGATTGTAACAATTAAGTTTGAGAAGGAATAATAAAATATATAGTAAAAAAAATAATTAATAATTAATGTCTATGTTTAATTGTACTCCACTGACATATTACCTCTTAACCCTGTGGCCCCTTGATATTTTGACCTTGACATGACCTTGACATGACCATAACATGACTTTGACATGACCTTGGCATGACCTTGATAGGACCTTGGCATGACCTTGACATGACCTTGACCTTGACCTTGACATGACCTTAACCTTAACCTTGACCTTGACCTTGACCTTGTCCCGCGTTTAAATCAAACCAACGGTAACGGAGATATAAGCTAAGGCCCTTTTGGCTTTCATACTGCGCATGTTTTTTCTTTACGTATTTATTATACGTCACATTTAAAATACACTGCTGTTTCCCGCGTTTAAATCGAACCAATCGTAACAGAGATATAAGCTAAGGCCCTTTTGGCGTTTCTTCTACACAGCATTTTTTGACATGTAATTATTTTACGTTATATTCCAAATATAATGCCGTTTGACTCACCCAAATCGGTCCATTAATTACGAAGATATATTATATTGTGGCTTAAGAATTGCTACAAAAAGATGGCTAGTAGCGCCATCTGTTTGTTAGCGGCAGTACTACATCTTAGAGTTATGTAAAGTACTATATTTTTGGTCCGCAGCCATTTTTTATCCTAATATTTAAAGTATGCCACGTGCCGCCATTTTTATCTGCGTCTCTTTCTGGTACGCTGAATTTCCTATACTTCTCTCTCTAACACATTGAATTCCCTATAGTGGCGGTAGTAGTGGCTTAGGTGATCTACTGAAATCGAACAACGAAATCGAACAACCAAATCGAACAACGAAATCGAACAACGAAATCGAACAACGAATTCGAACAACGAATTCGAACCACGAAATCGAACAACGAAATCGAACAACGAAATCGAACAACGAAATCGAACAACGAAATCGAACAACGAAATCGAACAATGAAATCGAACAACGAAATCGAACAACGAAATCGAACAACGAAATCGAACAACGAAATCGAACAACGAAATCGAACAACGAAATCGAACAACGAAATCGAACAACGAAATCGAACAACGAAATCGAACAACGAAATCGAACAACGAAATCGAACAACGAAATCGAACAACGAAATCGAAAAACGAAATCGAACAACAAAATCGAACAACGAAATCGAACAACGAAATCGAACAACGAATTCGAACAACGAATTCGAACCACGAAATCGAACAAAGAACAACGAAATCTAACAACGAAATCGAACAACGAAATCGAACAACGAAATCGAACAACGAAATGGAACAACGAAATCGAACAACGAAATCGAAAAACGAAATCGATCAACGAAATCGAACAATCAAATCGAACAAAGAAAATCGAACAACCAAATCGAACAACGAAATCGAACAACGAAATCGAACAACGAAATCGAACAACGAAATGGAACAACGAAATCGAACAACGAAATCGAACAACGAAATCTAACAACGAAATCGAACAACGAAATCGAACAACGAAATCGAACAACGAAATCGAACAACGAAATCGAACAACGAAATCGAACAACGAAATCGAACAACGAAATCGAACAACGAAATCGAACAACGAAATCGAACAACGAAATCGAACAACAAAATCGAACAACGAAATCGAACAACGAAATCGAACAACGAAATCGAACAACGAAATGGAACAACGAAATCGAACAACGAAATCGAGCAACGAAATCGAATAACGAATCGAACAACGAAATCGAACAACGAAATCGAACAACGAAATCGAACAACCAAATCGAACAACGAAATCGAACGAAATCGAACAACGAAATCGAACAACGAAATGGAACAACGAAATCGAACAACGAAATCGAACAACGAAATCTAACAACGAAATCGAACAACGAAATCGAACAACGAAATCGAACAACGAAATCGAACAACGAAATCTAACAACGAATTCGAACAACGAATTCGAACCACGAAATCGAACAACGAAATCGAACAACGAAATCGAACAACGAAATCGAACAACGAAATCGAACAATGAAATCGAACAACGAAATCGAACAACGAAATCGAACAACGAAATCGAACAACGAAATCAAACAACGAAATCGAACAACGAAATCGAACAACGAAATCGAACACGAAATCGAACAACGAAATCGAAAAACGAAATCGAACAACGAAATCGAACAACGAAATCGAACAACGAAATCGAACAACGAAATCGAACAACGAAATCGAACAACGAAATCGAACAACGAAATCGAAAAACGAAATCGAACAACAAAATCGAACAACGAAATCGAACAACGAAATCGAACAACGAATTCGAACAACGAATTCGAACCACGAAATCGAACAAAGAACAACGAAATCTAACAACGAAATCGAACAACGAAATCGAACAACGAAATGGAACAACGAAATCGAACAACGAAGTCGAAAAACGAAATCGATCAACGAAATCGAACAATCAAATCGAACAAAGAAAATCGAACAACCAAATCGAACAATGAAATCGAACAACGAAATCGAACAACGAAATCGAACAACGAAATGGAACAACGAAATCGAACAACGAAATCGAACAACGAAATCTAACAACGAAATCGAACAACGAAATCGAACAACGAAATCGAACAACGAAATCGAACAACGAAATCTAACAACGAACAACGAAATCTAACAACGAAATCGAACAACGAAATCGAACAACGAAATCGAACAACGAAATCGAACAACGAAATGGAACAACGAAATCGAACAACGAAATCGAACAACGAAATGGAACAACGAAATCGAACAACGAAATCGAACAACGAAATCGAACAACGAAATCGAACAACGAAATCGAACAACGAAATCGAACAACGAAATGGAACAACGAAATCGAACAACGAAATCGAACAACGAAATCTAACAACGAAATCGAACAACGAAATCGAACAACGAAATCGAACAACGAAATCGAACAACGAAATCGAACAACGAAATCGAACAACGAAATCGAACAACGAAATCGAACAACGAAATCGAACAACGAAATCGAACAACGAAATCGAACAACGAAATCGAACAACGAAATCGCACTTCGAAATCGAACAACGAAATCGAACAACGAATTCGAACCACGAAATCGAACAAAGAACAACGAAATCTAACAACGAACAACGAAATCTAACAACGAACAACGAAATCTAACAACGAACAACAAAATCGAACAACGAAATCGAACAACGAAATGGAACAACGAAATCGAACAACGAAATCGAACAACGAAATCGAACAACGAAATCGAACAACGAAATCGAACAACGAAATCGAACAACGAAATCGAACAACGAAATCGAACAACGAAATCGAACAACGAAATGGAACAACGAAATCGAACAACGAAATCGAACAACGAAATCGAATAACGAATCGAACAACGAAATCGAACAACGAAATCGAACAACGAAATCGAACAACCAAATCGAACAACGAAATCGAACAACGAAATCGAACAACGAAATCGAACAACGAAATCGAACAACGAAATCGAACAACGAAATCGAACAACGAAATCGAACAACGAAATCGAACAACGAAATCGAACAACGAAATCGAACAACGAAATCGAACAACGAAATCGAACAACGAAATCGAACAACGAAATCGAACAACGAAATCGAACAACGAAATCGAGCAACGAAATCGAACAACGAAATCGAACAACGAAATCGAACAACGTATTCGAACAACGAATTCGAACCACGAAATCGAACAAAGAACAACGAAATCTAACAACGAACAACGAAATCTAACAACGAACAACGAAATCTAACAACGAACAACAAAATCGAACAACGAAATCGAACAACGAAATCGAACAACGAAATCGAACAACGAAATCGAACAACGAAATCGAACAACGAAAACGAACAACGAAATCGAACAACGAAATCGAACAACGAAATCGAACAACGAAATCGAACAACGAAATCACACTTCGAAATCGAACAACGAATTCGAACAACGAATTCGAACCACGAAATCGAACAAAGAACAACGAAATCTAACAACGAACAACGAAATCTAACAACGAACAACGAAATCTAACAACGAACAACAAAATCGAACAACGAAATCGAACAACGAAATCGAACAACGAAATCGAACAACGAAATCGAACAACGAAATGGAACAACGAAATCGAACAACGAAATCGAACAACGAAATGGAACAACGAAATCGAACAACGAAATCGAACAACGAAATCGAACAACGAAATCGAACAACGAAATCGAACAACGAAATCAAACAACGAAATCGAACAACGAAATCGAACAACGAAATGGAACAACGAAATCGAACAACGAAATCGAACAACGAAATCGAACAACGAAATCGAACAACGAAATCGAACAACGAAATCGAACAACGAAATCGAACAACGAAATCGAACAACGAAATCGAACAACGAAATCGAACAACGAAATCGAACAACGAAATCGAACAACGAAATCGCACTTCGAAATCGAACAACGAAATCGAACAACGAATTCGAACCACGAAATCGAACAAAGAACAACGAAATCTAACAACGAACAACGAAATCTAACAACGAACAACGAAATCTAACAACGAACAACAAAATCGAACAACGAAATCGAACAACGAAATGGAACAACGAAATCGAACAACGAAATCGAACAACGAAATCGAACAACGAAATCGAACAACGAAATCGAACAACGAAATGGAACAACGAAATCGAACAACGAAATCGAACAACGAAATCGAACAACGAAATCGAACAACGAAATCGAACAACGAAATCAAACAACGAAATCAAACAACGAAATGGAACAACGAAATCGAACAACGAAATCGAACAACGAAATCGAATAACGAATCGAACAACTAAATCGAACAACGAAATCGAACAACGAAATCGAACAGCGAAATCGAACTTCGAAATCGAACAACGAAATCGAACAACGAATTCGAACCACGAAATCGAACAAAGAACAACGAAATCTAACAACGAACAACGAAATCTAACAACGAACAACGAAATCGAACAACGAAATCGAACAACGAAATGGAACAACGAAATGGAACAACGAAATCGAACAACGAAATCGAATAACGAATCGAACAACGAAATCGAACAACGAAATCGAACAACGAAATCGAACAACGAAATCGAACAACGAAATCGAACAACGAAATCGAACAACGAAATCGAACAACGAAATCGAACAACGAAATCGAACAACGAAATCGAACAACGAAATCGAACAACGAAATCGAACAACGAATTCGAACAACGAATTCGAACAACGAAATCGAACAACGAAATCGAACAACGAAATCGAACTTCGAAATCGAACAACGAAATCGAACATCGAAATCGCACAACGAAATCGCACAACGAAATCGAACAACGAAATCGAACAACGAAATCGAACAACGAAATCGAACAACGAAATCGAACAACGAAATCGAACAACGAAATCGAACAAAGAACAACGAAATCTAACAACGAACAACGAAATCTAACAACGAACAACGAAATCTAACAACGAACAACGAAATCGAACAACGAAATCGAACAACGAAATGGAACAACGAAATGGAACAACGAAATCGAACAACGAAATCGAATAACGAATTGAACAACGAAATCGAACAACGAAATCGAACAACGAAATCGAACAACGAAATCGAACAACGAAATCGAACAACGAAATCGAACAACGAAATCGAACAACGAAATCGAACAACGAAATCGAACAACGAAATCGAACAACGAAATCGAACAACGAAATCGAACAACGAAATCGAACAACGAAATCGAACAACGAAATCGAACAACGAATTCGAACAACGAATTCGAACAACGAATTCGAACAACGAATTTGAACAACGAAATCGAACAACGAAATCGAACAACGAAATCGAACAACGAAATCGAACATCGAAATCGCACAACGAAATCGCACAACGAAATCGAACAACGAAATCGAACAACGAAATCGAACAACAAAATCGAACAACGAAATCGAACAACGAAATCGAACAACGAAATCGAACAACGAAATCGAACAACGAAATCGAACAACGAAATCGAACTTCGAAATCGAACAACGAAATCGAACAACGAAATCGCACAACGAAATCGAACAACGAAATCGAACAACGAAATCGAACAACGAAATCGAACAACGAAATCGAACAACGAAATCGAACAACGAATTCGAACAACGAATTCGAACCACGAAATCGAACAAAGAACAACGAAATCTAACAACGAACAACGAAATCTAACAACGAACAACGAAATCTAACAACGAAATCGAACAACGAAATCGAACAACGAAATCGAACAACGAAATCGAACAACGAAATCGAACAACGAAATCGAACAACGAAATCGAACAACGAAATCGAACAACAAAATCGAACAACGAAATCGAACAACGAAATCGAACAACGAATTCGAACAACGAAATCGAACAAAGAACAACGAAATCGAACAACGAAATCGAACAACGAATTCGAACAACGAAATCGAACAAAGAACAACGAAATCTAACAACGAACAACGAAATCTAACAACGAACAACGAATTCGAACAACGAACAACGAATTCGAACAACGAATTCGAACCACGAAATCGAACAACGAAATCGAACAACGAAATCGAACAACGAAATCGAACAACGAAATCGAACAACGAAATGGAACAACGAAATCGAACAACGAAATCGAACAACGAAATCGAACAACGAAATCGAACAACCAAATCGAACAACGAAATCGAACAACGAAATCGAACAACGAATTCGAACAACGAAATGGAACAACGAAATCGAACAACGAAATCGAACAACGAAATCGAACAACGAAATCGAACAACGAAATCGAACAACGAAATCGAACAACGAAATCGAACAACGAAATCGAACAACGAAATGGAACAACGAAATCGAACAACGAAATCGAACAACGAAATCGAACAACGAAATCGAACAACCAAATCGAACAACGAAATCGAACAACGAAATCGAACAACGAATTCGAACAACGAAATCGAACTTCAAAATCGAACTTCAAAATCGAACAACGAAATCGAACAACGAAATCGAACAACGAAATCGAACAACGAAATCGAACAACGAAATCGAACAACGAAATCGAACGAAATCGAACAACGAAATCGAACAACGAAATCGAACAACGAAATCGAATAACGAATCGAACAACGAAATCGAATAACGAAATCGAACAACGAAATCAAACAACGAATTAGAACAACGAAATAGAACAACGAAATCGAACAACGAAATCGAACAACGAAATCGAACAACGAAATCGAACAACGAAATCGAACAACGAAATCGAACAACGAAATCGAACAACGAAATCGAACAACGAAATCGAACAACGAAATCGAACAACGAAATCGAACAACGAAATCGAACTTCGAAATCGAACAATGAAATCGAACAACGAAATCGAACAACGAAATCGAACAACGAAATCGAACAACGAAATCGAACAACAAAATCGAACAACGAAATCGAACAACGAAATCGAACAACGAATTCGAACAACGAAATCGAACAAAGAACAACGAAATCTAACAACGAACAACGAAATCTAACAACGAACAACGAATTCGAACAACGAACAACGAATTCGAACCACGAAATCGAACAACGAAATCGAACAACGAAATCGAACAACGAAATCGAACAACGAAATCGAACAACGAAATCGAACAACGAAATGGAACAACGAAATCGAACAACGAAATCGAACAACGAAATCGAACAACCAAATCGAACAACGAAATCGAACAACGAAATCGAACAACGAAATGGAACAACGAAATCGAACAACGAAATCGAACAACGAAATCGAACAACGAAATCGAACAACCAAATCGAACAACGAAATCGAACAACGAAATCGAACAACGAATTCGAACAACGAATTCGAACCACGAAATCGAACAACGAAATCGAACAACGAAATCGAACAACGAAATCGAACAACGAAATCGAACAACAAAATCGAACAACGAAATCGAACAACGAATTCGAACAACGAAATCGAAAAACGAATTAGAACAACGAAATAGAACAACGAAATCGAACAACGAAATCGAACAACGAAATCGAACAACGAAATCGAACAACGAAATCGAACAACGAAATCGAACAACGAAATCTAACAACGAAATCGAACAACGAAATCGAACAACGAAATCGAACAACGAAATCGAACAACGAAATCGAACTTCGAAATCGAACAACGAAATCGAACAACGAAATCGAACAACGAAATCGAACAACGAAATCGAACAACGAAATCGAACAACAAAATCGAACAACGAAATCGAACAACGAAATCGAACAACGAATTCGAACAACGAAATCGAACAAAGAACAACGAAATCTAACAACGAACAACGAAATCGAACAAAGAACAACGAAATCTAACAACGAACAACGAAATCTAACAACGAACAACGAATTCGAACAACGAACAACGAATTCGAACAACGAATTCGAACCACGAAATCGAACAACGAAATCGAACAACGAAATCGAACAACGAAATCGAACAACCAAATCGAACAACGAAATCGAACAACGAAATCGAACAACGAATTCGAACAACGAATTCGAACCACGAAATCGAACAACGAAATCGAACAACGAAATCGAACAACGAAATCGAACAGCGAAATCGAACTTCGAAATCGAACAACGAAATCGAACAACGAATTCGAACCACGAAATCGAACAAAGAACAACGAAATCTAACAACGAACAACGAAATCTAACAACGAACAACGAAATCGAACAACGAAATCGAACAACGAAATGGAACAACGAAATGGAACAACGAAATCGAACAACGAAATCGAATAACGAATCGAACAACGAAATCGAACAACGAAATCGAACAACGAAATCGAACAACGAAATCGAACAACGAAATCGAACAACGAAATCGAACAACGAAATCGAACAACGAAATCGAACAACGAAATCGAACAACGAAATCGAACAACGAAATCGAACAACGAAATCGAACAACGAATTCGAACAACGAATTCGAACAACGAAATCGAACAACGAAATCGAACAACGAAATCGAACTTCGAAATCGAACAACGAAATCGAACATCGAAATCGCACAACGAAATCGCACAACGAAATCGAACAACGAAATCGAACAACGAAATCGAACAACGAAATCGAACAACGAAATCGAACAACGAAATCGAACAACGAAATCGAACAAAGAACAACGAAATCTAACAACGAACAACGAAATCTAACAACGAACAACGAAATCTAACAACGAACAACGAAATCGAACAACGAAATCGAACAACGAAATGGAACAACGAAATGGAACAACGAAATCGAACAACGAAATCGAATAACGAATTGAACAACGAAATCGAACAACGAAATCGAACAACGAAATCGATCAACGAAATCGAACAACGAAATCGAACAACGAAATCGAACAACGAAATCGAACAACGAAATCGAACAACGAAATCGAACAACGAAATCGAACAACGAAATCGAACAACGAAATCGAACAACGAAATCGAACAACGAATTCGAACAACGAATTCGAACAACGAATTCGAACAACGAATTTGAACAACGAAATCGAACAACGAAATCGAACAACGAAATCGAACAACGAAATCGAACATCGAAATCGCACAACGAAATCGCACAACGAAATCGAACAACGAAATCGAACAACGAAATCGAACAACAAAATCGAACAACGAAATCGAACAACGAAATCGAACAACGAAATCGAACAACGAAATCGAACAACGAAATCGAACAACGAAATCGAACAACGAAATCGAACTTCGAAATCGAACAACGAAATCGAACAACGAAATCGCACAACGAAATCGAACAACGAAATCGAACAACGAAATCGAACAACGAAATCGAACAACGAAATCGAACAACGAAATCGAACAACGAATTCGAACAACGAATTCGAACCACGAAATCGAACAAAGAACAACGAAATCTAACAACGAACAACGAAATCTAACAACGAACAACGAAATCTAACAACGAAATCGAACAACGAAATCGAACAACGAAATCGAACAACGAAATCGAACAACGAAATCGAACAATGAAATCGAACAACGAAATCGAACAACGAAATCGAACAACGAAATCGAACAACAAAATCGAACAACGAAATCGAACAACGAAATCGAACAACGAATTCGAACAACGAAATCGAACAAAGAACAACGAAATCGAACAACGAAATCGAACAACGAATTCGAACAACGAAATCGAACAAAGAACAACGAAATCTAACAACGAACAACGAAATCTAACAACGAACAACGAATTCGAACAACGAACAACGAATTCGAACAACGAATTCGAACCACGAAATCGAACAACGAAATCGAACAACGAAATCGAACAACGAAATCGAACAACGAAATCGAACAACGAAATGGAACAACGAAATCGAACAACGAAATCGAACAACGAAATCGAACAACGAAATCGAACAACCAAATCGAACAACGAAATCGAACAACGAAATCGAACAACGAATTCGAACAACGAAATCGAACAACCAAATCGAACAACGAAATCGAACAACGAAATCGAACAACGAATTCGAACAACGAAATCGAACTTCAAAATCGAACTTCAAAATCGAACAACGAAATCGAACAACGAAATCGAACAACGAAATCGAACAACGAAATCGAACAACGAAATCGAACGAAATCGAACAACGAAATCGAACAACGAAATCGAACAACGAAATCGAATAACGAATCGAACAACGAAATCGAATAACGAAATCGAACAACGAAATCAAACAACGAATTAGAACAACGAAATAGAACAACGAAATCGAACAACGAAATCGAACAACGAAATCGAACAACGAAATCGAACAACGAAATCGAACAACGAAATCGAACAACGAAATCGAACAACGAAATCGAACAACGAAATCGAACAACGAAATCGAACAACGAAATCGAACAACGAAATCGAACTTCGAAATCGAACAATGAAATCGAACAACGAAATCGAACAACGAAATCGAACAACGAAATCGAACAACGAAATCGAACAACAAAATCGAACAACGAAATCGAACAACGAAATCGAACAACGAATTCGAACAACGAAATCGAACAAAGAACAACGAAATCTAACAACGAACAACGAAATCTAACAACGAACAACGAATTCGAACAACGAACAACGAATTCGAACCACGAAATCGAACAACGAAATCGAACAACGAAATCGAACAACGAAATCGAACAACGAAATCGAACAACGAAATGGAACAACGAAATCGAACAACGAAATCGAACAACGAAATCGAACAACCAAATCGAACAACGAAATCGAACAACGAAATCGAACAACGAAATGGAACAACGAAATCGAACAACGAAATCGAACAACGAAATCGAACAACGAAATCGAACAACCAAATCGAACAACGAAATCGAACAACGAAAACGAACAACGAATTCGAACAACGAATTCGAACCACGAAATCGAACAACGAAATCGAACAACGAAATCGAACAACGAAATCGAACAACGAAATCGAACAACAAAATCGAACAACGAAATCGAACAACGAATTCGAACAACGAAATCGAAAAACGAATTAGAACAACGAAATAGAACAACGAAATCGAACAACGAAATCGAACAACGAAATCGAACAACGAAATCGAACAACGAAATCGAACAACGAAATCGAACAACGAAATCTAACAACGAAATCGAACAACGAAATCGAACAACGAAATCGAACAACGAAATCGAACAACGAAATCGAACTTCGAAATCGAACAACGAAATCGAACAACGAAATCGAACAACGAAATCGAACAACGAAATCGAACAACGAAATCGAACAACAAAATCGAACAACGAAATCGAACAACGAAATCGAACAACGAATTCGAACAACGAAATCGAACAAAGAACAACGAAATCTAACAACGAACAACGAAATCGAACAAAGAACAACGAAATCTAACAACGAACAACGAAATCTAACAACGAACAACGAATTCGAACAACGAACAACGAATTCGAACAACGAATTCGAACCACGAAATCGAACAACGAAATCGAACAACGAAATCGAACAACGAAATCGAACAACCAAATCGAACAACGAAATCGAACAACGAAATCGAACAACGAATTCGAACAACGAATTCAAACCACGAAATCGAACAACGAAATCGAACAACGAAATCGAACAACGAAATCGAACAACTAAATCGAACAACAAAATCGAACAACGAAATCGAACAACGAATTCGAACCACGAATTCGAACCACGAAGTCGAACAAAGAACAACGAAATATAACAACGAACAACGAAATCGAACAAAGAACAACGAAATCTAACAACGAACAACGAAATCTAACAACGAACAACGAAATCTAACAACGAAATCGAACAACGAAATCGAACAACGAAATCGAACAACGAATTCGAACAACGAATTCGAACCACGAAATCGAACAAAGAACAACGAAATCTAACAACGAACAACGAAATCTAACAACGAACAACGAAATCTAACAACGAAATCGAACAACGAAATCGAACAACGAAATCGAACAACGAAATCGAACAACGAAATCGAACAACGAAATCGAACAACGAAATCGAACAACAAAATCGAACAACGAAATCGAACAACGAAATCGAACAACGAATTCGAACAACGAATTCGAACCGCGAAATCGAACAAAGAACAACGAAATCTAACAACGAACAACGAAATCTAACAACGAACAACGAAATCTAACAACGAAATCGAACAACGAAATCGAACAACGAAATCGAACAACGAAATCGAACAACGAAATCGAACAACGAAATCGAACAACGAAATCGAACAACGAAATCGAACAACAAAATCGAACAACGAAATCGAACAACGAAATCGAACAACGAATTCGAACAACGAAATCGAACAAAGAACAACGAAATCGAACAACGAAATCGAACAACGAATTCGAACAACGAAATCGAACAAAGAACAACGAAATCTAACAACGAACAACGAAATCTAACAACGAACAACGAATTCGAACAACGAACAACGAATTCGAACAACGAATTCGAACCACGAAATCGAACAACGAAATCGAACAACGAAATCGAACAACGAAATCGAACAACGAAATCGAACAACGAAATCGAACAACGAAATGGAACAACGAAATCGAACAACGAAATCGAACAACGAAATCGAACAACGAAATCGAACAACCAAATCGAACAACGAAATCGAACAACGAAATCGAACAACGAATTCGAACAACGAAATGGAACAACGAAATCGAACAACGAAATCGAACAACGAAATCGAACAACGAAATCGAACAACGAAATCGAACAACGAAATCGAACAACGAAATCGAACAACGAAATGGAACAACGAAATCGAACAACGAAATCGAACAACGAAATCGAACAACGAAATCGAACAACCAAATCGAACAACGAAATCGAACAACGAAATCGAACAACGAATTCGAACAACGAAATCGAACTTCAAAATCGAACTTCAAAATCGAACAACGAAATCGAACAACGAAATCGAACAACGAAATCGAACAACGAAATCGAACAACGAAATCGAACGAAATCGAACAACGAAATCGAACAACGAAATCGAACAACGAAATCGAATAACGAATCGAACAACGAAATCGAATAACGAAATCGAACAACGAAATCAAACAACGAATTAGAACAACGAAATAGAACAACGAAATCGAACAACGAAATCGAACAACGAAATCGAACAACGAAATCGAACAACGAAATCGAACAACGAAATCGAACAACGAAATCGAACAACGAAATCGAACAACGAAATCGAACAACGAAATCGAACAACGAAATCGAACAACGAAATCGAACTTCGAAATCGAACAACGAAATCGAACAACGAAATCGAACAACGAAATCGAACAACGAAATCGAACAACGAAATCCAACAACAAAATCGAACAACGAAATCGAACAACGAAATCGAACAACGAATTCGAACAACGAAATAGAACAAAGAACAACGAAATCTAACAACGAACAACGAAATCTAACAACGAACAACGAATTCGAACAACGAACAACGAATTTGAACCACGAAATCGAACAACGAAATCGAACAACGAAATCGAACAACGAAATCGAACAACGAAATCGAACAACGAAATGGAACAACGAAATCGAACAACGAAATCGAACAACGAAATCGAACAACCAAATCAAACAACGAAATCGAACAACGAAATCGAACAACGAAATGGAACAACGAAATCGAACAACGAAATCGAACAACGAAATCGAACAACGAAATCGAACAACGAAATCGAACAACGAATTCGAACAACGAATTCGAACCACGAAATCGAACAACGAAATCGAACAACGAAATCGAACAACGAAATCGAACAACGAAATCGAACAACAAAATCGAACAACGAAATCGAACAACGAATTCGAACAACGAAATCGAAAAACGAATTAGAACAACGAAATTGAACAACGAAATCGAACAACGAAATCGAACAACGAAATCGAACAACGAAATCGAACAACGAAATCGAACAACGAAATCGAACAACGACATCGAACAACGAAATCGAACAACGAAATCGAACAACGAAATCGAACAACGAAATCGAACAACGAAATCGAACTTCGAAATCGAACAACGAAATCGAACAACGAAATCGAACAACGAAATCGAACAACAAAATCGAACAACGAAATCGAACAACGAAATCGAACAACGAATTCGAACAACGAAATCGAACAAAGAACAACGAAATCTAACAACGAACAACGAAATCGAACAAAGAACAACGAAATCTAACAACGAACAACGAAATCTAACAACGAACAACGAATTCGAACAACGAACAACGAATTCGAACAACGAATTCGAACCACGAAATCGAACAACGAAATCGAACAACGAAATCGAACAACGAAATCGAACAACCAAATCGAACAACGAAATCGAACAACGAAATCGAACAACGAATTCGAACAACGAATTCGAACCACGAAATCGAACAACGAATTCGAACAACGAAATCGAAAAACGAATTAGAACAACGAAATTGAACAACGAAATCGAACAACGAAATCGAACAACGAAATCGAACAACGAAATCGAACAACGAAATCGAACAACGAAATCGAACAACGACATCGAACAACGAAATCGAACAACGAAATCGAACAACGAAATCGAACAACGAAATCGAACAACGAAATCGAACTTCGAAATCGAACAACGAAATCGAACAACGAAATCGAACAACGAAATCGAACAACAAAATCGAACAACGAAATCGAACAACGAAATCGAACAACGAATTCGAACAACGAAATCGAACAAAGAACAACGAAATCTAACAACGAACAACGAAATCGAACAAAGAACAACGAAATCTAACAACGAACAACGAAATCTAACAACGAACAACGAATTCGAACAACGAACAACGAATTCGAACAACGAATTCGAACCACGAAATCGAACAACGAAATCGAACAACGAAATCGAACAACGAAATCGAACAACCAAATCGAACAACGAAATCGAACAACGAAATCGAACAACGAATTCGAACAACGAATTCGAACCACGAAATCGAACAACGAAATCGAACAACGAAATCGAACAACGAAATCGAACAACTAAATCGAACAACAAAATCGAACAACGAAATCGAACAACGAATTCGAACAACGAATTCGAACCACGAATTCGAACCACGAAGTCGAACAAAGAACAACGAAATATAACAACGAACAACGAAATCGAACAAAGAACAACGAAATCTAACAACGAACAACGAAATCTAACAACGAACAACGAAATCTAACAACGAAATCGAACAACGAAATCGAACAACGAAATCGAACAACGAATTCGAACAACGAATTCGAACCACGAAATCGAACAAAGAACAACGAAATCTAACAACGAACAACGAAATCTAACAACGAACAACGAAATCTAACAACGAAATCGAACAACGAAATCGAACAACGAAATCGAACAACGAAATCGAACAACGAAATCGAACAACGAAATCGAACAACGAAATCGAACAACAAAATCGAACAACGAAATCGAACAACGAAATCGAACAACGAATTCGAACAACGAATTCGAACCGCGAAATCGAACAAAGAACAACGAAATCTAACAACGAACAACGAAATCTAACAACGAACAACGAAATCTAACAACGAAATCGAACAACGAAATCGAACAACGAAATCGAACAACGAAATCGAACAACGAAATCGAACAACGAAATCGAACAACGAAATCGAACAACGAAATCGAACAACAAAATCGAACAACGAAATCGAACAACGAAATCGAACAACGAATTCGAACAACGAAATCGAACAAAGAACAACGAAATCGAACAACGAAATCGAACAACGAATTCGAACAACGAAATCGAACAAAGAACAACGAAATCTAACAACGAACAACGAAATCTAACAACGAACAACGAATTCGAACAACGAACAACGAATTCGAACAACGAATTCGAACCACGAAATCGAACAACGAAATCGAACAACGAAATCGAACAACGAAATCGAACAACGAAATCGAACAACGAAATCGAACAACGAAATGGAACAACGAAATCGAACAACGAAATCGAACAACGAAATCGAACAACGAAATCGAACAACCAAATCGAACAACGAAATCGAACAACGAAATCGAACAACGAATTCGAACAACGAAATGGAACAACGAAATCGAACAACGAAATCGAACAACGAAATCGAACAACGAAATCGAACAACGAAATCGAACAACGAAATCGAACAACGAAATCGAACAACGAAATGGAACAACGAAATCGAACAACGAAATCGAACAACGAAATCGAACAACGAAATCGAACAACCAAATCGAACAACGAAATCGAACAACGAAATCGAACAACGAATTCGAACAACGAAATCGAACTTCAAAATCGAACTTCAAAATCGAACAACGAAATCGAACAACGAAATCGAACAACGAAATCGAACAACGAAATCGAACAACGAAATCGAACGAAATCGAACAACGAAATCGAACAACGAAATCGAACAACGAAATCGAATAACGAATCGAACAACGAAATCGAATAACGAAATCGAACAACGAAATCAAACAACGAATTAGAACAACGAAATAGAACAACGAAATCGAACAACGAAATCGAACAACGAAATCGAACAACGAAATCGAACAACGAAATCGAACAACGAAATCGAACAACGAAATCGAACAACGAAATCGAACAACGAAATCGAACAACGAAATCGAACAACGAAATCGAACAACGAAATCGAACTTCGAAATCGAACAACGAAATCGAACAACGAAATCGAACAACGAAATCGAACAACGAAATCGAACAACGAAATCCAACAACAAAATCGAACAACGAAATCGAACAACGAAATCGAACAACGAATTCGAACAACGAAATAGAACAAAGAACAACGAAATCTAACAACGAACAACGAAATCTAACAACGAACAACGAATTCGAACAACGAACAACGAATTTGAACCACGAAATCGAACAACGAAATCGAACAACGAAATCGAACAACGAAATCGAACAACGAAATCGAACAACGAAATGGAACAACGAAATCGAACAACGAAATCGAACAACGAAATCGAACAACCAAATCAAACAACGAAATCGAACAACGAAATCGAACAACGAAATGGAACAACGAAATCGAACAACGAAATCGAACAACGAAATCGAACAACGAAATCGAACAACGAAATCGAACAACGAATTCGAACAACGAATTCGAACCACGAAATCGAACAACGAAATCGAACAACGAAATCGAACAACGAAATCGAACAACGAAATCGAACAACAAAATCGAACAACGAAATCGAACAACGAATTCGAACAACGAAATCGAAAAACGAATTAGAACAACGAAATTGAACAACGAAATCGAACAACGAAATCGAACAACGAAATCGAACAACGAAATCGAACAACGAAATCGAACAACGAAATCGAACAACGACATCGAACAACGAAATCGAACAACGAAATCGAACAACGAAATCGAACAACGAAATCGAACAACGAAATCGAACTTCGAAATCGAACAACGAAATCGAACAACGAAATCGAACAACGAAATCGAACAACAAAATCGAACAACGAAATCGAACAACGAAATCGAACAACGAATTCGAACAACGAAATCGAACAAAGAACAACGAAATCTAACAACGAACAACGAAATCGAACAAAGAACAACGAAATCTAACAACGAACAACGAAATCTAACAACGAACAACGAATTCGAACAACGAACAACGAATTCGAACAACGAATTCGAACCACGAAATCGAACAACGAAATCGAACAACGAAATCGAACAACGAAATCGAACAACCAAATCGAACAACGAAATCGAACAACGAAATCGAACATCGAATTCGAACAACGAATTCGAACCACGAAATCGAACAACGAAATCGAACAACGAAATCGAACAACGAAATCGAACAACTAAATCGAACAACAAAATCGAACAACGAAATCGAACAACGAATTCGAACCACGAATTCGAACCACGAAGTCGAACAAAGAACAACGAAATCTTACAACGAACAACGAAATCGAACAAAGAACAACGAAATCTAACAACGAACAACGAAATCTAACAACGAACAACGAAATCTAACAACGAACAACAAAATCGAACAACGAAATCGAACAACGAAATCGAACAACGAAATGGAACAACGAAATCGAACAACGAAATGGAACAACGAAATCGAATAACGAATCAAACAACGAAATCGAACAACGAAATCGAACAACGAAATCGAACAACGAAATCGAACAACGAAATCGAACAACGAAATCGAACAACGAAATCGAACAACGAAATCGAACAACGAAATCGAACAACGAAATCGAACAACGAAATCGAACAACGAAATCGAACAACGAAATCGAACAACGAAAACGAACAACAAAATCGAACAACGAAATCGAACAACGAAATCGAACAACGAATTCGAACAACGAAATCGAACAAAGAACAACGAAATCGAACAACGAAATCGAACAACGAATTCGAACAACGAAATCGAACAAAGAACAACGAAATCTAACAAAGAACAACGAAATCTAACAACGAACAACGAATTCGAACAACGAACAACGAATTCGAACAACGAATTCGAACCACGAAATCGAACAACGAAATCGAACAACGAAATCGAACAACGAAATCGAACAACGAAATCGAACAACGAAATGGAACAACGAAATCGAACAACGAAATCGAACAACGAAATCGAACAACGAAATCGAACAACCAAATCGAACAACGAAATCGAACAACGAAATCGAACAACGAATTCGAACAACGAAATGGAACAACGAAATCGAACAACGAAATCGAACAACGAAATCGAACAACGAAATCGAACAACGAAATCGAACAACGAAATCGAACAACGAAATCGAACAACGAAATGGAACAACGAAATCGAACAACGAAATCGAACAACGAAATCGAACAACGAAATCGAACAACCAAATCGAACAACGAAATCGAACAACGAAATCGAACAACGAATTCGAACAACGAAATCGAACTTCAAAATCGAACTTCAAAATCGAACAACGAAATCGAACAACGAAATCGAACAACGAAATCGAACAACGAAATCGAACAACGAAATCGAACAACGAAATCGAACAACGAAATCGAACAACGAAATCGAACGAAATCGAACAACGAAATCGAACAACGAAATCGAACAACGAAATCGAATAACGAATCAAACAACGAAATCGAATAACGAAATCGAACAACGAAATCAAACAACGAATTAGAACAACGAAATAGAACAACGAAATCGAACAACGAAATCGAACAACGAAATCGAACAACGAAATCGAACAACGAAATCGAACAACGAAATCGAACAACGAAATCGAACAACGAAATCGAACAACGAAATCGAACAACGAAATCGAACAACGAAATCGAACTTCGAAATCGAACAACGAAATCGAACAACGAAATCGAACAACGAAATCGAACACCGAAATCGAACAACGAAATCGAACAACGAAATCGAACAACGAAATCGAACAACAAAATCTAACAACGAAATCGAACAACGAAATCGAACAACGAATTCGAACAACGAAATCGAACAAAGAACAACGAAATCTAACAACGAACAACGAAATCTAACAACGAACAACGAATTCGAACAACGAACAACGAATTCGAACCACGAAATCGAACAACGAAATCGAACAACGAAATCGAACAACGAAATCGAACAACGAAATCGAACAACGAAATGGAACAACGAAATCGAACAACGAAATCGAACAACGAAATCGAACAACCAAATCGAACAACGAAATCGAACAACGAAATCGAACAACGAAATGGAACAACGAAATCGAACAACGAAATCGAACAACGAAATCGAACAACGAAATCGAACAACCAAATCGAACAACGAAATCGAACAACGAAATCGAACAACGAATTCGAACAACGAATTCGAACCACGAAATCGAACAACGAAATCGAACAACGAAATCGAACAACGAAATCGAACAACAAAATCGAACAACGAAATCGAACAACGAATTCGAACAACGAAATCGAAAAACGAATTAGAACAACGAAATAGAACAACGAAATCGAACAACGAAATCGAACAACGAAATCGAACAACGAAATCGAACAACGAAATCGAACAACGAAATCGAACAACGAAATCGAACAACGAAATCGAACAACGAAATCGAACAACGAAATCGAACAACGAAATCGAACAACGAAATCGAACTTCGAAATCGAACAACGAAATCGAACAACGAAATCGAACAACGAAATCGAACAACGAAATCGAACAACAAAATCGAACAACGAAATCGAACAACGAAATCGAACAACGAATTCGAACAACGAAATCGAACAAAGAACAACGAAATCTAACAACGAACAACGAAATCGAACAAAGAACAACGAAATCTAACAACGAACAACGAAATCTAACAACGAACAACGAATTCGAACAACGAACAACGAATTCGAACAACGAATTCGAACCACGAAATCGAACAACGAAATCGAAAAACGAAATCGAACAACGAAATCGAACAACCAAATCGAACAACGAAATCGAACAACGAAATCGAACAACGAATTCGAACAACGAATTCGAACCACGAAATCGAACAACGAAATCGAACAACGAAATCGAACAACGAAATCGAACAACTAAATCGAACAACAAAATCGAACAACGAAATCGAACAACGAATTCGAACCACGAAGTCGAACAAAGAACAACGAAATCTAACAACGAACAACGAAATCGAACAAAGAACAACGAAATCTAACAACGAACAACGAAATCTAACAACGAACAACGAAATCTAACAACGAACAACAAAATCGAACAACGAAATCGAACAACGAAATCGAACAACGAAATGGAACAACGAAATCGAACAACGAAATGGAACAACGAAATCGAATAACGAATCAAACAACGAAATCGAACAACGAAATCGAACAACGAAATCGAACAACGAAATCGAACAACGAAATCGAACAACGAAATCGAACAACGAAATCGAACAACGAAATCGAACAACGAAATCGAACAACGAAATCGAACAACGAAATCGAACAACGAAATCGAACAACGAAATCGAACAACGAAATCGAACAACGAATTCGAACAACGAATTCGAACAACGAATTCGAACAACGAAATCGAACAACGAAATCGAACAACGAAATCGAACAACGAAATCGAACAACGAAATCGAACTTCGAAATCGAACAACGAAATCGAACAACGAAATCGAACAACGAATTCGAACCACGAAGTCGAACAAAGAACAACGAAATCTAACAACGAACAACGAAATCTAACAACGAACAACGAAATCTAACAACGAACAAGAAATCGAACAACGAAATCGAACAACGAAATCGAACAACGAAATCGAACAACGAAATCGAACAACGAAATCGAACAACGAAATCGAACAACGAAATCGAACAACGAAATCGAACAACGAAATCGAACAACGAAATGGAACAACGAAATCGAACAACGAAATCGAACAACGAAATCGAATAACGAAATCGAACAACGAAATCGAACAACGAAATCGAACAACGAAATCGAACAACGAAATCGAACAACGAAATCGAACAACGAAATCGAACAACGAAATCGAACAACGAAATCGAACAACGAAATCGAACAACGAAATCGAACAACGAAATCGAACAACGAAATCGAACAACGAAATCGAACAACAACGAATTCGAACAACGAATTCGAACAACGAATTCGAACAACGAAATCGAACAACGAAATCGAACAACGAAATCGAACTTCGAAATCGAACAATGAAATCGAACAACGAAATCGCACAACGAAATCGAACAACGAAATCGAACAACGAAATCGAACAACGAAATCGAACAACGAAATCGAACAACGAAATAGAACAACAAAATCGAACAACGAAATCGTACAACGAAATCGAACAACGAATTCGAACAACGAATTCGAACCACGAAATCGAACAAAGAACAACGAAATCTAACAACGAACAACGAAAACTAGCAACGAACAACGAAATCTAACAACGAACAAGAAATCGAACAACGAAATCGAACAACGAAATCGAACAACGAAGTCGAACAACGAAATCGAACAACGAAATCGAACAACGAAATCGAACAACGAAATCGAACAACGAAATCGAACAACGAAATCGAACAACGAAATCGAACAACGAAATCGAACAACGAAATCGAACAACGAAATCGAACAACGAAATCGAACAACGAATTCGAACAACGAATTCGAACAACGAATTCGAACAACGAAATCGAACAAGGAAATCGTACAACGAAATCGAACTTCGAAATCGAACAACGAAATCGAACAACGAAATCGCACAACGAAATCGCACAACGAAATCGAACAACGAAATCGAACAACGAAATCGAACAACGAAATCGAACAACGAAATCGAACAACGAAATCGAACAACGAAATCGAACAACGAATTCGAACAACGAAGTCGAACAAAGAACAACGAAATCTAACAACGAACAACGAAATCTAACAACGAACAAGAAATCGAACAACGAAATCGAACAACGAAATCGAACAACGAAATCGAACAACGAAATCGAACAACGAAATGGAACAACGAAATCGAACAACGAAATCGAACAACGAAATCGAACAACGAAATGGAACAACGAAATCGAACAACGAAATCGAACAACGAAATCGAATAACGAAATCGAACAACGAAATCGAACAACGAAATCGAACAACGAAATCGAACAACGAAATCGAACAACGAAATCGAACAACGAAATCGAACAACGAAATCGAACAACGAAATCGAACAACGAAATCGAACAACGAATTCGAACAACGAATTCGAACAACGAATTCGAACAACGTATTCGAACAACGAAATCGAACAACAAAATCGAACAACGAAATCGAACAACGAAATCGAACTTCGAAATCGAACAATGAAATCGAACAACGAAATCGCACAACGAAATCGAACAACGAAATCGAACAACGAAATCGAACAACGAAATCGAACAACGAAATAGAACAACGAAATCGAACAACGAAATCGTACAACGAAATCGAACAACGAATTCGAACAACGAATTCGAACCACGAAATCGAACAAAGAACAACGAAATCTAACAACGAACAACGAAATCTAACAACGAACAACGAAATCTAACAACGAACAACGAAATCTAACAACGAAATCGAACAACGAAATCGAACAACGAAATCGAACAACGAATTCGAACAACGAATTCGAACCACGAAATCGAACAAAGAACAACGAAATCTAACAACGAACAACGAAATCTAACAACGAACAACGAAATCTAACAACGAACAACGAAATCTAACAACGAAATCGAACAACGAAATCGAACAACGAAAACGAACAACGAAATCGAACAACGAAATCTAACAACGAACAACGAAATCTAACAACGAAATCGAACAACGAAATCGAACAACGAAATCGAACAACGAAATCGAACAACGAAATGGAACAACGAAATCGAACAACGAAATCGAACAACGAAATCGAACAACGAAATCGAACAACGAAATCGAACAACGAAATCGAACAACGAAATGGAACAACGAAATGGAACAACGAAATCGAACAACGAAATCGAACAACGAAATCGAACAACGAAATCGAACAACCAAATCGAACAACGAAATCGAACAACGAAATCGAACAACGAATTCGAACCACGAAATCGAACAACGAAATCGAACAACGAAATCGAACAACGAAATCGAACAACGAAATCGAACAACGAAATCGAACAACGAAATCGAACAATGAAATCGAACAACGAAATCGAACAACGAAATCGAACAACGAAATCGAACAACGAAATCAAACAACGAAATCGAACAACGAAATCGAACAACGAAATCGAACACGAAATCGAACAACGAAATCGAACAACGAAATCGAACAACGAAATCGAACAACGAAATCGAACAACGAAATCGAAAAACGAAATCGAACAACGAATTCGAACAACGAATTCGAACCACGAAATCGAAAGAACAACGAAATCTAACAACGAAATCGAACAACGAAATCGAACAACGAAATCGAACAACGAATTCGAACCACGAAATCGAAAAAACAACGAAATCTAACAACGAAATCGAACAACGAAATCGAACAACGAAATCGAACAACGAAATGGAACAACGAAATCGAACAACGAAATCGAAAAACGAAATCGATCAACGAAATCGAACAATCAAATCGAACAAAGAAAATCGAACAACCAAATCGAACAACGAAATCGAACAACGAAATCGAACAACGAAATCGAACAACGAAATGGAACAACGAAATGGAACAACGAAATCGAACAACGAAATCGAACAACGAAATCTAACAACGAAATCGAACAACGAAATCGAACAACGAAATCGAACAACGAAATCGAACAACGAAATCTAACAACGAACAACGAAATCTAACAACGAAATCGAACAACGAAATCGAACAACGAAATCGAACAACGAAATCGAACAACGAAATCGAACAACGAAATGGAACAACGAAATCGAACAACGAAATCGAACAACGAAATGGAACAACGAAATCGAACAACGAAATCGAACAACGAAATCGAACAACGAAATCGAACAACGAAATCGAACAACGAAATCGAACAACGAAATCGAACAACGAAATCGAACAACGAAATCGAACAACGAAATCGAACAACGAAATCGAACAACGAAATCGAACATCGAAATCGAACAACGAAATCGAACAACGAAATCGAACAACGAAATCGAACAACGAAATCGAACAACGAAATCGAACAACGAAATCGAACAACGAAATCGAACAACGAAATCGAACAACGAAATCGAACAACGAAATCGAACAACGAAATCGAACAACGAAATCGAACAACGAAATCGAACAACGAAATCGCACTTCGAAATCGAACAACGAAATCGAACAACGAATTCGAACCACGAAATCGAACAAAGAACAACGAAATCTAACAACGAACAACGAAATCTAACAACGAACAACGAAATCTAACAACGAACAACAAAATCGAACAACGAAATCGAACAACGAAATCGAACAACGAAATCGAACAACGAAATCGAACAACGAAATCGAACAACGAAATGGAACAACGAAATCGAACAACGAAATCGAACAACGAAATCGAATAACGAATCGAACAACGAAATCGAACAACGAAATCGAACAACGAAATCGAACAACCAAATCGAACAACGAAATCGAACGAAATCGAACAACGAAATCGAACAACGAAATCGAACAACGAAATCGAACAACGAAATCGAACAACGAAATCGAACAACGAAATCGAACAACGAAATCGAACAACGAAATCGAACAACGAAATCGAACAACGAAATCGAACAACGAAATCGAACAACGAAAACGAACAACGAAATCTAACAACGAAATCTAACAACGAACAACGAAATCTAACAACGAAATCGAACAACGAAATCGAACAACGAAATCGAACAACGAAATCGAACAACGAAATGGAACAACGAAATCGAACAACGAAATCGAACAACGAAATCGAACAACGAAATCGAACAACGAAATCGAACAACGAAATGGAACAACGAAATGGAACAACGAAATCGAACAACGAAATCGAACAACGAAATCGAACAACGAAATCGAACAACGAAATCGAACAACCAAATCGAACAACGAAATCGAACAACGAAATCGAACAACGAATTCGAACAACGAATTCGAACCACGAAATCGAACAACGAAATCGAACAACGAAATCGAACAACGAAATCGAACAACGAAATCGAACAATGAAATCGAACAACGAAATCGAACAACGAAATCGAACAACGAAATCAAACAACGAAATCGAACAACGAAATCGAACAACGAAATCGAACACGAAATCGAACAACGAAATCGAAAAACGAAATCGAACAACGAAATCGAACAACGAAATCGAACAACGAAATCGAACAACGAAATCGAACAACGAAATCGAACAACGAAATCGAACAACGAAATCGAACAACGAAATCGAAAAACGAAATCGAACAACAAAATCGAACAACGAAATCGAACAACGAAATCGAACAACGAATTCGAACAACGAATTCGAACCACGAAATCGAACAAAGAACAACGAAATCTGACAACGAAATCGAACAACGAAATCGAACAACGAAATCGAACAACGAAATGGAACAACGAAATCGAACAACGAAATCGAAAAACGAAATCGATCAACGAAATCGAACAATCAAATCGAACAAAGAAAATCGAACAACCAAATCGAACAACGAAATCGAACAACGAAATCGAACAACGAAATCGAACAACGAAATCGAACAACGAAATCGAACAACGAAATCGAACAACGAAATCTAACAACGAAATCGAACAACGAAATCGAACAACGAAATCGAACAACGAAATCGAACAACGAAATCGAACAACGAAATCTAACAACGAATTCGAACAACGAATTCGAACCACGAAATCGAACAACGAAATCGAACAACGAAATCGAACAACGAAATCGAACAACGAAATCGAACAACGAAATCGAACAACGAAATCGAACAACGAAATCGAACAACGAAATCAAACAACGAAATCGAACAACGAAATCGAACAACGAAATCGAACACGAAATCGAACAACGAAATCGAAAAACGAAATCGAACAACGAAATCGAACAACGAAATCGAACAACGAAATCGAACAACGAAATCGAACAACGAAATCGAAAAACGAAATCGAACAACAAAATCGAACAACGAAATCGAACAACGAAATCGAACAACGAATTCGAACAACGAATTCGAACCACGAAATCGAACAAAGAACAACGAAATCTAACAACGAAATCGAACAACGAAATCGAACAACGAAATGGAACAACGAAATCTAACAACGAAATCGAACAACGAAATCTAACAACGAACAACGAAATCTAACAACGAAATCGAACAACGAAATCGAACAACGAAATCAAACAACGAAATCGAACAACGAAATCGAACAACGAAATCGAACACGAAATCGAACAACGAAATCGAAAAACGAAATCGAACAACGAAATCGAACAACGAAATGGAACAACGAAATCGAACAACGAAATCGAAAAACGAAATCGATCAACGAAATCGAACAATCAAATCGAACAAAGAAAATCGAACAACCAAATCGAACAACGAAATCGAACAACGAAATCGAACAACGAAATCGAACAACGAAATGGAACAACGAAATCGAACAACGAAATCGAACAACGAAATCTAACAACGAAATCGAACAACGAAATCGAACAACGAAATCTAACAACGAAATCGAACAACGAAATCTAACAACGAACAACGAAATCTAACAACGAAATCGAACAACGAAATCGAACAACGAAATCGAACAACGAAATCGAACGAAATCGAACAACGAAATCGAACAACGAAATCGAACAACGAAATCGAATAACGAATCGAACAACGAAATCGAATAACGAAATCGAACAACGAAATCAAACAACGAATTAGAACAACGAAATAGAACAACGAAATCGAACAACGAAATCGAACAACGAAATCGAACAACGAAATCGAACAACGAAATCGAACAACGAAATCGAACAACGAAATCGAACATCGAAATCGAACAACGAAATCGAACAACGAAATCGAACAACGAAATCGAACAACGAAATCGAACTTCGAAATCGAACAACGAAATCGAACAACGAAATCGAACAACGAAATCGAACAACGAAATCGAACAACAAAATCGAACAACGAAATCGAACAACGAAATCGAACAACGAATTCGAACAACGAAATCGAACAAAGAACAACGAAATCTAACAACGAACAACGAAATCTAACAACGAACAACGAATTCGAACAACGAACAACGAATTCGAACCACGAAATCGAACAACGAAATCGAACAACGAAATCGAACAACGAAATCGAACAACGAAATGGAACAACGAAATCGAACAACGAAATCGAACAACGAAATCGAACAACGAAATCGAACAACGAAATCGAACAACGAAATGGAACAACGAAATGGAACAACGAAATCGAACAACGAAATCGAACAACGAAATCGAACAACGAAATCGAACAACGAAATCGAACAACCAAATCGAACAACGAAATCGAACAACGAAATCGAACAACGAATTCGAACAACGAATTCGAACCACGAAATCGAACAACGAAATCGAACAACGAAATCGAACAACGAAATCGAACAACGAAATCGAACAACGAAATCGAACAACGAAATCGAACAACGAAATCAAACAACGAAATCGAACAACGAAATCGAACAACGAAATCGAACACGAAATCGAACAACGAAATCGAAAAACGAAATCGAACAACGAAATCGAACAACGAAATCGAACAACGAAATCGAACAACGAAATCGAACAACGAAATCGAACAACGAAATCGAACAACGAAATCGAACAACGAAATCGAAAAACGAAATCGAACAACAAAATCGAACAACGAAATCGAACAACGAAATCGAACAACGAATTCGAACAACGAATTCGAACCACGAAATCGAACAAAGAACAACGAAATCTGACAACGAAATCGAACAACGAAATCGAACAACGAAATCGAACAACGAAATGGAACAACGAAATCGAACAACGAAATCGAAAAACGAAATCGATCAACGAAATCGAACAATCAAATCGAACAAAGAAAATCGAACAACCAAATCGAACAACGAAATCGAACAACGAAATCGAACAACGAAATCGAACAACGAAATCGAACAACGAAATCGAACAACGAAATCGAACAACGAAATCTAACAACGAAATCGAACAACGAAATCGAACAACGAAATCGAACAACGAAATCGAACAACGAAATCTAACAACGAATTCGAACAACGAATTCGAACCACGAAATCGAACAACGAAATCGAACAACGAAATCGAACAACGAAATCGAACAACGAAATCGAACAACGAAATCGAACAACGAAATCGAACAACGAAATCGAACAACGAAATCGAACAACGAAATCAAACAACGAAATCGAACAACGAAATCGAACAACGAAATCGAACACGAAATCGAACAACGAAATCGAAAAACGAAATCGAACAACGAAATCGAACAACGAAATCGAACAACGAAATCGAACAACGAAATCGAACAACGAAATCGAACAACGAAATCGAAAAACGAAATCGAACAACAAAATCGAACA
The DNA here is from genome assembly GCA_963243735.1 of Neocrepidodera transversa. Classification (NCBI taxonomy): domain Eukaryota; kingdom Metazoa; phylum Arthropoda; class Insecta; order Coleoptera; family Chrysomelidae; genus Neocrepidodera; species Neocrepidodera transversa. The sequence goes on along the minus strand of CAUJLB010000259.1, from coordinate 36,746 downwards.
ACGAAATCGAACAACGAAATCGAACAACGAATTCGAACAACGAATTCGAACCACGAAATCGAACAAAGAACAACGAAATCTAACAACGAAATCGAACAACGAAATCGAACAACGAAATGGAACAACGAAATCGAACAACGAAATCGAAAAACGAAATCGATCAACGAAATCGAACAATCAAATCGAACAAAGAAAATCGAACAACCAAATCGAACAACGAAATCGAACAACGAAATCGAACAACGAAATCGAACAACGAAATGGAACAACGAAATCGAACAACGAAATCGAACAACGAAATCTAACAACGAAATCGAACAACGAAATCGAACAACGAAATCTAACAACGAAATCGAACAACGAAATCTAACAACGAACAACGAAATCTAACAACGAAATCGAACAACGAAATCGAACAACGAAATCGAACGAAATCGAACAACGAAATCGAACAACGAAATCGAACAACGAAATCGAATAACGAATCGAACAACGAAATCGAATAACGAAATCGAACAACGAAATCAAACAACGAATTAGAACAACGAAATAGAACAACGAAATCGAACAACGAAATCGAACAACGAAATCGAACAACGAAATCGAACAACGAAATCGAACAACGAAATCGAACAACGAAATCGAACATCGAAATCGAACAACGAAATCGAACAACGAAATCGAACAACGAAATCGAACAACGAAATCGAACTTCGAAATCGAACAACGAAATCGAACAACGAAATCGAACAACGAAATCGAACAACGAAATCGAACAACGAAATCGAACAACAAAATCGAACAACGAAATCGAACAACGAAATCGAACAACGAATTCGAACAACGAAATCGAACAAAGAACAACGAAATCTAACAACGAACAACGAAATCTAACAACGAACAACGAATTCGAACAACGAACAACGAATTCGAACCACGAAATCGAACAACGAAATCGAACAACGAAATCGAACAACGAAATCGAACAACGAAATCGAACAACGAAATGGAACAACGAAATCGAACAACGAAATCGAACAACGAAATCGAACAACCAAATCGAACAACGAAATCGAACAACGAAATCGAACAACGAAATGGAACAACGAAATCGAACAACGAAATCGAACAACGAAATCGAACAACGAAATCGAACAACCAAATCGAACAACGAAATCGAACAACGAAATCGAACAACGAATTCGAACAACGAATTCGAACCACGAAATCGAACAACGAAATCGAACAACGAAATCGAACAACGAAATCGAACAACGAAATCGAACAACAAAATCGAACAACGAAATCGAACAACGAATTCGAACAACGAAATCGAAAAACGAATTAGAACAACGAAATAGAACAACGAAATCGAACAACGAAATCGAACAACGAAATCGAACAACGAAATCGAACAACGAAATCGAACAACGAAATCGAACAACGAAATCGAACAACGAAATCGAACAACGAAATCGAACAACGAAATCGAACAACGAAATCGAACAACGAAATCGAACAACGAAATCGAACTTCGAAATCGAACAACGAAATCGAACAACGAAATCGAACAACGAAATCGAACAACGAAATCGAACAACGAAATCGAACAACAAAATCGAACAACGAAATCGAACAACGAAATCGAACAACGAATTCGAACAACGAAATCGAACAAAGAACAACGAAATCTAACAACGAACAACGAAATCGAACAAAGAACAACGAAATCTAACAACGAACAACGAAATCTAACAACGAACAACGAATTCGAACAACGAACAACGAATTCGAACAACGAATTCGAACCACGAAATCGAACAACGAAATCGAACAACGAAATCGAACAACGAAATCGAACAACCAAATCGAACAACGAAATCGAACAACGAAATCGAACAACGAATTCGAACAACGAATTCGAACCACGAAATCGAACAACGAAATCGAACAACGAAATCGAACAACGAAATCGAACAACTAAATCGAACAACAAAATCGAACAACGAAATCGAACAACGAATTCGAACCACGAAGTCGAACAAAGAACAACGAAATCTAACAACGAACAACGAAATCGAACAAAGAACAACGAAATCTAACAACGAACAACGAAATCTAACAACGAAATCGAACAACGAAATCGAACAACGAAAACGAACAACGAAATCGAACAACGAAATCTAACAACGAACAACGAAATCTAACAACGAAATCGAACAACGAAATCGAACAACGAAATCGAACAACGAAATCGAACAACGAAATGGAACAACGAAATGGAACAACGAAATCGAACAACGAAATCGAACAACGAAATCGAACAACGAAATCGAACAACGAAATCGAACAACGAAATCGAACAACGAAATCGAACAACGAAATCGAACAACGAATTCGAACAACGAATTCGAACAACGAATTCGAACAACCAAATCGAACAACGAAATCGAACAACGAAATCGAACAACGAAATCGAACAACGAATTCGAACAACGAATTCGAACCACGAAATCGAACAACGAAATCGAACAACGAAATCGAACAACGAAATCGAACAACGAAATCGAACAATGAAATCGAACAACGAAATCGAACAACGAAATCGAACAACGAAATCGAACAACGAAATCAAACAACGAAATCGAACAACGAAATCGAACAACGAAATCGAACACGAAATCGAACAACGAAATCGAAAAACGAAATCGAAAAACGAAATCGAACAACGAAATCGAACAACGAAATCGAACAACGAAATCGAACAACGAAATCGAACAACGAAATCGAACAACGAAATCGAACAACGAAATCGAACAACGAAATCGAAAAACGAAGTCGAACAACAAAATCGAACAACGAAATCGAACAACGAAATCGAACAACGAATTCGAACAACGAATTCGAACCACGAAATCGAAAGAACAACGAAATCTAACAACGAAATCGAACAACGAAATCGAACAACGAAATCGAACAACGAAATGGAACAACGAAATCGAACAACGAAATCGAAAAACGAAATCGATCAACGAAATCGAACAATCAAATCGAACAAAGAAAATCGAACAACCAAATCGAACAACGAAATCGAACAACGAAATCGAACAACGAAATCGAACAACGAAATGGAACAACGAAATGGAACAACGAAATCGAACAACCAAATCGAACAACGAAATCGAACAACGAATTCGAACAACGAATTCGAACCACGAAATCGAACAACGAAATCGAACAACGAAATCGAACAACGAAATCGAACAACGAAATCGAACAATGAAATCGAACAACGAAATCGAACAACGAAATCGAACAACGAAATCGAACAACGAAATCCAACAACGAAATCGAACAACGAAATCGAACAACGAAATCGAACACGAAATCGAACAACGAAATCGAAAAACGAAATCGAACAACGAAATCGAACAACGAAATCGAACAACGAAATCGAACAACGAAATCGAACAACGAAATCGAACAACGAAATCGAACAACGAAATCGAACAACGAAATCGAACAACGAAATCGAAAAACGAAATCGAACAACAAAATCGAACAACGAAATCGAACAACGAAATCGAACAACGAATTCGAACAACGAATTCGAACCACGAAATCGAACAAAGAACAACGAAATCTAACAACGAAATCGAACAACGAAATCGAACAACGAAATCGAACAACGAAATGGAACAACGAAATCGAAAAACGAAATCGATCAACGAAATCGAACAATCAAATCGAACAAAGAAAATCGAAAAACCAAATCGAACAACGAAATCGAACAACGAAATCGAACAACGAAATCGAACAACGAAATCGAACAACGAAATCGAACGACGAAATCTAACAACGAAATTGAACAACGAAATCGAACAACGAAATCGAACAACGAAATCGAACAACGAAATCGAACAACGAAATCGAACAACGAAATCGAACAACGAAATCGAACAACGAAATCGAACAACGAAATCGAAAAACGAAGTCGAACAACAAAATCGAACAACGAAATCGAACAACGAAATCGAACAACGAAATCGAACAACGAAATCGAACAACGAAATCGAACAACGAAATCGAACAACGAAATCGAACAATCAAATCGAACAACGAAATCGAACAACGAAATCGAACAACGAATTCGAACAACGAATTCGAACCACGAAATCGAACAACGAAATCGAACAACGAAATCGAACAACGAAATCGAACAATGAAATCGAACAACGAATTCGAACAACGAATTCGAACCACGAAATCGAACAAAGAACAACGAAATCTAACAACGAAATCGAACAACGAAATCGAACAACGAAATCGAACAACGAAATGGAACAACGAAATCGAACAACGAAATCGAAAAACGAAATCGATCAACGAAATCGAACAATCAAATCGAACAAAGAAAATCGAAAAACCAAATCGAACAACGAAATCGAACAACGAAATCGAACAACGAAATCGAACAACGAAATCGAACAACGAAATCGAACAACGAAATCGAACAACGAAATCGAACGACGAAATCTAACAACGAAATCGAACAACGAAATCGAACAACGAAATCGAACAACGAAATCGAACAACGAAATCGAACAACCAAATCGAACAACGAAATCGAACAACGAAATCGAACAACGAATTCGAACAACGAATTCGAACCACGAAATCGAACAACGAAATCGAACAACGAAATCGAACAACGAAATCGAACAACGAAATCGAACAACGAAATCGAACAATGAAATCGAACAACGAAATCGAACAACGAAATCGAACAACGAAATCGAACAACGAAATCAAACAACGAAATCGAACAACGAAATCGAACAACGAAATCGAACACGAAATCGAACAACGAAATCGAAAAACGAAATCGAAAAACGAAATCGAACAACGAAATCGAACAACGAAATCGAACAACGAAATCGAACAACGAAATCGAACAACGAAATCGAACAACGAAATCGAAAAACGAAGTCGAACAACAAAATCGAACAACGAAATCGAACAACGAAATCGAACAACGAATTCGAACAACGAATTCGAACCACGAAATCGAAAGAACAACGAAATCTAACAACGAAATCGAACAACGAAATCGAACAACGAAATCGAACAACGAAATGGAACAACGAAATCGAACAACGAAATCGAAAAACGAAATCGATCAACGAAATCGAACAATCAAATCGAACAAAGAAAATCGAACAACCAAATCGAACAACGAAATCGAACAACGAAATCGAACAACGAAATCGAACAACGAAATGGAACAACGAAATGGAACAACGAAATCGAACAACGAAATCGAACAACGAAATCTAACAACGAAATCGAACAACGAAATCGAACAACGAAATCGAACAACGAAATCTAACAACGAACAACGAAATCTAACAACGAAATCGAACAACGAAATCGAACAACGAAATCGAACAACGAAATGGAACAACGAAATCGAACAACGAAATCGAACAACGAAATGGAACAACGAAATCGAACAACGAAATCGAACAACGAAATCGAACAACGAAATCGAACAACGAAATCGAACAACGAAATCGAACAACGAAATCGAACAACGAAATCGAACAGCGAAATCGAACAACGAAATCGAACATCGAAATCGAACAACGAAATCGAACAACGAAATCGAACAACGAAATCGAACAACGAAATCGAACAACGAAATCGAACAACGAAATCGAACAACGAAATCGAACAACGAAATCGAACAACGAAATCGAACAACGAAATCGAACAACGAAATCGCACTTCGAAATCGAACAACGAAATCGAACAACGAATTCGAACCACGAAATCGAACAAAGAACAACGAAATCTAACAACGAACAACGAAATCTAACAACGAACAACGAAATCTAACAACGAACAACAAAATCGAACAACGAAATCGAACAACGAAATCGAACAACGAAATCGAACAACGAAATGGAACAACGAAATCGAACAACGAAATCGAACAACGAAATCGAATAACGAATCGAACAACGAAATCGAACAACGAAATCGAACAACGAAATCGAACAACCAAATCGAACAACGAAATCGAACGAAATCGAACAACGAAATCGAACAACGAAATCGAACAACGAAATCGAACAACGAAATCGAACAACGAAATCGAACAACGAAATCGAACAACGAAATCGAACAACGAAATCGAACAACGAAATCGAACAACGAAATCGAACAACGAAATCGAACAACGAAATCGAACAACGAAATCGAACAACGAAATCGAACAACGGAAACGAACAACGAAATCTAACAACGAAATCTAACAACGAACAACGAAATCTAACAACGAAATCGAACAACGAAATCGAACAACGAAATCGAACAACGAAATCGAACAACGAAATGGAACAACGAAATCGAACAACGAAATCGAACAACGAAATCGAACAACGAAATCGAACAACGAAATCGAACAACGAAATGGAACAACGAAATGGAACAACGAAATCGAACAACGAAATCGAACAACGAAATCGAACAACGAAATCGAACAACGAAATCGAACGAAATCGAACAACCAAATCGAACAACGAAATCGAACAACGAATTCGAACAACGAATTCGAACCACGAAATCGAACAACGAAATCGAACAACGAAATCGAACAACGAAATCGAACAACGAAATCGAACAATGAAATCGAACAACGAAATCGAACAACGAAATCGAACAACGAAATCGAACAACGAAATCAAACAACGAAATCGAACAACGAAATCGAACAACGAAATCGAACACGAAATCGAACAACGAAATCGAAAAACGAAATCGAACAACGAAATCGAACAACGAAATCGAACAACGAAATCGAACAACGAAATCGAACAACGAAATCGAACAACGAAATCGAACAACGAAATCGAACAACGAAATCGAAAAACGAAATCGAACAACAAAATCGAACAACGAAATCGAACAACGAAATCGAACAACGAATTCGAACAACGAATTCGAACCACGAAATCGAACAAAGAACAACGAAATCTAACAACGAAATCGAACAACGAAATCGAACAACGAAATCGAACAACGAAATGGAACAACGAAATCGAACAACGAAATCGAAAAACGAAATCGATCAACGAAATCGAACAATCAAATCGAACAAAGAAAATCGAAAAACCAAATCGAACAACGAAATCGAACAACGAAATCGAACAACGAAATCGAACAACGAAATCGAACAACGAAATCGAACAACGAAATCGAACGACGAAATCTAACAACGAAATCGAACAACGAAATCGAACAACGAAATCGAACAACGAAATCGAACAACGAAATCGAACAACGAAATCTAACAACGAATTCGAACAACGAATTCGAACCACGAAATCGAACAACGAAATCGAACAACGAAATCGAACAACGAAATCGAACAACGAAATCGAACAATGAAATCGAACAACGAAATCGAACAACGAAATCGAACAACGAAATCGAACAACGAAATCAAACAACGAAATCGAACAACGAAATCGAACAACGAAATCGAACACGAAATCGAACAACGAAATCGAAAAACGAAATCGAACAACGAAATCGAACAACGAAATCGAACAACGAAATCGAACAACGAAATCGAACAACGAAATCGAACAACGAAATCGAAAAACGAAATCGAACAATAAAATCGAACAACGAAATCGAACAACGAAATCGAACAACGAATTCGAACAACGAATTCGAACCACGAAATCGAACAAAGAACAACGAAATCTAACAACGAAATCGAACAACGAAATCGAACAACGAAATGGAACAACGAAATCGAACAACGAAATCGAAAAACGAAATCGATCAACGAAATCGAACAATCAAATCGAACAAAGAAAATCGAACAACCAAATCGAACAACGAAATCGAACAACGAAATCGAACAACGAAATCGAACAACGAAATGGAACAACGAAATCGAACAACGAAATCGAACAACGAAATCTAACAACGAAATCGAACAACGAAATCGAACAACGAAATCTAACAACGAAATCGAACAACGAAATCTAACAACGAACAACGAAATCTAACAACGAAATCGAACAACGAAATCGAACAACGAAATCGAACAACGAAATCGAACAACGAAATGGAACAACGAAATCGAACAACGAAATCGAACAACGAAATGGAACAACGAAATCGAACAACGAAATCGAACAACGAAATCGAACAACGAAATCGAACAACGAAATCGAACAACGAAATCGAACAACGAAATCGAACAACGAAATCGAACAACGAAATCGAACAACGAAATCGAACAACGAAATCGAACAACGAAATCGAACATCGAAATCGAACAACGAAATCGAACAACGAAATCGAACAACGAAATCGAACAACGAAATCGAACAACGAAATCGAACAACGAAATCGAACAACGAAATCGAACAACGAAATCGAACAACGAAATCGAACAACGAAATCGAACAACGAAATCGAACAACGAAATCGAACAACGAAATCGAACAACGAAATCGAACAACGAAATGGAACAACGAAATCGAACAACGAAATCGAAAAACGAAATCGATCAACGAAATCGAACAATCAAATCGAACAAAGAAAATCGAACAACCAAATCGAACAACGAAATGGAACAACGAAATGGAACAACGAAATCGAACAACGAAATCGAACAACGAAATCTAACAACGAAATCGAACAACGAAATCGAACAACGAAATCGAACAACGAAATCGAACAACGAAATCTAACAACGAACAACGAAATCTAACAACGAAATCGAACAACGAAATCGAACAACGAAATCGAACAACGAAATCGAACAACGAAATGGAACAACGAAATCGAACAACGAAATCGAACAACGAAATGGAACAACGAAATCGAACAACGAAATCGAACAACGAAATCGAACAACGAAATCGAACAACGAAATCGAACAACGAAATCGAACAACGAAATCGAACAACGAAATCGAACAACGAAATCGAACAACGAAATCGAACAACGAAATCGAACAACGAAATGGAACAACGAAATCGAACAACGAAATCGAAAAACGAAATCGATCAACGAAATCGAACAATCAAATCGAACAAAGAAAATCGAACAACCAAATCGAACAACGAAATGGAACAACGAAATGGAACAACGAAATCGAACAACGAAATCGAACAACGAAATCTAACAACGAAATCGAACAACGAAATCGAACAACGAAATCGAACAACGAAATCGAACAACGAAATCTAACAACGAACAACGAAATCGAACAACGAAATCGAACAACGAAATCGAACAACGAAATCGAACAACGAAATCGAACAACGAAATCGAACAACGAAATCGAACAACGAAATCGAACAACGAAATCGAACAACGAAATCGAACAACGAAATCGAACAACGAAATCGAACAACGAAATCGAACAACGAAATCGAACAACGAAATCGAACAACGAAATCGCACTTCGAAATCGAACAACGAAATCGAACAACGAATTCGAACCACGAAATCGAACAAAGAACAACGAAATCTAACAACGAACAACGAAATCTAACAACGAACAACAAAATCGAACAACGAAATCGAACAACGAAATCGAACAACGAAATCGAACAACGAAATCGAACAACGAAATCGAACAACGAAATGGAACAACGAAATCGAACAACGAAATCGAACAACGAAATCGAATAACGAATCGAACAACGAAATCGAACAACGAAATCGAACAACGAAATCGAACAACCAAATCGAACAACGAAATCGAACGAAATCGAACAACGAAATCGAACAACCAAATCGAACAACGAAATCGAACAACGAAATCGAACAACGAAATCGAACAACGAAATCGAACAACGAAATCGAACAACGAAATCGAACAACGAAATCGAACAACGAAATCGAACAACGAAATCGAACAACGAAATCGAACAACGAAATCGAACAACGAAATCGAACAACGAAATCGAACAACGAAATCGCACTTCGAAATCGAACAACGAAATCGAACAACGAATTCGAACCACGAAATCGAACAAAGAACAACGAAATCTAACAACGAACAACGAAATCTAACAACGAAATCTAACAACGAACAACAAAATCGAACAACGAAATCGAACAACGAAATCGAACAACGAAATCGAACAACGAAATCGAACAACGAAATGGAACAACGAAATCGAACAACGAAATCGAACAACGAAATCGAATAACGAATCGAACAACGAAATCGAACAACGAAATCGAACAACGAAATCGAACAACCAAATCGAACAACGAAATCGAACGAAATCGAACAACGAAATCGAACAACGAAATCGAACAACGAAATCGAACAACGAAATCGAACAACGAAATCGAACAACGAAATCGAACAACGAAATCGAACAACGAAATCGAACAACGAAATCGAACAACGAAAACGAACAACGAAATCTAACAACGAAATCTAACAACGAAATCTAACAACGAACAACGAAATCTAACAACGAAATCGAACAACGAAATCGAACAACGAAATCGAACAACGAAATCGAACAACGAAATGGAACAACGAAATCGAACAACGAAATCGAACAACGAAATCGAACAACGAAATCGAACAACGAAATCGAACAACGAAATGGAACAACGAAATGGAACAACGAAATCGAACAACGAAATCGAACAACGAAATCGAACAACGAAATCGAACAACGAAATCGAACAACCAAATCGAACAACGAAATCGAACAACGAATTCGAACAACGAATTCGAACCACGAAATCGAACAACGAAATCGAACAACGAAATCGAACAACGAAATCGAACAACGAAATCGAACAATGAAATCGAACAACGAAATGGAACAACGAAATCGAACAACGAAATCGAACAACGAAATCGAATAACGAATCGAACAACGAAATCGAACAACGAAATCGAACAACGAAATCGAACAACGAAATCGAACAACCAAATCGAACAACGAAATCGAACAACGAAATCGAACAACGAAATCGAACAACGAAATCGAACAACGAAATCGAACAACGAAATCGAACAACGAAATCGAACAACGAAATCGAACAACGAAATCGAACAACGAAATCGAACAACGAAATCGAACAACGAAATCGAACAACGAAATCGAACAACGAAAACGAACAACGAAATCTAACAACGAACAACGAAATCTAACAACGAAATCGAACAACGAAATCGAACAACGAAATCGAACAACGAAATGGAACAACGAAATCGAACAACGAAATCGAACAACGAAATCCAACAACGAAATCGAACAACGAAATCGAACAACGAAATGGAACAACGAAATGGAACAACGAAATCGAACAACGAAATCGAACAACGAAATCGAACAACGAAATCGAACAACGAAATCGAACAACCAAATCGAACAACGAAATCGAACAACGAAATCGAACAACGAATTCGAACAACGAATTCGAACCACGAAATCGAACAACGAAATCGAACAACGAAATCGAACAACGAAATCGAACAACGAAATCGAACAATGAAATCGAACAACGAAATCGAACAACGAAATCGAACAACGAAATCGAACAACGAAATCAAACAACGAAATCGAACAACGAAATCGAACAACGAAATCGAACACGAAATCGAACAACGAAATCGAAAAACGAAATCGAACAACGAAATCGAACAACGAAATCGAACAACGAAATCGAACAACGAAATCGAACAACGAAATCGAACAACGAAATCGAACAACGAAATCGAACAACGAAATCGAAAAACGAAATCGAACAACAAAATCGAACAACGAAATCGAACAACGAAATCGAACAACGAATTCGAACAACGAATTCGAACCACGAAATCGAACAAAGAACAACGAAATCTAACAACGAAATCGAACAACGAAATCGAACAACGAAATGGAACAACGAAATCGAACAACGAAATCGAAAAACGAAATCGATCAACGAAATCGAACAATCAAATCGAACAAAGAAAATCGAACAACCAAATCGAACAACGAAATCGAACAACGAAATCGAACAACGAAATCGAACAATCAAATCGAACAAAGAAAATCGAACAACCAAATCGAACAACGAAATCGAACAACGAAATCGAACAACGAAATCGAACAACGAAATGGAACAACGAAATCGAACAACGAAATCGAACAACGAAATCTAACAACGAAATCGAACAACGAAATCGAACAACGAAATCTAACAACGAAATCGAACAACGAAATCTAACAACGAACAACGAAATCTAACAACGAAATCGAACAACGAAATCGAACAACGAAATCGAACAACGAAATCGAACAACGAAATCTAACAACGAATTCGAACAACGAATTCGAACCACGAAATCGAACAACGAAATCGAACAACGAAATCGAACAACGAAATCGAACAACGAAATCGAACAACGAAATCGAACAATGAAATCGAACAACGAAATCGAACAACGAAATCGAACAACGAAATCGAACAACGAAATCGAACAACGAAATCGAACAACGAAATCGAACAACGAAATGGAACAACGAAATCGAACAACGAAATCGAACAACGAAATCTAACAACGAAATCGAACAACGAAATCGAACAACGAAATCTAACAACGAAATCGAACAACGAAATCTAACAACGAACAACGAAATCTAACAACGAAATCGAACAACGAAATCGAACAACGAAATCGAACAACGAAATGGAACAACGAAATCGAACAACGAAATCGAACAACGAAATGGAACAACGAAATCGAACAACGAAATCGAACAACGAAATCGAACAACGAAATCGAACAACGAAATCGAACAACGAAATCGAACAACGAAATCGAACAACGAAATCGAACAACGAAATCGAACAACGAAATCGAACAACGAAATCGAACAACGAAATCGAACATCGAAATCGAACAACGAAATCGAACAACGAAATCGAACAACGAAATCGAACAACGAAATCGAACAACGAAATCGAACAACGAAATCGAACAACGAAATCGAACAACGAAATCGAACAACGAAATCGAACAACGAAATCGAACAACGAAATCGAACAACGAAATCGAACAACGAAATCGAACAACGAAATCGAACAACGAAATCGAACAACGAAATGGAACAACGAAATCGAACAACGAAATCGAAAAACGAAATCGATCAACGAAATCGAACAATCAAATCGAACAAAGAAAATCGAACAACCAAATCGAACAACGAAATGGAACAACGAAATGGAACAACGAAATCGAACAACGAAATCGAACAACGAAATCTAACAACGAAATCGAACAACGAAATCGAACAACGAAATCGAACAACGAAATCGAACAACGAAATCTAACAACGAACAACGAAATCTAACAACGAAATCGAACAACGAAATCGAACAACGAAATCGAACAACGAAATCGAACAACGAAATGGAACAACGAAATCGAACAACGAAATCGAACAACGAAATGGAACAACGAAATCGAACAACGAAATCGAACAACGAAATCGAACAACGAAATCGAACAACGAAATCGAACAACGAAATCGAACAACGAAATCGAACAACGAAATCGAACAACGAAATCGAACAACGAAATCGAACAACGAAATGGAACAACGAAATCGAACAACGAAATCGAAAAACGAAATCGATCAACGAAATCGAACAATCAAATCGAACAAAGAAAATCGAACAACCAAATCGAACAACGAAATGGAACAACGAAATGGAACAACGAAATCGAACAACGAAATCGAACAACGAAATCTAACAACGAAATCGAACAACGAAATCGAACAACGAAATCGAACAACGAAATCGAACAACGAAATCTAACAACGAACAACGAAATCGAACAACGAAATCGAACAACGAAATCGAACAACGAAATCGAACAACGAAATCGAACAACGAAATCGAACAACGAAATCGAACAACGAAATCGAACAACGAAATCGAACAACGAAATCGAACAACGAAATCGAACAACGAAATCGAACAACGAAATCGAACAACGAAATCGAACAACGAAATCGCACTTCGAAATCGAACAACGAAATCGAACAACGAATTCGAACCACGAAATCGAACAAAGAACAACGAAATCTAACAACGAACAACGAAATCTAACAACGAACAACAAAATCGAACAACGAAATCGAACAACGAAATCGAACAACGAAATCGAACAACGAAATCGAACAACGAAATCGAACAACGAAATGGAACAACGAAATCGAACAACGAAATCGAACAACGAAATCGAATAACGAATCGAACAACGAAATCGAACAACGAAATCGAACAACGAAATCGAACAACCAAATCGAACAACGAAATCGAACGAAATCGAACAACGAAATCGAACAACGAAATCGAACAACGAAATCGAACAACGAAATCGAACAACGAAATCGAACAACGAAATCGAACAACGAAATCGAACAACGAAATCGAACAACGAAATCGAACAACGAAATCGAACAACGAAATCGAACAACGAAATCGAACAACGAAATCGAACAACGAAATCGAACAACGAAATCGCACTTCGAAATCGAACAACGAAATCGAACAACGAATTCGAACCACGAAATCGAACAAAGAACAACGAAATCTAACAACGAACAACGAAATCTAACAACGAAATCTAACAACGAACAACAAAATCGAACAACGAAATCGAACAACGAAATCGAACAACGAAATCGAACAACGAAATCGAACAACGAAATGGAACAACGAAATCGAACAACGAAATCGAACAACGAAATCGAATAACGAATCGAACAACGAAATCGAACAACGAAATCGAACAACGAAATCGAACAACCAAATCGAACAACGAAATCGAACGAAATCGAACAACGAAATCGAACAACGAAATCGAACAACGAAATCGAACAACGAAATCGAACAACGAAATCGAACAACGAAATCGAACAACGAAATCGAACAACGAAATCGAACAACGAAATCGAACAACGAAAACGAACAACGAAATCTAACAACGAAATCTAACAACGAACAACGAAATCTAACAACGAAATCGAACAACGAAATCGAACAACGAAATCGAACAACGAAATCGAACAACGAAATGGAACAACGAAATCGAACAACGAAATCGAACAACGAAATCGAACAACGAAATCGAACAACGAAATCGAACAACGAAATGGAACAACGAAATGGAACAACGAAATCGAACAACGAAATCGAACAACGAAATCGAACAACGAAATCGAACAACGAAATCGAACAACCAAATCGAACAACGAAATCGAACAACGAAATCGAACAACGAATTCGAACAACGAATTCGAACCACGAAATCGAACAACGAAATCGAACAACGAAATCGAACAACGAAATCGAACAACGAAATCGAACAATGAAATCGAACAACGAAATGGAACAACGAAATCGAACAACGAAATCGAACAACGAAATCGAATAACGAATCGAACAACGAAATCGAACAACGAAATCGAACAACGAAATCGAACAACGAAATCGAACAACCAAATCGAACAACGAAATCGAACAACGAAATCGAACAACGAAATCGAACAACGAAATCGAACAACGAAATCGAACAACGAAATCGAACAACGAAATCGAACAACGAAATCGAACAACGAAATCGAACAACGAAATCGAACAACGAAATCGAACAACGAAATCGAACAACGAAAACGAACAACGAAATCTAACAACGAACAACGAAATCTAACAACGAAATCGAACAACGAAATCGAACAACGAAATCGAACAACGAAATCGAACAACGAAATGGAACAACGAAATCGAACAACGAAATCGAACAACGAAATCAAACAACGAAATCGAACAACGAAATCGAACAACGAAATGGAACAACGAAATGGAACAACGAAATCGAACAACGAAATCGAACAACGAAATCGAACAACGAAATCGAACAACGAAATCGAACAACCAAATCGAACAACGAAATCGAACAACGAAATCGAACAACGAATTCGAACAACGAATTCGAACCACGAAATCGAACAACGAAATCGAACAACGAAATCGAACAACGAAATCGAACAACGAAATCGAACAATGAAATCGAACAACGAAATCGAACAACGAAATCGAACAACGAAATCGAACAACGAAATCAAACAACGAAATCGAACAACGAAATCGAACAACGAAATCGAACACGAAATCGAACAACGAAATCGAAAAACGAAATCGAACAACGAAATCGAACAACGAAATCGAACAACGAAATCGAACAACGAAATCGAACAACGAAATCGAACAACGAAATCGAACAACGAAATCGAACAACGAAATCGAAAAACGAAATCGAACAACAAAATCGAACAACGAAATCGAACAACGAAATCGAACAACGAATTCGAACAACGAATTCGAACCACGAAATCGAACAAAGAACAACGAAATCTAACAACGAAATCGAACAACGAAATGGAACAACGAAATCGAACAACGAAATCGAAAAACGAAATCGATCAACGAAATCGAACAATCAAATCGAACAAAGAAAATCGAACAACCAAATCGAACAACGAAATCGAACAACGAAATCGAACAACGAAATCGAACAATCAAATCGAACAAAGAAAATCGAACAACCAAATCGAACAACGAAATCGAACAACGAAATCGAACAACGAAATCGAACAACGAAATGGAACAACGAAATCGAACAACGAAATCGAACAACGAAATCTAACAACGAAATCGAACAACGAAATCGAACAACGAAATCTAACAACGAAATCGAACAACGAAATCTAACAACGAACAACGAAATCTAACAACGAAATCGAACAACGAAATCGAACAACGAAATCGAACAACGAAATCGAACAACGAAATCTAACAACGAATTCGAACAACGAATTCGAACCACGAAATCGAACAAAGAAATCGAACAACGAAATCGAACAACGAAATCGAACAACGAAATCGAACAACGAAATCGAACAATGAAATCGAACAACGAAATCGAACAACGAAATCGAACAACGAAATCAAACAACGAAATCGAACAACGAAATCGAACAACGAAATCGAACACGAAATCGAACAACGAAATCGAAAAACGAAATCGAACAACGAAATCGAACAACGAAATCGAACAACGAAATCGAACAACGAAATCGAACAACGAAATCGAACAACGAAATCGAAAAACGAAATCGAACAACAAAATCGAACAACGAAATCGAACAACGAATTCGAACAACGAATTCGAACCACGAAATCGAACAAAGAACAACGAAATCTAACAACGAAATCGAACAACGAAATCGAACAACGAAATGGAACAACGAAATCGAACAACGAAATCGAAAAACGAAATCGATCAACGAAATCGAACAATCAAATCGAACAAAGAAAATCGAACAACCAAATCGAACAACGAAATCGAACAACGAAATCGAACAACGAAATCGAACAACGAAATGGAACAACGAAATCGAACAACGAAATCGAACAACGAAATCTAACAACGAAATCGAACAACGAAATCTAACAACGAAATCGAACAACGAAATCTAACAACGAACAACGAAATCTAACAACGAAATCGAACAACGAAATCGAACAACGAAATCGAACAACGAAATCGAACAACGAAATGGAACAACGAAATCGAACAACGAAATCGAACAACGAAATGGAACAACGAAATCGAACAACGAAATCGAACAACGAAATCGAACAACGAAATCGAACAACGAAATCGAACAACGAAATCGAACAACGAAATCGAACAACGAAATCGAACAACGAAATCGAACAACGAAATCGAACATCGAAATCGAACAACGAAATCGAACAACGAAATCGAACAACGAAATCGAACAACGAAATCGAACAACGAAATCGAACAACGAAATCGAACAACGAAATCGAACAACGAAATCGAACAACGAAATCGAACAACGAAATCGAACAACGAAATCGAACAACGAAATCGAACAACGAAATCGAACAACGAAATCGAACAACGAAATCGCACTTCGAAATCGAACAACGAAATCGAACAACGAATTCGAACCACGAAATCGAACAAAGAACAACGAAATCTAACAACGAACAACGAAATCTAACAACGAACAACGAAATCTAACAACGAACAACAAAATCGAACAACGAAATCGAACAACGAAATCGAACAACGAAATCGAACAACGAAATGGAACAACGAAATCGAACAACGAAATCGAACAACGAAATCGAATAACGAATCGAACAACGAAATCGAACAACGAAATCGAACAACGAAATCGAACAACCAAATCGAACAACGAAATCGAACAACGAAATCGAACAACGAAATCGAACAACGAAATCGAACAACGAAATCGAACAACGAAATCGAACAACGAATTCGAACCACGAAATCGAACAAAGAACAACGAAATCTAACAACGAACAACGAAATCTAACAACGAACAACGAAATCCAACAACGAACAACGAAATCTAACAACGAAATCGAACAACGAAATCGAACAACGAAATCGAACAACGAAATCTAACAACGAACAACGAAATCTAACAACGAAATCGAACAACGAAATCGAACAACGAAATCGAACAACGAAATCGAACAACGAATTCGAACAACGAATTCGAACAACGAATTCGAACAACGAAATCGAACAACGAAATCGAACAACGAAATCGAACAACGAAATCGAACAACGAAATCGAACTTCGAAATCGAACTTCGAAATCGAACAACGAAATCGCACAACGAAATCGAACAACGAAATCGAACAACGAAATCGAACAACGAAATCGAACAACGAAATCGAACAACGAAATCGAACAACGAAATCGAACTTCGAAATCGAACAACGAATTCGAACAACGAATTCGAACAACGAATTCGAACCACGAAATCGAACAAAGAACAACGAAATCTAACAACGAAATCGAACAACGAAATCGAACAACGAAATCGAACAACAAAATCGAACGAAATCGAACAACGAATTCGAACCACGAAATCGAACAAAGAACAACGAAATCTAACAACGAACAACGAAATCTAACAACGAACAACGAAATCTAACAACGAACAACGAAATCTAACAACGAAATCGAACAACGAAATCGAACAACGAAATCGAACAACGAAATCGAACAACGAAATCGAACAACGAAATCTAACAACGAACAACGAAATCTAACAACGAAATCGAACAACGAAATCGAACAACGAAATCGAACAACGAAATCGAACAACCAAATCGAACAACGAAATCGAACAACGAAATCTAACAACGAACAACGAAATCTAACAACGAAATCGAACAACGAAATCGAACAACGAAATCGAACAACGAAATCGAACAACGAAATCGAACAACGAAATGGAACAACGAAATCGAACAACGAAATCGAACAACGAAATCGAACAACGAAATGGAACAACGAAATCGAACAACGAAATCGAACAACGAAATCGAACAACGAAATCGAACAACGAAATCGAACAACGAAATCGAACAACGAAATCGAACAACGAAATCGAACAACGAAATCTAACAACGAACAACGAAATCTAACAACGAACAACGAAATCTAACAACGAAATCGAACAACGAAATCGAACAACGAAATCGAACAACGAAATCGAACAACGAAATGGAACAACGAAATCGAACAACGAAATCGAACAACGAAATCGAACAACGAAATCGAACAACGAAATCGAACAACGAAATGGAACAACGAAATCGAACAACGAAATCGAACAACGAAATCGAACAACGAAATTGAACAACGAAATCGAACAACGAATTCGAACAACGAATTCGAACAACGAAATCGAACAACGAATTCGAACAACGAATTCGAACCACGAAATCGAACAAAGAACAACGAAATCTAACAACGAAATCGAACAACGAAATCGAACAACGAAATGGAACAACGAAATCGAACAACGAAATCGAACAACGAAATCGAACAACGAAATGGAACAACGAAATCGAACAACGAAATCGAACAACGAAATCGAACAACGAAATCGAACAACGAAATCGAACAACGAAATCGAACAACGAAATCGAACAACGAAATCGAACAACGAAATCGAACAACGAAATCTAACAACGAACAACGAAATCTAACAACGAAATCGAACAACGAAATCGAACATCGAAATCGCACAACGAATTCGAACAACGAAATCGAACAACGAAATCGAACAACGAAATCGAACAACGAAATCGAACAACGAAATCGAACAACGAAATCGAACAACGAAATCGAACAACGAAATCGAACAACGAAATGGAACAACGAAATCGAACAACGAAATCGAACAACGAAATCGAACAACGAAATGGAACAACGAAATCGAACAACGAAATCGAACAACGAAATCGAACAACGAAATCGAACAACGAAATCGAACAACGAAATCGAACAACGAAATCTAACAACGAATAACGAAATCTAACAACGAAATCGAACAACGAAATCGAACAACGAAATCGAACAACGAAATCGAACAACGAAATCGAACAACGAAATCGAACAACGAAATCTAACAACGAACAACGAAATCTAACAACGAAATCGAACAACGAAATCGAACAACGAAATCGAACAACGAAATCGAACAACGAAATCGAACAACGAAATCGAACAACGAAATCGAACAACGAAATCGAACAACGAAATCGAACAACGAAATCGAACAACGAAATCGAACAACGAAATCGAACTTCGAAATCGAACAACGAAATCGAACAACGAAATCGCACAACGAAATCGAACAACGAAATCGAACAACGAAATCGAACAACGAAATCGAACAACGAAATCGAACAACGAAATCGAACAACGAAATCGAACAAAGAACAACGAAATCTAACAACGAACAACGAAATCTAACAACGAACAACGAAATCTAACAACGAACAACGAAATCGAACAACGAAATCGAACAACGAAATCGAACAACGAAATGGAACAACGAAATGGAACAACGAAATCGAACAACGAAATCGAATAACGAATCGAACAACGAAATCGAACAACGAAATCGAACAACGAAATCGAACAACGAAATCGAACAACGAAATTGAACAACGAAATCGAACAACGAAATCGAACAACGAAATCGAACAACGAAATCGAACAACGAAATCGAACAACGAAATCGAACAACGAAATCGAACAACGAATTCGAACAACGAATTCGAACAACGAAATCGAACAACGAAATCGAACAACGAAATCGAACATCGAAATCGCACAACGAAATCGCACAACGAAATCGAACAACGAAATCGAACAACGAAATCGAACAACGAAATCGAACAACGAAATCGAACAACGAAATCGAACAACGAAATCGAACAACGAATTCGAACAACGAATTCGAACCACGAAATCGAACAAAGAACAACGAAATCTAACAACGAACAACGAAATCTAACAACGAACAACGAAATCTAACAACGAAATCGAACAACGAAATCGAACAACGAAATCGAACAACGAAATCTAACAACGAACAACGAAATCTAACAACGAACAACGAAATCTAACAACGAAATCGAACAACGAAATCGAACAACGAAATCGAACAACGAAATCGAACAACGAAATCGAACAACGAAATCGAACAACGAAATCGAACAACGAAATCGAACAACAAAATCGAACAACGAAATCGAACAACGAAATCGAACAACGAATTCGAACAACGAAATCGAACAAAGAACAACGAAATCTAACAACGAAATCTAACAACGAACAACGAATTCGAACAACGAACAACGAATTCGAACAACGAATTCGAACCACGAAATCGAACAACGAAATCGAACAACCAAATCGAACAACGAAATCGAACAACGAAATCGAACAACGAATTCGAACAACGAAATGGAACAACGAAATCGAACAACGAAATCGAACAACGAAATCGAACAACGAAATCGAACAACGAAATCGAACAACGAAATAGAACAACGAAATCGAACAACGAAATCGAACAACGAAATGGAACAACGAAATCGAACAACGAAATCGAACAACGAAATCGAACAACGAAATCGAACAACCAAATCGAACAACGAAATCGAACAACGAAATCGAACAACGAATTCGAACAACGAAATCGAACTTCAAAATCGAACTTCAAAATCGAACAACGAAATCGAACAACGAAATCGAACAACGAAATCGAACAACGAAATCGAACAACGAAATCGAACGAAATCGAACAACGAAATCGAACAACGAAATCGAACAACGAAATCGAATAACGAATCGAACAACGAAATCGAATAACGAAATCAAACAACGAAATCAAACAACGAATTAGAACAACGAAATAGAACAACGAAATCGAACAACGAAATCGAACAACGAAATCGAACAACGAAATCGAACAACGAAATCGAACAACGAAATCGAACAACGAAATCGAACAACGAAATCGAACAACGAAATCGAACAACGAAATCGAACAACGAAATCGAACAACGAAAACGAACAACGAAATCTAACAACGAAATCTAACAACGAACAACGAAATCTAACAACGAAATCGAACAACGAAATCGAACAACGAAATCGAACAACGAAATGGAACAACGAAATGGAACAACGAAATCGAACAACGAAATCGAACACGAAATCAAACAACGAAATCGAACAACGAAATCGAACAACGAAATGGAACAACGAAATGGAACAACGAAATCGAACAACGAAATCGAACAACGAAATCGAACAACGAAATCGAACAACGAAATCGAACAACCAAATCGAACAACGAAATCGAACAACGAAATCGAACAACGAAATCGAACAACGAAATCGAACAACGAAATCGAACAACGAAATCGAACAACGAAATCGAACAACGAAATCGAACAACGAAATCGAACATCGAAATCGAACAACGAAATCGAACAACGAAATCGAACAACGAAATCGAACAACGAAATCGAACAACGAAATCGAACAACGAAATCGAACAACGAAATCGAACAACGAAATCGAACAACGAAATCGAACAACGAAATCGAACAACGAAATCGAACAACGAAATCGAACAACGAAATCGAACAACGAAATCGAACAACGAAATCGCACTTCGAAATCGAACAACGAAATCGAACAACGAATTCGAACCACGAAATCGAACAAAGAACAACGAAATCTAACAACGAACAACGAAATCTAACAACGAACAACGAAATCTAACAACGAACAACAAAATCGAACAACGAAATCGAACAACGAAATCGAACAACGAAATCGAACAACGAAATCGAACAACGAAATGGAACAACGAAATCGAACAACGAAATCGAACAACGAAATCGAATAACGAATCGAACAACGAAATCGAACAACGAAATCGAACAACGAAATCGAACAACCAAATCGAACAACGAAATCGAACAACGAAATCGAACAACGAAATCGAACAACGAAATCGAACAACGAAATCGAACAACGAAATCGAACAACGAATTCGAACCACGAAATCGAACAAAGAACAACGAAATCTAACAACGAACAACGAAATCTAACAACGAACAACGAAATCCAACAACGAACAACGAAATCTAACAACGAAATCGAACAACGAAATCGAACAACGAAATCGAACAACGAAATCTAACAACGAACAACGAAATCTAACAACGAAATCGAACAACGAAATCGAACAACGAAATCGAACAACGAATTCGAACAACGAATTCGAACAACGAATTCGAACAACGAAATCGAACAACGAAATCGAACAACGAAATCGAACAACGAAATCGAACAACGAAATCGAACTTCGAAATCGAACTTCGAAATCGAACAACGAAATCGCACAACGAAATCGAACAACGAAATCGAACAACGAAATCGAACAACGAAATCGAACAACGAAATCGAACAACGAAATCGAACAACGAAATCGAACTTCGAAATCGAACAACGAATTCGAACAACGAATTCGAACAACGAATTCGAACCACGAAATCGAACAAAGAACAACGAAATCTAACAACGAAATCGAACAACGAAATCGAACAACGAAATCGAACAACAAAATCGAACGAAATCGAACAACGAATTCGAACCACGAAATCGAACAAAGAACAACGAAATCTAACAACGAACAACGAAATCTAACAACGAAAAACGAAATCTAACAACGAACAACGAAATCTAACAACGAAATCGAACAACGAAATCGAACAACGAAATCGAACAACGAAATCGAACAACGAAATCTAACAACGAACAACGAAATCTAACAACGAAATCGAACAACGAAATCGAACAACGAAATCGAACAACGAAATCGAACAACCAAATCGAACAACGAAATCGAACAACGAAATCTAACAACGAACAACGAAATCTAACAACGAAATCGAACAACGAAATCGAACAACGAAATCGAACAACGAAATCGAACAACGAAATCGAACAACGAAATCGAACAACGAAATCGAACAACGAAATGGAACAACGAAATCGAACAACGAAATCGAACAACGAAATCGAACAACGAAATGGAACAACGAAATCGAACAACGAAATCGAACAACGAAATCGAACAACGAAATCGAACAACGAAATCGAACAACGAAATCGAACAACGAAATCGAACAACGAAATCGAACAACGAAATCTAACAACGAACAACGAAATCTAACAACGAACAACGAAATCTAACAACGAAATCGAACAACGAAATCGAACAACGAAATCGAACAACGAAATCGAACAACGAAATGGAACAACGAAATCGAACAACGAAATCGAACAACGAAATCGAACAACGAAATCGAACAACGAAATCGAACAACGAAATGGAACAACGAAATCGAACAACGAAATCGAACAACGAAATCGAACAACGAAATCGAACAACGAAATTGAACAACGAAATCGAACAACGAATTCGAACAACGAATTCGAACAACGAAATCGAACAACGAATTCGAACAACGAATTCGAACCACGAAATCGAACAAAGAACAACGAAATCTAACAACGAAATCGAACAACGAAATCGAACAACGAAATGGAACAACGAAATCGAACAACGAAATCGAACAACGAAATCGAACAACGAAATGGAACAACGAAATCGAACAACGAAATCGAACAACGAAATCGAACAACGAAATCGAACAACGAAATCGAACAACGAAATCGAACAACGAAATCGAACAACGAAATCGAACAACGAAATCGAACAACGAAATCTAACAACGAACAACGAAATCTAACAACGAAATCGAACAACGAAATCGAACATCGAAATCGCACAACGAATTCGAACAACGAAATCGAACAACGAAATCGAACAACGAAATCGAACAACGAAATCGAACAACGAAATCGAACAACGAAATCGAACAACGAAATCGAACAACGAAATCGAACAACGAAATCGAACAACGAAATCGAACAACGAAATGGAACAACGAAATCGAACAACGAAATCGAACAACGAAATCGAACAACGAAATTTAACAACGAAATCGAACAACGAAATCGAACAACGAAATCGAACAACGAAATCGAACAACGAAATCGAACAACGAAATCGAACAACGAAATCTAACAACGAACAACGAAATCTAACAACGAAATCGAACAACGAAATCGAACAACGAAATCGAACAACGAAATCGAACAACGAAATCGAACAACGAAATCGAACAACGAAATCTAACAACGAACAACGAAATCTAACAACGAAATCGAACAACGAAATCGAACAACGAAATCGAACAACGAAATCGAACAACGAAATCGAACAACGAAATCGAACAACGAAATCGAACAACGAAATCGAACAACGAAATCGAACAACGAAATCGAACAACGAAATCGAACAACGAAATCGAACTTCGAAATCGAACAACGAAATCGAACAACGAAATCGCACAACGAAATCGAACAACGAAATCGAACAACGAAATCGAACAACGAAATCGAACAACGAAATCGAACAACGAAATCGAACAAAGAACAACGAAATCTAACAACGAACAACGAAATCTAACAACGAACAACGAAATCTAATAACGAACAACGAAATCGAACAACGAAATCGAACAACGAAATCGAACAACGAAATGGAACAACGAAATGGAACAACGAAATCGAACAACGAAATCCAATAACGAATCGAACAACGAAATCGAACAACGAAATCGAACAACGAAATCGAACAACGAAATCGAACAACGAAATCGAACAACGAAATCGAACAACGAAATTGAACAACGAAATCGAACAACGAAATCGAACAACGAAATCGAACAACGAAATCGAACAACGAAATCGAACGAAATCGAACAACGAAATCGAACAACGAAATCGAACAACGAAATCGAATAACGAATCGAACAACGAAATCGAATAACGAAATCAAACAACGAAATCAAACAACGAATTAGAACAACGAAATAGAACAACGAAATCGAACAACGAAATCGAACAACGAAATCGAACAACGAAATCGAACAACGAAATCGAACAACGAAATCGAACAACGAAATCGAACAACGAAATCGAACAACGAAATCGAACAACGAAATCGAACAACGAAATCGAACAACGAAAACGAACAACGAAATCTAACAACGAAATCTAACAACGAACAACGAAATCTAACAACGAAATCGAACAACGAAATCGCACAACGAAATCGAACAACGAAATCGAACAACGAAATCGAACAACGAAATCGAACAACGAAATCGAACAACGAAATCGAACAACGAAATCGAACAACGAATTCGAACAACGAATTCGAACCACGAAATCGAACAAAGAACAACGAAATCTAACAACGAACAACGAAATCTAACAACGAACAACGAAATCTAACAACGAAATCGAACAACGAAATCGAACAACGAAATCGAACAACGAAATCTAACAACGAACAACGAAATCTAACAACGAAATCGAACAACGAAATCGAACAACGAAATCGAACAACGAAATCGAACAACGAAATCGAACAACGAAATCGAACAACGAAATCGAACAACGAAATCGAACAACGAAATCGAACAACGAAATCGAACAACAAAATCGAACAACGAAATCGAACAACGAAATCGAACAACGAAATCGAACAAAGAACAACGAAATCTAACAACGAAATCTAACAACGAACAACGAATTCGAACAACGAACAACGAATTCGAACAACGAATTCGAACCACGAAATCGAACAACGAAATCGAACAACCAAATCGAACAACGAAATCGAACAACGAAATCGAACAACGAATTCGAACAACGAAATGGAACAACGAAATCGAACAACGAAATCGAACAACGAAATCGAACAACGAAATCGAACAACGAAATCGAACAACGAAATAGAACAACGAAATCGAACAACGAAATCGAACAACGAAATGGAACAACGAAATCGAACAACGAAATCGAACAACGAAATCGAACAACGAAATCGAACAACCAAATCGAACAACGAAATCGAACAACGAAATCGAACAACGAATTCGAACAACGAAATCGAACTTCAAAATCGAACTTCAAAATCGAACAACGAAATCGAACGACGAAATCGAACAACGAAATCGAACAACGAAATCGAACAACGAAATCGAACGAAATCGAACAACGAAATCGAACAACGAAATCGAACAACGAAATCGAATAACGAATCGAACAACGAAATCGAATAACGAAATCAAACAACGAAATCAAACAACGAATTAGAACAACGAAATAGAACAACGAAATCGAACAACGAAATCGAACAACGAAATCGAACAACGAAATCGAACAACGAAATCGAACAACGAAATCGAACAACGAAATCGAACAACGAAATCGAACAACGAAATCGAACAACGAAATCGAACAACGAAATCGAACAACGAAATCGAACAACGAAAACGAACAACGAAATCTAACAACGAAATCTAACAACGAACAACGAAATCTAACAACGAAATCGAACAACGAAATCGAACAACGAAATCGAACAACGAAATCGAACAACGAAATGGAACAACGAAATCGAACAACGAAATCGAACACGAACTCAAACAACGAAATCGAACAACGAAATCGAACAACGAAATGGAACAACGAAATGGAACAACGAAATGGAACAACGAAATCGAACAACGAAATCGAACAACGAAATCGAACAACGAAATCGAACAACGAAATCGAACAACCAAATCGAACAACGAAATCGAACAACGAAATCGAACAACGAAATCGAACAACGAAATCGAACAACGAAATCGAACAACGAAATCGAACAACGAAATCGAACAACGAAATCGAACATCGAAATCGAACAACGAAATCGAACAACGAAATCGAACAACGAAATCGAACAACGAAATCGAACAACGAAATCGAACAACGAAATCGAACAACGAAATCGAACAACGAAATCGAACAACGAAATCGAACAACGAAATCGAACAACGAAATCGAACAACGAAATCGAACAACGAAATCGAACAACGAAATCGAACAACGAAATCGAACAACGAAATCGCACTTCGAAATCGAACAACGAAATCGAACAACGAATTCGAACCACGAAATCGAACAAAGAACAACGAAATCTAACAACGAACAACGAAATCTAACAACGAACAACGAAATCTAACAACGAACAACAAAATCGAACAACGAAATCGAACAACGAAATCGAACAACGAAATCGAACAACGAAATCGAACAACGAAATGGAACAACGAAATCGAACAACGAAATCGAACAACGAAATCGAATAACGAATCGAACAACGAAATCGAACAACGAAATCGAACAACGAAATCGAACAACCAAATCGAACAACGAAATCGAACAACGAAATCGAACAACGAAATCGAACAACGAAATCGAACAACGAAATCGAACAACGAAATCGAACAACGAATTCGAACCACGAAATCGAACAAAGAACAACGAAATCTAACAACGAACAACGAAATCTAACAACGAACAACGAAATCCAACAACGAACAACGAAATCTAACAACGAAATCGAACAACGAAATCGAACAACGAAATCGAACAACGAAATCTAACAACGAACAACGAAATCTAACAACGAAATCGAACAACGAAATCGAACAACGAAATCGAACAACGAAATCGAACAACGAATTCGAACAACGAATTCGAACAACGAAATCGAACAACGAAATCGAACAACGAAATCGAACAACGAAATCGAACAACGAAATCGAACTTCGAAATCGAACTTCGAAATCGAACTTCGAAATCGAACTTCGAAATCGAACTTCGAAATCGAACAACGAAATCGCACAACGAAATCGAACAACGAAATCGAACAACGAAATCGAACAACGAAATCGAACAACGAAATCGAACAACGAAATCGAACAACGAAATCGAACTTCGAAATCGAACAACGAATTCGAACAACGAATTCGAACAACGAATTCGAACCACGAAATCGAACAAAGAACAACGAAATCTAACAACGAAATCGAACAACGAAATCGAACAACGAAATCGAACAACAAAATCGAACGAAATCGAACAACGAATTCGAACCACGAAATCGAACAAAGAACAACGAAATCTAACAACGAACAACGAAATCTAACAACGAAAAACGAAATCTAACAACGAACAACGAAATCTAACAACGAAATCGAACAACGAAATCGAACAACGAAATCGAACAACGAAATCGAACAACGAAATCTAACAACGAACAACGAAATCTAACAACGAAATCGAACAACGAAATCGAACAACGAAATCGAACAACGAAATCGAACAACCAAATCGAACAACGAAATCGAACAACGAAATCTAACAACGAACAACGAAATCTAACAACGAAATCGAACAACGAAATCGAACAACGAAATCGAACAACGAAATCGAACAACGAAATCGAACAACGAAATCGAACAACGAAATGGAACAACGAAATCGAACAACGAAATCGAACAACGAAATCGAACAACGAAATGGAACAACGAAATCGAACAACGAAATCGAACAACGAAATCGAACAACGAAATCGAACAACGAAATCGAACAACGAAATCGAACAACGAAATCGAACAACGAAATCGAACAACGAAATCTAACAACGAACAACGAAATCTAACAACGAACAACGAAATCTAACAACGAAATCGAACAACGAAATCGAACAACGAAATCGAACAACGAAATCGAACAACGAAATGGAACAACGAAATCGAACAACGAAATCGAACAACGAAATCGAACAACGAAATCGAACAACGAAATCGAACAACGAAATGGAACAACGAAATCGAACAACGAAATCGAACAACGAAATCGAACAACGAAATCGAACAACGAATTCGAACAACGAATTCGAACAACGAAATCGAACAACGAATTCGAACAACGAATTCGAACCACGAAATCGAACAAAGAACAACGAAATCTAACAACGAAATCGAACAACGAAATCGAACAACGAAATCGAACAACGAAATGGAACAACGAAATCGAACAACGAAATCGAACAACGAAATCGAACAACGAAATGGAACAACGAAATCGAACAACGAAATCGAACAACGAAATCGAACAACGAAATCGAACAACGAAATCGAACAACGAAATCGAATAACGAAATCGAACAACGAAATCTAACAACGAACAACGAAATCTAACAACGAAATCGAACAACGAAATCGAACATCGAAATCGCACAACGAATTCGAACAACGAAATCGAACAACGAAATCGAACAACGAAGTCGAACAACGAAATCGAACAACGAAATCGAACAACGAAATCGAACAACGAAATCGAACAACGAAATCGAACAACGAAATCGAACAACGAAATGGAACAACGAAATCGAACAACGAAATCGAACAACGAAATCGAACAACGAAATGGAACAACGAAATCGAACAACGAAATCGAACAACGAAATCGAACAACGAAATCGAACAACGAAATCGAACAACGAAATCGAACAACGAAATCGAACAACGAAATCGAACAACGAAATCTAACAACGAACAACGAAATCTAACAACGAAATCGAACAACGAAATCGAACAACGAAATCGAACAACGAAATCGAACAACGAAATCGAACAACGAAATCGAACAACGAAATCTAACAACGAACAACGAAATCTAACAACGAAATCGAACAACGAAATCGAACAACGAAATCGAACAACGAAATCGAACAACGAAATCGAACAACGAAATCGAACAACGAAATCGAACAACGAAATCGAACAACGAAATCGAACAACGAAATCGAACAACGAAATCGAACAACGAAATCGAACTTCGAAATCGAACAACGAAATCGAACAACGAAATCGCACAACGAAATCGAACAACGAAATCGAACAACGAAATCGAACAACGAAATCGAACAACGAAATCGAACAACGAAATCGAACAAAGAACAACGAAATCTAACAACGAACAACGAAATCTAACAACGAAATGGAACAACGAAATCGAACAACGAAATCTAACAACGAAATCGAACAACGAAATCGAACAACGAAATGGAACAACGAAATCGAACAACGAAATCGAACAACGAAATCGAACAACGAAATCGAACAACGAAATCGAACAACCAAATCGAACAACGAAATCGAACAACGAAATCGAACAACGAATTCGAACAACGAATTCGAACCACGAAATCGAACAACGAAATCGAACAACGAAATCGAACAACGAAATCGAACAACGAAATCGAACAATGAAATCGAACAACGAAATCGAACAACGAAATCGAACAACGAAATCGAACAACGAAATCGAACAACGAAATCAAACAACGAAATCGAACAACGAAATCGAACAACGAAATCGAACACGAAATCGAACAACGAAATCGAAAAACGAAATCGAACAACGAAATCGAACAACGAAATCGAACAACGAAATCGAACAACGAAATCGAACAACGAAATCGAACAACGAAATCGAACAACGAAATGGAACAATGAAATCGAACAACGAAATCGAAAAACGAAATCGAACAACAAAATCGAACAACGAAATCGAACAACGAAATCGAACAACGAATTCGAACAACGAATTCGAACCACGAAATCGAACAAAGAACAACGAAATCTAACAACGAAATCGAACAACGAAATCGAACAACGAAATCGAACAACGAAATGGAACAACGAAATCGAACAACGAAATCGAAAAACGAAATCGATCAACGAAATCGAACAATCAAATCGAACAAAGAAAATCGAACAACCAAATCGAACAACGAAATCGAACAACGAAATCGAACAATCAAATCGAACAAAGAAAATCGAACAACCAAATCGAACAACGAAATCGAACAACGAAATCGAACAACGAAATCGAACAACGAAATGGAACAACGAAATCGAACAACGAAATCGAACACGAAATCGAACAACGAAATCGAAAAACGAAATCGAACAACGAAATCGAACAACGAAATCGAACAACGAAATCGAACAACGAAATCGAACAACGAAATCGAACAACGAAATCGAACAACGAAATCGAACAACGAAATCGAAAAACGAAATCGAACAACAAAATCGAACAACGAAATCGAACAACGAAATCGAACAACGAATTCGAACAACGAATTCGAACCACGAAATCGAACAAAGAACAACGAAATCTAACAACGAAATCGAACAACGAAATCGAACAACGAAATCGAACAACGAAATGGAACAACGAAATCGAACAACGAAATCGAAAAACGAAATCGATCAACGAAATCGAACAATCAAATCGAACAAAGAAAATCGAACAACCAAATCGAACAACGAAATCGAACAACGAAATCGAACAACGAAATCGAACAACGAAATCGAACAACGAAATCGAACAACGAAATCGAACAACGAAATCGAACAACGAAATCTAACAACGAAATCGAACAACGAAATCGAACAACGAAATCGAACAACGAAATCGAACAACGAAATCGAACAACGAAATCGAACAACGAAATGGAACAACGAAATCGAACAACGAAATCGAATAACGAATCGAACAACGAAATCGAACAACGAAATCGAACAACGAAATCGAACAACCAAATCGAACAACGAAATCGAACGAAATCGAACAACGAAATCGAACAACGAAATCGAACAACGAAATCGAACAACGAAATCGAACAACGAAATCGAACAACGAAATCGAACAACGAAATCGAACAACGAAATCGAACAACGAAATCGAACAACGAAATCGAACAACGAAAACGAACAACGAAATCTAACAACGAAATCTAACAACGAACAACGAAATCTAACAACGAAATCGAACAACGAAATCGAACAACGAAATCGAACAACGAAATCGAACAACGAAATGGAACAACGAAATCGAACAACGAAATCGAACAACGAAATCAAACAACGAAATCGAACAACGAAATCGAACAACGAAATGGAACAACGAAATGGAACAACGAAATCGAACAACGAAATCGAACAACGAAATCGAACAACGAAATCGAACAACGAAATCGAACAACCAAATCGAACAACGAAATCGAACAACGAAATCGAACAACGAATTCGAACAACGAATTCGAACCACGAAATCGAACAACGAAATCGAACAACGAAATCGAACAACGAAATCGAACAACGAAATCGAACAATGAAATCGAACAACGAAATCGAACAACGAAATCGAACAACGAAATCGAACAACGAAATCGAACAACGAAATCGAACAACGAAATCGAACAACGAAATCAAACAACGAAATCGAACAACGAAATCGAACAACGAAATCGAACACGAAATCGAACAACGAAATCGAAAAACGAAATCGAACAACGAAATCGAACAACGAAATCGAACAACGAAATCGAACAACGAAATCGAACAACGAAATCGAACAACGAAATCGAACAACGAAATCGAACAACGAAATCGAAAAACGAAATCGAACAACAAAATCGAACAACGAAATCGAACAACGAAATCGAACAACGAATTCGAACAACGAATTCGAACCACGAAATCGAACAAAGAACAACGAAATCTAACAACGAAATCGAACAACGAAATCGAACAACGAAATCGAACAACGAAATGGAACAACGAAATCGAACAACGAAATCGAAAAACGAAATCGATCAACGAAATCGAACAATCAAATCGAACAAAGAAAATCGAACAACCAAATCGAACAACGAAATCGAACAACGAAATCGAACAACGAAATCGAACAACGAAATCGAACAACGAAATCGAACAACGAAATCGAACAATGAAATCGAACAACGAAATCGAAAAACGAAATCGAACAACAAAATCGAACAACGAAATCGAACAACGAAATCGAACAACGAATTCGAACAACGAATTCGAACCACGAAATCGAACAAAGAACAACGAAATCTAACAACGAAATCGAACAACGAAATCGAACAACGAAATCGAACAACGAAATGGAACAACGAAATCGAACAACGAAATCGAAAAACGAAATCGATCAACGAAATCGAACAATCAAATCGAACAAAGAAAATCGAACAACCAAATCGAACAACGAAATCGAACAACGAAATCGAACAACGAAATCGAACAATCAAATCGAACAAAGAAAATCGAACAACCAAATCGAACAACGAAATCGAACAACGAAATCGAACAACGAAATCGAACAACGAAATGGAACAACGAAATCGAACAACGAAATCGAACACGAAATCGAACAACGAAATCGAAAAACGAAATCGAACAACGAAATCGAACAACGAAATCGAACAACGAAATCGAACAACGAAATCGAACAACGAAATCGAACAACAAAATCGAACAACGAAATCGAACAACGAAATCGAACAACGAATTCGAACAACGAATTCGAACCACGAAATCGAACAAAGAACAACGAAATCTAACAACGAAATCGAACAACGAAATCGAACAACGAAATGGAACAACGAAATCGAACAACGAAATCGAAAAACGAAATCGATCAACGAAATCGAACAATCAAATCGAACAAAGAAAATCGAACAACCAAATCGAACAACGAAATCGAACAACGAAATCGAACAACGAAATCGAACAACGAAATCGAACAACGAAATCGAACAACGAAATCGAACAACGAAATCGAACAACGAAATCTAACAACGAAATCGAACAACGAAATCGAACAACGAAATCGAACAACGAAATCGAACAACGAAATCGAACAACGAAATCGAACAACGAAATGGAACAACGAAATCGAACAACGAAATCGAATAACGAATCGAACAACGAAATCGAACAACGAAATCGAACAACGAAATCGAACAACCAAATCGAACAACGAAATCGAACGAAATCGAACAACGAAATCGAACAACGAAATCGAACAACGAAATCGAACAACGAAATCGAAAAACGAAATCGAACAACGAAATCGAACAACGAAATCGAACAACGAAATCGAACAACGAAATCGAACAACGAAATCGAACAACGAAATCGAACAACGAAAACGAACAACGAAATCTAACAACGAAATCTAACAACGAACAACGAAATCTAACAACGAAATCGAACAACGAAATCGAACAACGAAATCGAACAACGAAATCGAACAACGAAATGGAACAACGAAATCGAACAACGAAATCGAACAACGAAATCAAACAACGAAATCGAACAACGAAATCGAACAACGAAATGGAACAACGAAATGGAACAACGAAATCGAACAACGAAATCGAACAACGAAATCGAACAACGAAATCGAACAACGAAATCGAACAACCAAATCGAACAACGAAATCGAACAACGAAATCGAACAACGAATTCGAACAACGAATTCGAACCACGAAATCGAACAACGAAATCGAACAACGAAATCGAACAACGAAATCGAACAACGAAATCGAACAATGAAATCGAACAACGAAATCGAACAACGAAATCGAACAACGAAATCGAACAACGAAATCAAACAACGAAATCGAACAACGAAATCGAACAACGAAATCGAACACGAAATCGAACAACGAAATCGAAAAACGAAATCGAACAACGAAATCGAACAACGAAATCGAACAACGAAATCGAACAACGAAATCGAACAACGAAATCGAACAACGAAATCGAACAACGAAATCGAACAACGAAATCGAAAAACGAAATCGAACAACAAAATCGAACAACGAAATCGAACAACGAAATCGAACAACGAATTCGAACAACGAATTCGAACCACGAAATCGAACAAAGAACAACGAAATCTAACAACGAAATCGAACAACGAAATCGAACAACGAAATCGAACAACGAAATGGAACAACGAAATCGAACAACGAAATCGAAAAACGAAATCGATCAACGAAATCGAACAATCAAATCGAACAAAGAAAATCGAACAACCAAATCGAACAACGAAATCGAACAACGAAATCGAACAACGAAATCGAACAATCAAATCGAGCAAAGAAAATCGAACAACCAAATCGAACAACGAAATCGAACAACGAAATCGAACAACGAAATCGAACAACGAAATCTAACAACGAAATCGAACAACGAAATCGAACAACGAAATCTAACAACGAAATCGAACAACGAAATCTCACAACGAACAACGAAATCTAACAACGAAATCGAACAACGAAATCGAACAACGAAATCGAACAACGAAATCTAACA